>JAUMIR010000003.1:293739469-294185655 GCA_030847615.1 Gambelia wislizenii | reverse complement strand
CAAGCAGGGATCACCAGCATTGAGGCCATGATACTGAGAACACAGCTGCGCTGGGCAGGGCACATTTCTAGGATGGAGGACCATCGCCTCCCAAAAATAGTACTCTATGGTGAACTCGCCATGGGTCAGTGTAAAAGGAGCACTCCAAAAGAGCAATAAAAGGACTCCCTGAAACAACATTTCAAGCTCGGCCAAACTGATCACCAACAATGGTCTGCCCTGGCCTCACATCGGGAGGCATAGAGATGCACTATCCACAATGCTGCAGCCTTATTTGAGCACTCATGCCGAAAAAGTCTTGAAGAGAAATGATAATGCAGAATCACAACCTGGAAACCTCACCCAAGGAGACCTTCTGCTGTACTTTCTGCAACTGGACTTGTTTATCTCAGTTTGGCCTTTTTAGTCATCAGTGCTCTTGCAGAAAGTGCAAGATGAAACCTTCCTGAATCTTTGTTTGTGAAGAAAAGCCAGAGAGGAGAAATACCCAGTGCACACAATGGTAGGTATTCTTTACCATCTTAGTGAGTAGCCTTGCTCAGTGTCCTAACTGTTCATTTGCGAAGAAAAATCAGAGAGAGAGAGAGAGAGAGAGAGAGAGAGAGAGAGAGACTTTCTCCCTAGGTGGGACTGAAGGTGACTTCTATTAAACAGATTAAGAATACAATATATATAGTTAAAATATTATAAAATCAGATTAAAACATATTATAAAAAACTGAAACATACAAATAAAACAAGCCCTGCTGCTTATACATTAAAAGCCTGCTTTAAAAGACTTCTAACTAGTTTTAACTGTGCAAATGCACTCCTGGCCACCGTTGAAACCTGAGCATCAGTATTCATATCTAATTCTAGGAGTATGTCCAAGATTGAACCTGAGCTTTCAAGGGAGTGTAACCCCATCTAGCTCAGGCTGCATCCCTATTCCCTGATCTGCCTTATGACTGCCCAGGAGTATGTCTGTCTTGTCTGGTTTAAGTTTCAATTTGTTCATCCTCATCAAGTCCATTACTAACAGTTTAGTACAGAAACAGCTTCCTTGGAGTTAGGTGGAAAAGAGAGATACAGTTAGGGTGATCAGCATACTGCTGACACGGAACCCCACAAATCTGGATGATTCCTCCCAGCATGGGGGATGCACTGAACCTTGGGTGATCCACTGGCCAGTGGCCAGAGTGTCAATCAGGCATCCCCCTGCACCGCCTTCAGGGTTCGCCCCTCCAGGAAGGAATGAAACCACTGTAAACACTGTGCTCCCAAATTCCATCCCAGAAAGGTGGTCCAAAGGAGATTTAGAGTGGGAACACAATATTATATCACCATGTGAGGGGGATCCATAGTTTGTTGTTTACTCCCAAACTGTCCCCCATTTAAAATAGTTTGGATAGATTGAGCAACAGGTCCTCTGGGCTGAAAATGCTGCTGCTTAATGCCAGCTTGGTTAACAAGAAAACACCCTTGATATACTACTTGATCCTGGAGGAGCATGTTGACCTGACATGCAGTATGGAGATCTGGAAGGATGAAGCTAGAGGGGTTACTGCTTCCAGCACTGTCTGCCTAAGTTCTCTGTGAACCAGCTGGTGAGGCATTGGGAACACACATGCAGAGTTCCAATGGTCCAGTGGGATTCCATTTGCCTCACCAGGTGCCCCATCCCACTGTCTGGTGAGTTTGAAAGTATATTTAAAGGTGGGTGGATAAGACAGAATAGGGATTACAGTTGCCCCTCCACATTCGTGAACTTAACATTCATGGTTTTGCATATTTGTGGTTTTAGGAGGGCCCCCACCCTCCCAAAAGCAGCAACATGGGGCCTCCGGTGGCTCCGCGAAGGCCTTGGGGGCGAGGGAGGGCCAGGGAGGCCTCCGCAGGGCCTTCGGAGACCCTCCAAAGGCCCCACAAAGGCCTTGGGGGGAGGGGGAGGGCCAGGGAGGCCTCAACGGGGCCTTTGGAGGCTCTCCAAAGGCCCTGCGAAGCCCTTGGGGGGGAGGGGGAAGGGCTGGAGAGTCATCCACTGGGCCTGGGGAGGGTATCTGGAGGCCCCATGAAGGCCTTGGAAGGCAGGGGGAGGCAGGGGGGAATGACTATGGGGCCTCCAGAGGCCCCATGGTCACTTTGGCGGGGGAAGGGGAGGGCAGTCATTATTCGTGGAATTTTCACATTCGCGGGGGTCTTTGGAACCTAACCCCCACGAATGTGAAGGGACTACTGTATTTTGGTGTAACTCCTATCCTACTGCATTGACCCTTCCTGAGTTGGCTGAATTGGTCTCAGCACTGATGTTGAAGTCTCTTAAACTTGTTGTGCTGAGGGAACTTCAACATCCATACAGAGCCTGTTGGAAGTGGCTCAGGACTTCATGTCCATGATGACCATGGATCTGTGCCATTCATGTTGCTGACTACACTGTAGACTTAGTTTTCTGTGTTTGGCTGGATGGTGGCTATCTGGGGCTGGAGAAACGTCCCATAATTCTCTTGTCATGGACCAATCACTACCTGGTGAAGTTTAAACTAACTGGGACTTGGATTCTCTGTGGGGATGGGAGACTAATCAATATGTTTGACCCCTGATGTCTCTTGGGGAGTTTCCTATTGCCAGGGCATGTGATCCTGTTGAAGCCCTGGTTGACTCCTAAAATAGAAAAATGGCCAGGGTGGTTGACCCAATTGTCTATGAGCAAACCTTCTCACAGAATGTAGCTAAACAAGGTCCCTGGTTTTGTAGTTTTAGGGTTTCAATATGTTTTAAATGTACTATGATTGAACTATTAATATTATTCTCTGATTGTTATAATTATAGATACCTTGTTTTATTTTATTTTATTTTATATTTTGATTCTGTCAAGTACTTGGAGTACCCTATCTTCTGAAAATATGGTATGCAAATAAATTGCCTATGACACAGCACTTAATGGATGAAGGAGTTGGATTCCAATTTTTGTGGCAGTCCCCATGGCTTCCATAACTTTTATGTTTGCCCTAACCAGATGCCATTGTTGGATGTTATCAAAACCATAACTATTTTCTGAGCAACAGATGAAAGACTAGCCATATATTGAATCATTATGCTTTCTGCAAATCTATGTGTATGACTGTTATGTGATCATTGTGATTGTAGGGAAGACTTCACACCATCATTGCAATAACATGTTCTATTTTATAAAAGAATGATAAAATCATGCAAAATGAACATATATGGCCTAAATCCTTGACTAGAGTAGAGCCATTGAATTAATAGGCTTTACTTATTGACACACTATTCAACAATTGATTCAACAGTTGATTCATGGGTCAGCTCTAATTGGTATTAACCAACAGGATTTCATCTGTATATTAAGAGACAACATGAAGTAATTAACATGAAGCTAAAGATAGGTGGCTTCTCCTCCTTTCTATTTTTCTTTTCTTTTTTGAAATTCAACTTCAGATTGCACTGAAATCCCTTTCTCTGTGAAAGACTTCCCAAATACAACACAATATACCTCTGAAATACAGATAAGGTTGTCAGTTCAGGATCATCCTAGGCCCTGAGTTTTCAGAGCCAAAGCCTATGAACTAGAGCTCATCTGCACAAGCCAGGATACACTGGCTCTCCACTGGTGTCTCCTGGCTGCAAAGCTGGGCTGTTCTTCCCCTGTTATCTGTACAGAATCCAAACAGGCAAGCTGGTCTGTTCCTGCAGCTGCTGTCACTGCCATTTTCTTTGCTGACTCAGTAGGCAGGAAGGGGCCCTGAAACATGTGACTGAAGACCCCCTGCATGTCACCAACCTTGATCACATGCTGAGGGACTCCTTCATGGCTTCCTGGAGAGCCTGGGAGATGGCGGTGACAGGGAGGGCTAGTGTGCCAGACAGGCTGCTGTGGACACACAGGGCCCAATCTGGTTTTTGCTGGCAGTCACAAAGTAGACTGGGTATTTTCGTATAACACTTTATTGGACCCTACCCCATCTTCCCCCATGTCTCAGCCCCATATCTGCCCTGGTGGTAGTGAAGACTGCCCAGGGGCAGAATGGGGCAAATGCTCTGCATCATATGACTGCAGGGCTCTGAGATAGGGTCAAGATGGGGGTATTTAGCTCATGTAGACAGGCCCCTAGAGATGGCCTTTGGTGATGTTATTAAGCCTCTGTAGTTGCTAACCTGCTTTGGAAGACAGGATAATAAACATTTAATCTAGCCTACTTGCCCCTAGTGAGAAAGTGGATGCAGAGCACAGGAAGAGTAATCCCTAGCACCACAAGAAATGGAATGGAAGAACAAAGCTAGCTGGGTAAATACATAGACCCCTGGAGAGTGTTTCCTAGTTTCATCACCAGAACAATTCAGCCTTGAAAACTGTAGCAAGATGCTGCTCTGCTTCCTGAGCTAGAGATTTGCACATAGCCTTTTCTCTTACCTGGAGCTGAGCCTGAAGCCAAGCCTCCAAAACTGGAGATTTGGGCCTGAGATATGGCAACCCTAAATACTGATATCAAGAACAAATTGAACCATCAACCTGCCTACCCTGTTTGAGAGCTTGCCACCACTGAAAACAGAATGTTGGACTTAATGGATTTTAGTCATTTTTTAAAAAAATTTCCACAAACATTTTGTTAACTTCAATCATCTGCTCACTTGCCTGTTAAAATGTAAGCTTCAGCATGTCTATGGAGAAAATAGTATGACTGAGTTCAGAAGGACTTAGTCCCAGATAGGAATGTATAGGATTGTGACTTTAGTGGTTAATAGGTCCCAGCTACCTATTCCTTCTTTCCCCAGATTTCAGAAATCAAGAAGACAATATATGAAATGACTTTACTATTAGAAGGCATGAACATAATTGTTTTCTCTATGGAATGTAAGGTTAATTAAAAGTGCAATAAAGAACAATCTTTCATCTCCTATAGGTAGCAAGGGAACTCACTTATATTGAGAGTACATAGTTAAATATCCCTCTTTGGCAGTAATAACTACCATATTGGAACTAAATAATTTCCATTTAGCTGAGTATACCTAGAGGCTGAGTATATTAGGTCTTACTAATGCATGCAATTAATAAGAAAAAGAATTCCTTTCAAAACTAGGGTCCCTTTCCCCATTCTTTTAATCTGCTGGGAAACTCGTAGGATGATAGAATCATAGAGTTGGAAGAGACCACAAAGGCCATCCAGTCCAACCCTCTGCCATGCAGGAACACACAATCAAAGCACTCCCAAGGCATGACCATTGAGCCTCTGCTTAAAAACCTCTAAAGAAAGAGACCACCACACTCCAAGGCAGTGCATCCCACTGCTGAACAGCTCTTACTGTCAGAAAGTTCTTCCTGATGTTTAGGTGGAATCTCTCTTCTTGTAGTTTGAATCTATTGCTCCATGTCCTAGTCTTTGGAGAAGTGGAAAATAAGCTGCTGCTTCTTCAATATGGCATCCTTTCAAATATTTAAACAGGGTTATCATGTCACCTCTTAACCGTCTCTCCTCATAGCCAACTCCCTAAGCCGCTTCTCATAGGCCATGGGTTCCAGACCTTTCACTGTTTTGGTCACCCTCCTCTGGACACATTCCAGCTTGTCAATATTATTCTTGAATTGTGATGCCCAGAACTGGACACAGTATTCCAGGTAAGGTTTGACCAAAGCAGAATAGAGTGGTACTATTATCTCCTATAGGCCAACCATGCTTACAACACAATACAGGCTGTAGATATTCCTTTAACACTATCAATTCCTTCTCTCTTTAAGAAGAGAGTATTGTAAATAATAATCATCTTCATTTGAAAAACTGCATGCTTTTATAAGTGTTTTGACAGAAAATGGAAATTTTTTTTTTTTTGGTAGGAACTATGTTTGTTTGCAGATGTAGCCAATCCTAGACCAAACTGGATTGATTTGGAGAAAATCAAGCACCATTCAAATCAAAGCTGCACTCTTCCAATTGGACTGAATCTTCTCTTAGAAGTGTTAGTGATTTAGATTTGTAGGGACAGAAAGACCCAAGAAACTGACATTTTCAGTTCATGTTTTACATATAAGAAAAATGCTAGCTTGGAGAGAAAAAAGGATGAGGCTTTGTGACTGACTACTCAAGTTTCTTACAATAGCAGATGGCTTTATCTGGGCACTCTAAGCCCTGTAGTTATACAGTATATTTAGATTTTATGTATTTTGGTTTAATTAGAGTAGATCCATTGAAATCACTATAATTTATGATACGGGTGATTAGTAAGACTATTCATTTCAATAGGTCTATTATAATTCAGACTGACATTAGAACTATTCTATATATTAAAGTCACAACCCTTTACTTAAGAGTAAATCCCACTGGACACAATGAAATCTACATCTGAACAGACATGCATAAGATTGTATTGAAACTGTTTATTCAGACATTGGCCCAGTCAAAGGTAAATCTCCACTAATTCAGCATTACTCTTAGGCAGCCAATTTCATTCCTAATGAAACAATGTTCCAGCTAGCCTTAGAACAATTTGTTGACAGAGCCCCAAAAGCCACTTCATAACAAACCTAGTTTCCCTTAGTTTTCTTGGCTGATCCCCCTCCCCCACCTTTTTTTTTTTTTTTTTTGGCCAAATATAACTTGAGCTCACCCACCATTTCATGCTGGCAAAAAGATTTGGGGGTGGGGGGGGTAGGAACACCAAGCTGCTTCTATTAACTTATACTGCATATGTCTTAGACCAGAAACATCTAAGTCTATTTTGCACTGGAATGAATGGAAGAAACACTTTCAAGGACTCTTAAATGGAAAGCCATTTGGCAGAAGGCTTTGATTTTTGTGCCTTTGCTATTTTACTGCCTTTTACATAGTGACTATGAAAGATGTGAGTTTATGAGCCCTTGAGAATAAGGCTTTTTAATATTTTAATAATTTACAGATGGTATAGCAAAGGGCCTAAGAGTATACCTTTCCCCACATTGCTCATTAATAAGGCTTAACCTTGAGCAAGAGGAAACCTCTCAAAATAAAATAATAACTTCTCTATCCAGTCTGTCCTTCACCCCAAACCTGGACAACCAGTATGAGTTTCAGCTTGTGAACTAGAGGGTAAAGGTCTCCCTATAAGGAATAAATTCATCTGTTTCAGATCTTATGAAATCTGTTCTTGTGTGAACTGACAAACCTATGACACAGTTAAAGTTTTGTATGAGCTGTAAATGAAGTGGGACTTCCAAATTCATTATACTTTTGCCTACCTTTTTTTGTAGAGAGCACATTTTAAGATTCACTATTAATAAGTGAAATTTTCCTTTTTTTCTTCTCTGGAGGATTTTTAGGAAGTTTGTGAGTATTCTGGCTATAAAAGGGAAAAAACAAAACAAAACATGAATGCTCCTGTATAGGGGGAGAAAGAGTGTCACATAATGGACTGTTACAGTGGTTCCCAGACTTATAGTCCTTCAGTTGTTTTGGATGTCAACTCCTGGAAAGCCCAGCCAGCTTAGCCAACAGTCAGAAATTCTGAGGGGACCAAAGTTTGGGAACCAGTGGACTTTTAACTGGGGTTGGCTAAAGGGAACAACTCCCTTGTTGCAAAAGTTTTGTTGGCAGCTGGTCTGTTTCAATGCACGGTTATGACTCATAATGCCTTCTATGGTTCAAGTCCAGGTTATCTGAAGGACTATTTGTTCCCATATGAGTTACCTGTGTTTTAATATCTTTTGAGAAGGCCCTTCTCTCTGTCCACCACCCTCACAGGTAAATCAGATATAGGATTGCAGATTCCTCAAAATCTGCATAGCATGCAAATTATTCTAATTATTCTAACTATACATATTAGATATATTAATTGTTGATTTTTTTCTTCCGTTATGTTTCAATCTTCATAGCATTTTTTTTACAGTTACTACTGAGCCAAGAGAACCAGTATAGAGTAATATTCAAAGATTTGGATGTGGAAAAAGGAGACTCATGTTCAAATTTCTGCTTAGTCATAGAATTTACCATAAGATCACAGGACACCACTACCTCTCAGCAAACCTAATATACAGGGTTGTTGTGGGAAGTAAAATAGAGAGGGAAATGATATGAAGTAGACATGTGCATGTGTAGCGTAGTGCAACAAACAGAACAAATTAAAAAATATTAAGCTATTGTCATACACAGATATTTTCAGTGGTAATCTCATCAGATTAACATTTATTATTATTATTATTATTATTATTATTTGCCATCAGATTTTCACTAATAGAAAATAACTCTCAACTGAGCTAAATCTTAAAAAGGACATGTACAAGAAATGGGAAAAGGGAGAAATCACCAAAGAAGAATTCAAACAAGAATCCAGCTCATGTAGGGGGGAAGTCTGAAAAGCTAAAACACATATGGGGCTCAGGCTTGCTAGAGAAGTTAAACACAATAAAAAGGGTTTTTTGCTATATCCATAGCAAAAAGGAAGAACAAGGAAATGGTAGGGCCACTGCATGAAGATGATGGTGAAAGGCTAACAGGGGACAGAGAAAAGGCAGAAATACTTATCACCTTCTTTGTTTCAGCCTTCTACCAAAGGGGGAACAGTACCCCCCTTGAGGAAAATGAAGCAGATGATACAGTAGGGGAAATACAGCACAGAATTGGTACAGAGGTAGTTCAGGAATACCTGCCAGTACAAATGAGTTCAAGTCTCTAGGGTCTGATGAACTTCATCCAAAGGTAAAAGAACTGGGAGACGTAATCTCAGAACCACTGTCAATAATCTTTGAGAAATCTTGCAGAACAGGAGAGATCCCAGAAGACAGGAAGAGGGCAAATGTTGCCCCGATCTTTTTTTAAAAAAAGGAGGGGGGAACCCAAATAATTGCTACCCAGTCAATCTTACATCAATAATAGGAAAGAATGTAGAGCAGATCATTAGACAGCCTGTAACCACTTAGAAAGGAATGCCATGATCACTAAAAGTCAACATGGATTTCTCAAAAACAAGTCATGCCAGACTAATCTTACCTCTATTTTTGATAGAGTTACAAACTTAATAGATGAAGGGAGTGCTGTGGATGTAGTATATCTTCATTTCAGTAAGGCTTTTGACAAGGTCCCCCATGATATTCTTGCAAAAAAGTTAGTAACCTGTAGGCTAGATAATGCAACTGTTAGGTGGATTTGTGATTGGTTGACTGACCAAACCCAAAAGGTGGTCAACAATGGCTCCTCTTCATCCTAGAGAGAAGTGACCAATGGGGTGCCACAGGGTTCTCTTCTGGGCCCAGTGCTATTCAACATCTGTATCAATGACTTGGATGAGGGAACAGAGGGTATGCTTATCAAGTTTGCAGATGACACCAAATTAGGAGGGGTAGCTAATACCCCAGAGGACAGGATCCGAATCCAAAAGGACCTGAACAGATTAGAAAGCTGGGCCAATACTAACAAAATGAATTTCAACGGGGAGAAATGTAGGATACTACACTGGGGCAGTAAAAATGAAATGCACAGATATAGGATGGGTGATACCTGGCTTGATGGCAGTACATGTGAAAGGGATCTAGGAGTCTTAGTGGACCACAAGTTGAACATGAGTCAGCAGTTTGATGCGGCAACCGGAAAAGCCAATGAGATTCTAGGCTGCATCAACAGGAGTACAGTGTCTAGATCAAGGAAAGCAATAGTGCCACTCTATTCTGCTTTGGTCAGACCTCGCTTGGAATACTGCGTCCAGTTTTCGGCACCAAAATTCAGGAAGGATATTGAGAAGCTGGAACGTGTCCAGAGCAGGGCGACCAAAATGGTTAAAGGTCTGGAAGCTATGTCCTATGAGGAGCTGCGTAGGGATCTGGGTATGTTTAGCTTGGAGAAGAGAAGGTTGAGAGGTGACATGATAGTCATGTTTAAATATTTGAAGGGATGTCATACTGAGGATGGAGCAAGCTTATTTTCTGCTGCTCCAGAGACTACAACACAGAGCGATTGGTACAAACTACAGGAAAAGAAATTCCACCTAAACATTAGGAAGAACTTCCTGACAGTAAGAGCAGCTTGGAAGTGGAATACACTGCCTCGTAGTGTGGTGGAGTCTCCTTCTTTGGAGGTTTTTAAACAGAGGCTGGATGGCTATCTGTCAGGAATGCTTTGATTGTGTATTCTTGCATGGCAGGGGGTTGGGCTGGATGACCCTTGTGGTCTCTTCTAACTCTATGATTCTATGAAAAAAGATACAGATCCATGAATAAAATAGCCCCTGAGTAACTGCCACATATGTGATTCACAGGACAAGATGCAGAGGAAAGTAAGGACAAACAGTAGAAAAGAGCAGAGTGATTTCCTTAGAGATCTAGAAATTTTTTTTTTAATTAAAATTAGAAAACAGTATTTTGTAACTTTCAGTTATTTGACTTTTCATCAAATTATATCTGGTAAGCAGCTCACTTATGCTAGGATGTCTGTTTTCTCAGCAAATTGTTGCTTGTTAATGCTGACTAATGTAATGACAAACATTTTTACTTTTTATATTCATTCCCTCCTATCACAGTAAGTGTACTATTCAATAACTTCCAAAATCCACAAAATAGTGATACATTTATTGGGCCCACCAAAAATGCACAAAATATATCTTGCAAGCTTTTGAAGCTCCTTCATCAGGCACCGATGTTTAAAATCATACTGGAGAAGAAAAAAAGTGGTGACCTGAGAGTCACAGGCCTACATTTTGTCAAGATGCTGTTTTTGTTGTTTTCAGTTAAGATGGTCTAGAGGGATATCAATGCAGGCAGAGGTCACTACCCTCTTTGGTCATGTGGGCACTGGGAGAGAAAAAGTTGTAAAATCTAGGCAATAAAATTTCAACTTCATTAGCAGCAGGAAAAAGTAACTTTCCTTTAAATCCAAGCTGTTTGTGTCCTGGGTGAGGCTACCTGCCCCTTTCTTATGCAGATAATATTGGATTTCTCAAGAAGCCTCTGTACCATTACATCTGGGGGGGGGAATATTTTAGGTGATGTGTAAGTAAAATCCCCTAAATGAAGTTCCAATGATTTTTTTCCCTCTTTGATGGAAGTAGAAAATTCAGAGAGTTAAGTCCTCAGTCCCTTGGCTCCCTCTTCCTTAGGCTTCCCATGTTACAGCTAAAATGCGGTATTTTCAAACCCAGAAAAAATATCCAGGAAGATATTTGCTGTTGCCGCCTTGTTTCCATTTGCTCCTAGCTTGCCCACCTCTGTTCTTCCCACTCCCTGGAATCTGCCATGCCCCCTTTTCTTGCTATTTGCTCTCTCCTGCTACATTGCCTACCCCTTTCCTTCCTTTCATCACCAAGTAACACCACATGTCCCTCATTTTGCATCTTGCCTTATCATGTTTACCTGTCTTCATCCTTGTACCCTCCCACCAGGGCCGGTTTAAGGAATTTTGGGGCCCTCTGCAATGCTTTACTTTGGGGCCCCCATATGTTTATCTCAGATCAATGTAACCTAACCTATTCACCATACAGGATATTCAGATTATAGTAGGACCCCTGTATCCATGGATTCATTATCCATGGGACACAAAACAACACACCTACCATAGAGTCTTCCTAGAAAATGTGTCTTCCCTAGCCCTTTTCTAGGCCCTCCAAGGCAAGTCTATGGTATTTTAAACCAGAAGTCCCATTATTTTCAATGGTGTTCACTATTATTCATGGTTTTCAGAATCCACGCCCCCCCCCAAACCAATCCCCAGTGGATAAGAGGGGCCTACTATATTACATAATTTGCCACCAATAATTTAGTTTAAAAACTATATTATAGGCACTAACATAATATTTTTTGTTTATTAGCAATTAATGTAATGGTGTAGATTTCCTCAAAGAAAATAAAGAGTAGACTACAAGCTAAACATGAATTAGCAGTGTGATGCCAATGCGATTCTAGGCTGCATTAATAGGAGTAGTGTCTAGATCAAGGGAAGTAATAGTATCACTCCATTCTGCTTTGGTCAGACCTCACCTGGAATACCGTTTCCAATTCTGGGCACAACAATTCAAGAAAGATACTGAGAAGGATAGTGCGAGGTCTGGAAGCCATTACACCCTATGAGGAACAGCTTAGGGAGCTGGATATGCTTAGCCTGGAGAAGAAAAGGTTGAGAGGGGACATGATAACCATGTTTAGGTATTTGAAGGGATGTCATACTGAGGATGGAGCAAGCTTGATTTTTGCTGCTCCAGAGACAAGGACATGGAGCAATCAACTCAGACTACAGGAAAAGAGAATCCACCTAAACATTAGGAAGAACTTCCTGACAGTAAGAGCTGTTTGGAAATGGAATACACTGCCTTGGAGTGTGGTGGAGTCTCCTTCTCTGGGTTTTTTTAAAGATAGGTTGGATGGCCATCTGTCAGAAATGCTTGGATTGTGTGTTCCTGCAGGGCAAAAGCCGATTGGACGCGGTGGCTGTTTGGGTCCCTTCCAGCCCTATGATTCTAGGCTGCATTTAGAGCCTGGGAAAGTTACTCTTGGATTACACCTCCCAGAATCCTCCTTCCAGCACCCTTCTCAAGGTCTGGTTGCATTGTTCCTTTTCCAGCATTCTCTAGCCCAGTGGTTCTTAACTTGGGGTCCGCAATGTCCTCACAGGGGGTCCACAAAGGCTTGAAGACTGCTTGGCCCACCTCCTCCCTGTAGTGGAGCAGCCACGTGACAGGAATGAAGGCAAAGGCTGGCTGGCTTGGCCTGCACATTGCCATTCAATTCACTCCAGCCACAAACTCGCAGGAAGAAGCAAGAGTGTCTCTGAGGGAAAGTTTAATGGATGGTGTAATTATATTGTTGTTGTTAGTTGTTATTATTATTAGCTATTATTATAAGGGTTTTAAATCTTGAGTTAAGTCTTGGGGCAACAAAAAATATTTAACGGGGGTCCCTGGTAAAGAAAAGGTTAAGAACCACTGCTCTAGGCCAATGCATCTCACATAACACTAATGTGATACTGGTGTTTTAGTGACAACAATAAAACCATTGTTCCCAGTAATATTACTCCAAATTTTTCTTTATATTCTTCTGTTAAAAGAGCTAGAGTGTTGTAGAAGTTTCATCATTGCCCTATGACTATGGAGACCAGGGTTTGAATCCTTACTCAGCCATGAATACCCACTGGCTGACCTTGGGCAAGTCACACTCTCTCAGCCTCAAAGGAAATCAAAGGCAGACCCCCTTTGAACAAACCTTCCCTAGAAAACCCCGTGGTAGGTTGGCCTTAGTCAGAAATGATCTTGAAGGCACATGGGCAAACACACACAAATTTCTTTTGCAGGCTGAACTCAGTTGGCAGCAAGGGGAGGAAGCTGAAGAAGACCAAGGGGGAAAGGGAGGGGAGAGGAAACAGGACATGTTAAAAGCAGCTGGAAAGATGGGCTGGAGGGAATCTATGTGCAAGGAAGGAAAGGAAAGAAAGAAAGAAGCCCTTTCTGAGGGAGACAACCCTCAAACTCCCTGTCTCTCTCACACACACAAACTCACCCTCTCTGACGTGCCTCTCCCTCCAGCTTCTGCCATGGAGGGCTGCTGTTTCTTTCTCTTTCTCTTTAGTTTTGGAGAGGCTGTTTTGTTTGTTTTTTTTAAAAAAAAGCCAGCAGGAGGTTTTTGGAGGAGGAGAGTAAGAGGGGGCTCCTCCCAGCTGTCTCCTTCGTCAGATTAAGGAGGCCAACACGGGGACCCCTCTTGACCTTGGGGCCCCCTGCCAATGGTGATTTGGCAGACAGGTTAAACCGGCCCTGCCTCCCGCTACAATTCTCCCCTCCCCTCCCCTCCCTGGCTTCACTCTCTTTTCTTCTCTTGCCTTACCTTGTAAACTCATAATGTGACCCTTACTTGTTTCTTGCATTTCTTCATTGAGGGCTTGTTTACAAAGGCAATATATCCCATCTTGCCTCTGTCTTAGAGCCCTGCAGTCCTGATGATGGAATGCTTTTGCCCCGTTCTGCCCCCAGGCAGTTATCATGACCCCCAGGGTAAAGATGGGGCTAAGAGGGTAATAGACAGGGTAGGGCTCAATAAGCTTTTATATCAATATACCTGTTTTAATCCATTCGCACTGGGAATAAATGGATTGGGCCTCGTGAGACTGCAGGAGATTGGCCCACTGCTGCAGCTGCCGGTCTGCCTCACTCCCTCTGAAGCAGGAAGGAGTCTTTCAGCATGTGACCAAGGCTGCTCACATGCAGGGGGTCTTGGTCACATGTTTCAGACCAGCTTCCAAGCTTCCAGGAGGGCAAGGGAGATGGAACTGGCAGTGGCTGCAGCAACCAGCCAGCATGCCTGCCTGGACTTCCTCCCATATGGAGGTGGTAAGAGTGGAGGAACGGGCCTGATCCAAGGCCGGGATATGTGGTCAGTAGGCTTTTGGGGGCTAATTGCTCAGAGGGGAAGGGCCTTTCAGAATGTGTAGTGCTAGTTTGTTGTTTTCTTTTTTATAATTATGCTTTTAACTGCTTTTAGTTCTAATGTTTAATAATATTTTAAATGTCTATATGATGTCAGTTTTTAGCTGTATCAGTTTGAAACTTTGCAAGCTGCCTTGAGTTCTGGACTAGGGAAAAGGCAGGATAAAATTATCAATATAACAATACAACAGAAGAAGAAGAGGATGACGAGGATGAATCTTTTCTTTTATTCATGGTTTATCACAGTGATGGGCAACCTTTTGAGCTTCGTGTGTCAAAATTCGCCAAAAAACTGAGCATAACTCGGGTGATGGGTCACTTAGAGGAAAAAACATTATTTCACGATATTTACTGTTCAAATAACATGAATGTATAATTGTTATATATAATTGCATTTAATAAAACAAAAACTAATAATTTAAGGGAAGGCCAGGGAGAGGCCGGGCAGACTCCCTTCCACCCACTGCTCTGAAAGCCTTTGTGGCTGAAGAGAGAGGTATAAATACTCTAATAAAAATAAATAATCACAAATTTTCTGCCTTTTGTGACACCTCAAATCAGCTGTGTGAAGCAGCTGTCTCAACCTGTCTAAAGGTAGGACTGGCTTTGGAGAGAAATGATTTCTCATGTGAAAAGAAAAAGAAAAAGGAACAACAGACTTGCAACAATTCTTTCTTGGACAATCAATGATGCCTTGAGAATTCTCTGGCTGTCTTTCCTTTCATCCCTGCCTCTCAGTGCAGCAGTAAGCAAGGGAGAGCTGGGGGCCTGGCCATCTATGGAGCAGATGTTTCAGTAGCTGTCCCTGTTGGGGACACTCAGCAGTCAGCTGCCTCCCATGCTCACTCCTCTCTGCACAATTGCACTTGTGTTGAATGCTGCAGTGCTACAGCAGAGACACATAATGACAAAATAACAAGGATGCCAAAGAAATGGGGCTGGGCAGCACAATTGACTCCTGCCCACCTGCCCGCTGCCTTCCCTGGCATTTCTGAGGCAGCTCCAGGGCTTCAAAGCCCTGGAGCCCCTTGAGAAGGTCAGGGAGAGGCCGGGCAGACTCCCGCCCACCCGCCAGCTCACTCACCACCTTTCCCGGCCTTCCAGAGGCTGCTCCGGGGCTTCAAAGCCCAAGAGCCCCTCGGGGAGGTCAGGCAGAGGCTGGGCAGACTCCCTCCCTCCCTCCCTCCCTCCCTCCCTCCCATCAACTTACCCGGCCTTTCCGAGGTGGCTCTGGGGCTTCGAAGCCCCGGAGCCCCTTGGGAAGGCCAGGAAGAGGCCGGTCAGATTCCCTCCCTCCTGCCTGCCACCATCCCTGGCCTTTCTGAGGGGGCTCCAGGGCTTCAAATCCTCGGAGCCCCCTCAGGAAGGCTGGGGAGAGGCTGGGCAGACTCCCACTGACCCACCCACCCACCGCCTTACCCGGCCTTTCTGAAGCGGCTCTGGGGAAGCAGGCAGGCCTCAGGGGTGGTGGTGGCTATCAGGCCTTCATAGTCCCTCCCACCACTTTCCTCCCCCCTCCCACCCTCCCTAAAGTGGTGATTGGGGCTTCAAAGCCATGCCCACCACTTTAGGGAGGTTGGTGAAGTTGCAGGGGGATGGGGGAAGGAGGCCTAGCTGTGTGTCACCACAAATGGCTACATGTGTCAGTGGTGACACGCGTGTCATAGGTTCGCCATCACCAGTTTATCAGCAACTAGTTTTGGGAGACCCATTTTACATAATGGGTCATGGAAAGTTCACTGTTTAGGAGCTAGGTCTTAAGCAGAGGTATTTTCTGTGATGGTGTCATCCCCTTTCTAGAAAGTGCAACACACTGACTCTTGGATGATGCAGACACTAGTTTTGGCACCAGGTTAAACTTACTTATTTCCACAGACACACTGAAATTTTATTATGCTGGTTTCTTAGCTTGTGGTACCTTCCAATGCTTTTATTTGGTTGATATTCATTGCCTTAACAGGTACATTGTCAGTTGCATTATTGTCCATTGGAAGAGACACATAGAGTCTATGGACCAGATAAATCTTTGAGTTAGGTCCACCACTCTGCTACAAATAGCCATCCATCTTCTAGCTAGTGGTGGAGCTAGAACCAACGACGACATAGGACTCCCACCATATTCATATTGGCTAAAGAATTCCATGTGTTAGGGCTGTGGTCCTTAAGAAATGCAATTCTGCAACTTTTTGCAACTCAACACCACACTACACTTGGGTAATAGAACCCATAAGATTTAACTCTTCATACATTACTTGTCAATAAAAGGACACACAATGCTATCTATCATTAAAACATCCTATGGCTTCAGTTAGATTAACTATGAAATAGTAATTTCGTTGGTTTTCTTAGATACAATCAGGCAATACGGAATGTCAGCCCCAGGATTCCTATAACTTGAACAATTGTTCACTGATCTTCATTTGAGGTACAAGTCCTTGATGGTTGCTCTATTATTGTGAAGTGGATAATATATACATACAGTTGTCCCTCCATATTCACGAATTTGACATTCATGGATTTAAGTATTCACGGCATGAAAAGATTCTTAAAATAATTATAATCCAAAAAGCAAACCTTGATTTTGCCATCTTATATAAGGGGCACCATTTTGCTATGCCATTGCATATAATGTGATGGGTATTCACGGATTTGTGTACTCATGGGAGGTCCTGGAACCAAACCCCAGTGAATGTGAAGGGACAACTGTGTGTGTGTGTGTGTGTGTGTGCTGTATATTCCTGCATACAAGACTACTTTTTAACACTTGAAAATCTCCTCAAAAGTGGGGGGGGTGGTCTTATACCTTTTCCTCTGCTGTGAGAATGAATTGAAGTGTAAAATGGCCTGGGCAGTTTTCCCAGCAGATCCTTCCTCCTGCTGTGAGAATGACTGCTTTGCATTTGAAGAGTTAAATGGCCCTCTATTTAGCTCAGGAGAGTCAAAATGATGTTTCTTTTCAGGAGAAGTTAGCCTAAAATTAGAATTTCTGGATTCAACTTCTCATTTTGCATCAAGTTTTGTCTATGGTGAAATTCTCTTGTCTGCCAATGTGGCTCTAAAACCATTAATGTGCTCATTCATTAATGTGCTCATTCAAAAATTTGGGATTTGATAGCTTCATATTAACCAACTTACAGTATTAATGCAACCTTACTTTCCAAAGATTGAACACCACAGAGATTTTTCAAAGTATCCCATGCTTTTTTAGCTGTTCTCAGTCCTTTAATTTCACAGACTATTCCATCACCTACAGCCACTGAGCTGGCTGCTGGTGGGGGACAGCCTTTCCAGTCAGCTGGCTGGCTGGCTGGCTGGGGGGGGGGAAACTCTATATTTTAACTTAAAAATTGGGGGGTCGTCTTATGTGCCCAGTCGTCTTATACGGCAGAATAATATGTGTGTGTGTATATATATATATATATATATATGTATATATACACACACACACACACACACACTTCCCCCCTGTAAGAGAGAGGTAGGTAGAGGTTTTATAGTTGGTTTATTTGTGTGTTTGTTTGGGCCAGGTCACATCTAGGTTTATGCCACACAATAGCCCTTCATAGGATCATACCCATTCTCCACCTTTTCCAAACTACTATATAGTGTTTTGCTGGCTTCTGCTCTCACTATTTCCCATCTGTGCACCACTTCATCTTGATATATCTTTTAAAAGGATGAGGCAATGATTTTACATCCATCTGTAATACAACCAAACTTAATTAACTGCTTCTCAGAATATAGTTGATGGTATCTGTTAAATTATCACAGTATACTGAAAAAGAAGAGATCAATTATCTCATCTTGTCTGTACCAAGGAAGTAATATAAGGCTGATTTATTCAGGGTGTTTTCTATTATATTGTATCATGTGTCCAGGCAAGTATTAATTGACCATCCATTGAATTTTTTCCCCAGAAGTTACAATAGCAACTCAGAAACACGTATCTATCTACCTATCTGTCTATCTATCTATCTATCTATCTATCTAAAACTTCGATGACAATCAGAGGGGGATAGATCAGAGTAGTTTGCCATTCTAAGGAAGATATATGTTTGCATGTGGAGACACAAATAGGCCACCTTGTTCTATGCTCAGCTACATAAAAACATAAGAACAAAAGTTATATTTTCTTCTCTGTAATAAAAAACATACTGTACAGGGGAAAGTATGAAAATACCAAAAGACTGGAGCAGGTTCTCTACAAGGAACTGTGACAGCACATGGACCTGTTTAACTTGGGAAAAAGTGAATAAGGCTCAGAAAATTACACATGGAGTAGAGGAGGATAGAAAGACATTTTTCTCCCTTTCTCATAATGCTAGAAGCCATTATTATCAACTGAAATTATATGGTTGAAGATTCAGGACAGATAAGAGGAAGCACTTCTTTTCATGGTACTTAGTTAAACTGTGGAATTCACTGCCACAGGATGTAATGATGGCTGCCAAGTTGGCTGATTTTAGCAGGAGATTGTATCAATGGAGAACATCAATGGCTACTACTCAGGATATCTATATACAGTATTTCACCTCCAATATCAGACAATATGTTTCAGTTTATCAGTTCCCAGGGAGTGCAATATGGAAAGTGTCATTGCACTCATATTGTGCTAGTTGTTACGTTGTTGATATACTACTATTTTATTTTATGTAGTTACCTCCAAGAGATAGCTACAGTTTAAATCTACCATACTTAATGTTGCAATTCTTTGCTGTGTACTCTGTCTGAGTAAACATGCATTGATCAGGCATCAAAATGTTAAGCATCAGATATTAAAGCACATCTATTCCTTTTGACAGATTTCCTATAAAAGAACCATACTGTCCTTTCACAGGATTAATCCAAATAATTTGGGTAAGTGGATGGAAGGAATTCAAAACCATAGAGGAGAATTCTTGTGAAGCCTTACATTAAACGTAACCAAAAATAATACCTGGATATTGTTTTCTGCCTTTAATCACAGTTTGGTTTTTTTTTTTCATGGGGTTGTTTGTGTTTTCTGCATTGTTGAACTAATTTTATCAGATTAGATAGTATATCATACCCACCTTCAGAAATATTATATACCTACTGATTTCTGAGCTGATATGTATCTCAGCATATTAAATCACACAATATAGTAGCTCTCTTCTTTTTCTTTTCCTTTCTTTCTTTCTGCCAGGAATCGGCCACTGAGTCAGGCAGGCAGTCCATTAAATATTCTGGCTTGGTTCCACATAGGTTCAACAGTGACTGAATTTTTTATCTTTTGGTTTTGATCCAAGCCAAGAAAGGTTAACCTTCAGTTCATGATTCATGTTTCAGTGTTGGAAATACTCCATAAACTCTATGCAACATCCATGAATTGCCAATAAGTATTGCATGTAATATTAAATTGTAACAGAGAGGTGGGCGCCTTTGGTACATCTTGGGGCCAATTTCCTGAAAAAATGCAAAAAATGTAGATTTTTTTTTTTTTTAACAAAAAGCTAAACCAAAAGAAGCTGAAAGGCCGATTTTGGACAACAGGTATTTTTGACATTACGCAGTGCAGGGTAGGTCTGTGAGATATTTAGAAGGTGAACTGTCACTTCTGGAGCCCTCCTGGCAAGGCAATTGGCCATTTTCTACCAGCAAAAGTGATGATATGGGGGAGCTAGGGGCAGTGTGGGCAGCAAAAAATATAATAATAATAATAATAATAATAATGCCTTGAAGGCTATGCACAGGCCAAGGGCCACACTTTGCCCATGCTGCTGACTAACACACACACACACACATTCATTTTGTCTGTATTTTGTACCAATCTATCCAATCGCTGAAGTCATTATTGCAGGATCTCTCTGAAAACTACATATTGCTGTACAAATGTTTCAACCAGAAACATTTTCAAAGCAACATGCCATTTCATTTTGAATCCTCCTCCAGGTATGCTTTGTATGTGGAGGTGGATCACACTGATACACAGTGACCACTGAGAAAATCTATGATGCCATATTTTTAGAATACATTCCCTAAGGCAGTCCTTCTTGTGCTTACCTCAATTCCATTTTAGTGCTGGGAGGAACTTTGTCCACATTCTGAATAGTGAACAAATGGGGCTAATTTAGGACTTTTCCAGATCTGCTGAAAATGCTCCATTCTTGCCTCGCTAGCACTTTCCCACCCCACTCCTGTCCCTGCCACTGAAGAAATCAAAAACGTTCATACACCTACCTTTAAGCAGGAGAGAAACTGTTCCCCCTCCACTCGGCTTCCCTGCAGTAAATGCAGCTTTACCACAGGGAAACCAAATCCTGTCTGTTCTTAGGAGAGAATGATTGCACAGGGAATTTTGTTTTTTTTAAAGCAAACCAAATGTCAAAAAGCAAAACTAAGCACCCAAACATACTTTAAACTAAACAACCAACCTGGGGAGGATAAAAAAAAAGTGCCACTTACCTTGATGTCCCAATCTGGACTGGAAGTGTTTGCAACAGACCTCCCCCTATGGCTGGCATCACATCAGCATATTGGAAGAGGAACGGGGCACCTTTCAGACCACTCATGATTCCATAACAGTAACAGAATAGGTGTTCTCTTCATGATGTTTTCCCATGAATAAAATATCACGGGGTCAGCACAGGAACAGCATGGGAGCAGAATAGACAGGATCGACATTGTCTGAAAGGGTAACCTTTTCACTACCCTGTTCTGTGCCTACCAAGGAATAAATAACTCATCTGAAAAAGTCCTTAGACAAATTTGTACCAGCATATACTGAACTGGTCTCATTTTATTCCAGAGTGCAATGGCTTAGTCCAAACTGCATTAGACCAATCTGGAGATTTGGACATGAGCAGGGAAAAGCTAGACAGAATGTCTCCAACATATCACATAAGGAAGATGTCAAAGTGGTTGATATTTAGGCAGAGAAAGGGAGCATGGCTGTACTCATTAACAGCTATAATGTGCAATCTGGTGCATGAATCTTGTCAATATTATGCAGTCATAGACCTTATGAGGAGAGATTATGTGAGATCACTGAAGTTATATATTCAATCTCAGAATGTTTTCATTCTGTATGAGTAGCAGATTGTGACAGAGCTGTGGACAAGGGTGGCTCATCATTGGTCTCATTCAGTCTTTCTTTAATTCCCTTTTGTCATGTTGAATAGCCTAGCTTAATTATACATTTGCCTTTTATGTTAATTAGTCTGTTTACTTAATATGTCTGTGTTTTAGGTAGCAAAATTTATTCTCCCTTTACCCATAACAATTTTCTCTTATAGGTATTATTATTTTGTTAAGATTTAGACAGACTGTGTGTCACTACAGAAAAGTCAGAGCATTGTTTGGGACTATTTTGAGGTCAGAGAGGAACCCCTGCCTTCATTGTAGACAGCAAATGATCCAGTTTAAAATATTACAGTACTAGGAGCACTCTTCTTCTGGGCAGCGGGCACAGGGAATGCCATTGATGGAGCTGTAACCTTAGAAATGAAAGTAGTTAAGCTCCAGTGGCAGGTGTGTGTGTGAGTTAGCATTTGAGAGTATGCACACCTGAGATGCCTGATGTAACAGGCATTGTTTAACTGCCTATAAAAAGGAGATGGGAATTACCTCCAGTGTGGGTTTGTTGTGGATGGTGGTTGGTGAAGCAGTTTGTTGGTTTGAGAGAGATTTATGAGTATTAGAGACGGCTGGCCTATACTCTGTATATATATTGTAAATATACTGCAAACAAAGATTAAAGCCCTCAAGTTGAGTGAAGGCTGGCCTTGCTGTCTTTATTTGGCAAGCCAGAGCTCAAGGCAGTGTGCTGGGGTGAAGGAATTTTTTGTTCTCAGCCTGAAGTCTTTTGCAGAAGTCTCTCCAGAAACCTTCTCCTTGGCATCCTGTTGACGTGGAACAACTCTGCAGGTGATTGTGGTGGACACAGCACATCTTTCTATGCCCCAACAAAAACACCCAGAGCAGGAACAAAAGGTAATGGTGAAAGCAACAGCAGCATGTCTCAGTTCTCCTCTCCACTAAATGCTTAAGCAGGTAGCTCTGGGACAGATTCTGAAATGCCTTAAAGGGAACCAAGGTCATCATTAAGAGGAGCGTACCACTTGGACTCCTGGTAATAACAAATAAAGCATGCTCTCATCACCCTCCTATGCTGGGTCATTGAATATCATCAGTTTGCTTGTACAATCCTTAAAAAAAATACATTTAGAAGTCTGAGCAATCAACAAAAGATTTGTAAAACCCCCAAAATTTTACAGTTCTCTAGCACAAAGAAACTCTGAAATAGTCAATCTAAAATTTGATAGGATTTATTCAACTCTTAAGGGTCTATTATGTGTGCAAATTTTTACATGGATGCATGATGAATTTATTTATTTTAGCCATTTGTTTTAGCCATTTGTTCCCCCATTTAAATCAATGGGCTACGACTGGTAATCCAGATTTGAGAATCTTGATTCAGAGTCAGGGTCCAGATTTGAATGGATCTGGTCTCAATTGATCTGCTCTGAATTGGACTGATATATACATCACCAGATTGATCTCTGCATCAAATCTGAAAACCTGTGCACAACCCTACTCCTATTTCTTCTGTCTAATTTGCCTTGCTTTATCTTATAGCTATGATGATTATTTATATTAATATGGCAGAATCCTCTATTTTAATGAATGCATAACCTAGAGTTATGCACTTGTGACCATTGCATATTCATGATCCCTATGCAGCCCTTAGTTTAGGGGCTATATGGGGACTGTAAATGTCCCCCAATCCCAATTTACCAAGAAGCAACCACTGTGATCAAAAGGCGTCTATTCCCCTGTTGATCAAGAAGTAGCTGGTTGACGGTTCTACCACATACACAAACCATGTGTGAGCAATTTCCAGCATGAGGGTGCATTGTGCTAGGGGTCCTGTTTATGCTTGTTGCACTGGAGATCACATATGAGAGAGCGTGAAAATGGCAGCCAGCTGCTTCCTGAGCTGCAGGAATGGGCCACCATTGATTAAAGTGGCTGCTTCCTTGTAAATGGGGCTTGTTTAGGGAGTGGGCTTGGGCTGTAATTCGCTGCATAGCACCATCTGTAAATGCTTACACATCCACAAATCCCATAACACACCCCAGCCAACATCTTTACTTTCATGTGAACATAGTCATGCTGAAAGTACATGTTTAGAAGAACTGGCTATTTGTATTGCTTAATTCTAGCATTTCACAGTCACAAACCCTAAATCTGCAATCATTTGTCCCATTTCTGCTTCCCTATTCTTTTGGAAAAAACAGAAGCCAGACTGATCCAAAGTGTGTTTTAAAAGAATTTAATACTGTAGTAACATCCCAGATACTATTACCTGACCATAATTCATCCTGGATTGAGACAATGAGTATATTTCTGTATCTTTTTATTTAAGTCCAAAGCTTGCTACTATTGCTATTATGTTCTGATGTAGTTCAGCAGTGACTTCAGCAAATAAGACCAATCTAGCATAGATAGGGATTAAAAGACTACTTGCTAAATTGTTGAAAAACAAGTTTTTAAAGTGTCAGGAAACCCCAACAGAAAGAATTATAGATGAGCAAGAATCTTCATATTTTAAGATTTATTTTGTGTGTGGGGGGGAATAATGCATGTCATTTTATTTGCATGTGCAGAAAAAAAATATTTATGTGCAGGAAATACTACCTTCTGTGAATAAATGTCATTTTTTTGTGAAGAAAACTGTGATTTTGTGTATTAAAAAGCCCCCCAAATAATAATAATATAATAATAAAATTTATTTATATCCCGCCCTTCTGTGAGCAATCGGGGCGGCTTACAACAATAAAATAATACACAGTATAAAACAGCTCAAAATCCCTCCCCCCCTTAAAACATTATTAAATTAATACAAATTAAAATCAATATATAATACAGTTTATTAAAAACCCTTTCGAGCAAGCAGCATCAGTTTGGAGGTCCAGAAGCAACTTCCAGAGGGGGTTCCTGAGGCCGGGTTAGCTATTCTGGAAAAGCCTGCCTGAAGAGAACCGTCTTGACAGCCTTTTTAAAGCTGTCTAATGATGTCAATAGGCGGATCTCATCTGGCAGGCCGTTCCACAATTTGGGGGCAACAGCTGAGAAAGCCCTCTGGGAGGTGGTCGCCAGCCTAGGTCTTTGTGGCTGCAACAAATTCCTCCCAGAGGACCGGAGAGCGCGGGGAGGATTATAAGGGAGAAGGCGGTCCCTGAGATAGCTTGGGCCCAAGCCATTTAGGGCTTTAAAGGTGATAACCAACACCTTGTACTGGGCCCGGAAGCTGATAGGCAGCCAGTGGAGGGACCTCAGAACCGGAGTAATGTGGTCCCTCCTAGATGTCCCAGAAACTAGCCTGGCTGCCATATTTTGTACCAGCTGTAATTTCCGAACTAAGCACAAGGGTAGCCCCATGTAGAGTGCATTATAGAAATCAAGACGTGAGGTTACCAGCACGTGCAGAACAGTCTCAAGATCCCTTACTTCCAGAAAAGGGCGCAGCTGGCGTATCATCCGAAGCTGATAGCAAGCGCTCCTGACTGTTGCATTTACCTGATTTGTCATCAGGAGTGACGAGTCAAGGAGCACCCCTAGACTGCAAACACAGTCACTGGAGGAGAGTGTGACCCCATCCAGGACTGGAGATTGCAACCCGATTCTTGGTTTCGGGGCCGCTACCATGAGCACCTCCGTCTTGTCTGGATTCAGTCTCAATCTGTTTTTCCTCATCCAGCCCATTACTGCCTGAAGACATTCATTGAGAGAAGAGATGCCGTCAGAATTCGAGACCGACAAACGAGATACGGAGAAATAGATCTGAGTGTCATCAGCGTACTGATAACACCCAGCTCCATAACTCCGGATAATCTTACCCAGCGGCTTCATATAGATGTTAAATAACATTGGGGACAGAATAGCACCCTGTGGTACTCCACAGGTAAGCTCCCTTTTACTGGAGCTACTGTCCCCGAGCAGCACTCTCTGGGTCCTGCCTGAGAGGAAGGACCGGAACCACTGCAAAGCAGTGCCTCCAATGCCTAACTCCCTCAGGCAATCCAGAAGAATGCTGTGATCTATCGTATCAAAAGCCGCTGAGAGGTCTAGGAGCACCAACAGGGTCACACTACCCTTGTCGATACTCAGACGCAGATTGTCGGTCAAAGCAACCATGGCAGTCTCAACCCCAAAGCCCGTCCTAAAGCCAGTTTGAAATGGGTCTAGGTAATCAGTTTCATCCAAGACAGCTTGGAGTTGAAGACCAACCGCCCTCTCGATCACCTTGCTCAAAAATGGTAATAAAGAGACTGACCTATAATTATTCATAGCCAGGGGGTCCAGGGAAGGTTTTTTCAAAATAGGCTTAACAGCCGCCTCCTTTAGACATGATGGAATATATCCTTCCCTGAAGGATGCATTGATGATGCTCACAAGGAACTTCCGCAATGCATCCCCTCCCTGGACGGCCAGCCAAGATGGGCAAGGGTCGAGGGGGCAGGTTGTCTTCCTCACACTACCAAGGAGCTTGTCCACGTCATCGGTACTCACAGATTGCAGCTGATCCAGTATGATTACATCGGCGGAGTCGCTGGACACCTCGTCCATTGTTTCTGTTACAATAGTGGCATCTAGGTCGGCTCTTATCTGAGAGATTTTATCTGCAAAGAAGTTATTAATTGCATCACAGCAGGCAGTCGTCGGGTTAAGCAGGGGATTTGGCGCAGGGGAAACCTGCGCCAGCTCCCTCACCACCCTAAACAGCTCTGCTGGACGGGACTCTGCAGATGCAATACGTGCAGAGGAGAAGGATCTCTGCGCTGCGCGCATCGCCTCCCGATAGGACCAAAGAAAGTTCCTATGGCGAGTTCTGTCAGATAAGAGTTGAGTCTTCCGCCACCTGCGCTCTAGTCGTTGTCCAAACCGCTTCATTTCCCTAAGCTCAGGTGTATACCATGGCCTACGGTTAGAAGTGGGTTGGCAAGGACGCTTGGGAGCAATCATGTCGATAGCTCTGGTAAGGTCGGTGTTCCACGTATTAACCAGAACATCGACAGGATCACCAGCATTTCCAACCATTAAACCCTCTAAGGCTTTCTGGAAACCCTTAGGTTCCATTAGCCTTCGAGGGTGGACCATTTTAATGGGTCCACCACCCCCGGTGGGGCAGATGTAGGCTCTAAGTTCCATCTTGACCAGGAAATGATCCGTCCATGACAAAGAAGAGGTACTGATTACCTCTGCCCACGGATATGCCTGATCCGAACTAAAGACCGCATCGAGTGTATGATCTGCACAATGCGTGGGCCCGTTGACCAATTGGGATAGGCCCATGTTTGTCATGGTCTCCATGAACTCCCGAGCCACATCTGTTAGGCTGGTCTCGAGCGGAATGTTGAAGTCCCCCAAAACCAAAAGTCTGGGGGACTCCAGCAGCAAACATGGGCTCTGAGACCAGCTGTGTCAGCTCAGTTAGGGAGTCTGCTAGACAACGGGGTGGCCGGTAGACTAGCAGAATCCCCAAACTGTCCCTGGTCTTCAGGCTTAGGTATATACACTCGAAGTGGGCTGTGTTCCGGACAGGTATCCTGGTCAAGGTCAGGTGGTTCTTATGGACTAGAGCCACTCCGCCCCCCGCCCACTTTCTCTCACCTGCTCGCTAACAGAGTACCCAGCTGGGAGGGCCTGCGCCCATGTGACAGCGCTATCCTCTCCCAGCCAGGTCTCTGTGAAGCAAGCCAGGTCAGCGTCCTCATCCAAGAGAAGATCGTGGATGATATGAGTCTTATTCCTCACCGACCTGGCATTGCAGAGGAGCAGAGTGAGGTTCTGTGGAATGGTTGGTCTGCTCTCCAAGCCATTCTGGGAAACAGAGGGAACTGAAGACGGGATCGCTTTCAAACAGCGATCCCGTCTTCTCTTGCAACATTTGTTTGCTCTGTTCCAGCCATATCTCCCATTCCCCAACACTACTCTGATGGCTGCCCCTGCCTCCTTCCCGGCCTCAGGTAAGACGGAAGAGCACTCACTCTCCACCCCCAGTTTGAAGCCACACTGCTACTGCTTCATACACACATTTTCATTCATAATAGTTCCTGAATGGTGAATGACCTTTGAAAACTGTGCATGTTTTGACAACTTTCTCAACTACAAGGAGAAAAATAGTAAAATTATTTCTTTTTGCTTGCAAGAACAAAAAATTTCCAAGATTTATATCCCTAACACAAGGCAGAATGATGCCACTGTTTCAGGCAGTCAATTTTGAGTATGATGACTTCCTGTTATTGGGTATAATGGATCCTGATTTGGGTGGACATGGGTGCCATTTGCTATTCCACTTCAGTGTTCCACAGGGCACCATCCTGTCCCCGATGCTGTTTAACATCTATATGAAGCTGCTGGGTGAGATTATTCGGGGTTATGGGGCTGGGTGTTATCAGTACGCTGATGACACCCAGATCTATTTCTCCTTGTCCCGATCATCGGCCTCGAATCCCAATGGCATCTCTCCTCTTAATGACTATCTTAAAGCTGTAATGGGCTGGATGAGGAAAAACAGATTGAGATTAAATCCAGACAAAACGGAGGTGCTCAAGGTAGCGGCCCCGAAACCAGGAGTTGAGTTGCAACCTCCAGTCCTGGACGGGGTCACGCTCTCCGTTAAGGACTGTGTTCACAGTCTGGGGGTGCTCCTTGATTCATCGCTTCAGATGACGAGTCAAGTGAATGCAATGGTCAGGAGCGCTTGTTATCAGCTTCGGCTGATACGCCAGCTGTGCCCTTTCCTGGAAGTAAGGGACCTTGAGACGGTGGTGCACGCGCTGGTAACCTCTCGTCTAGATTTCTGCAATGCGCTCTACATGGGGTTACCCTCGTGCTTGGTCCGGAAACTTCAGTTGGTACAAAATATGGCAGCTAGAGTGGTCTCAGGAACATCTCGGAGAGATCATATAACTCCAATACTAAAATCTCTCCACTGGCTGCCTATCAGTTTCCGGGCCCAGTATAAGGTGTTGGTTATTACCTTTAAAGCCCTAAATGGCTTGGGTCCAACTTATCTCCAGAACCGCCTCCTCCCATACAATCCTCCCCGCATACTCCGGTCCTCTGGGAGGAATCTGCTTCAGCCACAAAAATCTAGGCTGTCTGCAACCTCCCAGAGGGCCTTTTCAGTAATCGCCCCCCAAATTGTGGAATGGCCTGCCGAATGAGATCCGTCAGCTGACGAGCTTGAGTAGCTTTAAAAAAGCACTAAAGACGGATCTCTTTCGGCAGGCCTTTCCTGATTAGATCCCGGCCTCAGGAACTCAGTCTCCTGGCTTTTTAAATATTATGTATATATTTGTTTTTAATGTGTTTTTTTAGCTAGAAGGTTTTAATCTTATTGTGTTTAATGTCTTTTTATGTGGGAGGGTGGGGGTGGGTGGTGTTTTTAGTCATTATTATAATGTTTTAATTGTTGGAAGCCGCCCCGATTGTTTTTAGCAGAGGGGCGGGGTATAAATAAATTTTATTATTATTATTATATTAGACCATTCAGATAATTCTCCATTCCACTTAAGAGTGTCATGGGCCAAGCCCTACTTTCAAATAATAGTTGGAACTGAGTTTCAAATAAGCAAACAAATCTATAGATTCAGTTCAGTGCCTGGCTCAGGTTTGGTTTGGCTTTCTCTTAATAGCCTGTTTTCTGTACAGTTTCTCAGGCTTCTGTCAACAAGTGCCATCTCTTCAATGGCTGCAAGTCAGAAATCATTGCCAGGGTACATTATTGTCTTCCCAAAGAAGAATTTCATTTCATGGTCAAATCCTTAATACCTTTAGGACATATTATACCGTGAGTTTATCCTCCATTATATTTGAAACAGTTTCTAATTAGTATCCTCTATAAATTTAATTACTAATCTATTTATCTTCTCTTCCAAATCATTAATGAAGATGCTAAATAATGCCAAGGAACCCAACAGTCTTTGTAACATCCAACAGATATGCTGTCTCAGTTTGATATGTTGCCATAAACTTTGTTTGCAATTAATTACCCAGTTTTTTGCTTAAGTCAATGTTCTTATTCATACTGTTATAAAAAAAAAGTTTTAATGAAGCACAAAAAAATCTGCCACAAGTTACAAATAATTAAACTTTGATTAACACCTTATATGCTGGACATTTGAAAAATTTGGCTTTTCTGTCTGCAAGATTTGAATTCCATCATAAAACTGTTGAAAATAAAAATCCACAGAGGATTTTTCAGTTGGATGCAATGTTTGTGGAATACAGATCATTTTTTTTTAAAAAAGATTAATTAATTTTAAATAAACTAGAGCTTGAGATGGTCTTGAAGCAAGAAATAAGAGAAGCTCATTCTTCAACAAATCCATGCTTATAGGTTTTATTAATAATTTTCATGGTGGCTATAAACAAAATTTTAGGATCAGAAGAATAACTATGTCCAGAAGCTTGAAATAAAGTATAGCAAAAGTGTTGACTGTGCTATACTGTCTTAATTATTAAGTGACATTGGCAACCTTGTAAACATATTTCAAAGAAAATTCTTTAAGACTGCCTTGATGTATTCCTCAGCAAGTTAATGAAACCCTTTCCTATTAAAAATGGATATTTTGAAGATTTTTCCTTCTGTAGTATTTATTATCTATTGCTATTAACACATACACTTGCTAATTTCTATGACTGTGGGTAGTTGCTAAATTTATGGCCCAAATTAGGGATAGGGATTGTTTGACCCTGTAGGTGTTGTTGAACAGCAACTCCCGGGGTGCCGTTTACACAATGAAAATGTTCTGGGATGAATTCGTGTTGAACCCCGGCTGTTTACATGTACATGGAGTTGTACACATGTTTTTCGGAAGGGGGGGCACCATTTGTCTCTTGATCCATGGGACTTTAAATCCCCCGGGTTGTGCCAGTTTTTTAAAAAGTCACTTAAGGATTCAGAAAATCGGAAATGTAAACAGCCTGTGACAAGATATCCCGGACATAGGAGATGACCGGAAATTGTCTTGACCATGGGCAGGCTCTGGCCAGTAAGTGGGAGGTCTAACTGCCTCTTTTTTGACTAGCCCCAAATTTGAAGATATATCTCCATTGTTCTCCTGGCCGTTTACCTGTGCAGTTTCAGTGACGGATGCCAAAACCGCACCTCGCCCCAGAAAAGGCGGCCGTGGGATCTCCTGGTCCTACAATGAGACCATAGACCTTTTGGCGATATGGGGCAAGGAAAAGGTTCAAGAACAGCTGAGGGGGTCCCATAGAAATATCGACCTTTTTGAAAAAATTGCTGCTGAAATGAAATCAAAAGGGCATGAACACACCGCTGAGGAGTGCAGGACAAAGACGAAACTGATGCATAAAAATTACCGCCAGGTAAACAACCACAACTCTAAAAGTGGCAACAATGTGGCCACAATGCCCTTTTATAAAGAACTCCATGCAATTCTGGGCGGAGATGCCAACTACCACCTGAAGCGGCTGGGGAGCACAACCGACATTGTGCATGTTACACGTGGGTTGGTGACTCCCCATCACGCTCCCCTACCCGACGAAGATGTGGGATTCCCTCTCTCATCCCAGGAGATGCTGCAGGGATACTCTGAGGGATTGTTCTCATATCCCCTAGGTAAGGTTTTGTATATATTTTTTTAAAATTCATTCGTATTATGTGAAAACTCGATTAAGTATGTACTCAGCTTTCAAAATCTGACCAATTGAGATCTGTGCTTGGTATTTTAATTTGCTCATGGTAATTCAATGCATGATATGTATTTTACTTGTGCTGGCTATTGCATTTATAATTTATTAGGTGTAATTTCATCCCCCAGAATAAAAGGCATTAATGTGAAAACTCAGATGTGTAAAAATCCGTTTTCACAACTTCACAACCGCATGTGTAACCTGGTATAATGAAGTGTTGCATCTTAGTTATATGTTCTTTGTGCCTCTGTTGCTTGTTAGAAATGATCATTTCACCATATTTGTCTTCATGACCACCAAAAGTGCTGCTGTAGTCCATGAGGGATGTAAAATTGAGCGTGCATCTGGGCACATTAACTATGGAGTCTCCTGCCGCAGCCATAAACAAAGAAGACTCTTCTTTGTTTACCTCTGCCACCAGGAACGTGATATTTTAAAAGAAGAAATGATCACTGTGATTCTCTGTCTTTTGTTACCCAATGCTCCTCGTTTTCTTCCTTTTCTTTTTCCATCAGATGTTTCAGGTACCCAGGGATCTGATGAATCTGCAGTTACTGTTACCTTAACAGAGGAGCCCACGGAAAGCTTGGGAATTACTGAGACTGAGAAAAATTCCACAGTTGTGGTTACTGAGATTGATACTGTGTGGGCAACTACCCCAGCACATAATGGTATGTATCACTACATTTTAAAAGTAGATATGTTGTGTAACAGAAAATATTGTAGTACACATGGAATATCATTAATTTATCCTCTTTTCTCAGTTGCAAATTTGAGTAACCCTACTGCTACTTTATCCCCCGCTGAAAGATTGGCGTTGTTTCGCAGGAAGAAACAGTTTTCTGATGTAAATGTACTGATGGCAAACTCTAGATCAATAGCTGAATTGTTTGTATCTAACATGAAAACAATATCTGAGAAGCAGACCTTGTCTTTGCAAGGGTATCTAGAGAAATTCTATGAGCATTCTGTTGAGGAATCTCAGCAAATACTCAAAGAAATACAAACATCAAAATGATCTATTTGGGGACCTTGTAACTCACATTAAGTCTTTGGATAATTCTAAGAAATGTGTTGTGGTCAAGAGAGTGTGTAATGGCAAAAATTTAGGGGAAGAAAATAAAGAGAACTCACAAGAAAATCAACAATGTACACCAACCACAAGTTTGGGGGGGAAGTACTTCTCCAGCCTGTAGCCCAACGAGGGCAATTAAAAAAAGAGTACCCCTAACATTATAGTTCGTTTTAATCAGTATAAGCAGTTATTTCTTTATTAGGGGAAATACTGCACTATACAGTGTTATCAATTTTCTGTTGGTACTAAGATACTGGTCTATTTAAAATATTAAACATATAAGTACACCAATGATGAATGTATAACAGTTTGCACTGATGCAAAGGAAATAATGATATTATGGAAAATAAACAGGCATTTGAATTCTAAAAATAATGGTTTTATTTTAACAAAGTTTTTAAGTATATACATATATACAGGTTGTACAAATTAAAAAAAGATATATTTACATGAAAGTTTTGATATGACAAATATGGATAACATACAATAACAAATATGGATAACATAGAAAAACACAATATTTAAATGGATACATAAGATTTAGAAATCATAACAATGAGAGTTTAAACAAACACATACATAGTTGGGGATCATATATATATATGAAATAAATACAAACAAACCATACATAAATAATAGTAACAATAGAAAAAATGTGTATTAGCAGAAGTATTTACAGAACATTTACATATTAATTATTTACATAAGGAAAATATTTACAGAATTTTTTGCAGTGGAGAACTATATCCAATATTTACAATATACAATATTTGCATAGAAAAATATTTACACATATTTTTTAACTGGGAAACTATATACAATATTTACATAGCAAGCCTTTCCTCTATGGCTTGCACCCTCCTCGCCAGGACCCTGATTTCTTGTTGGAGTGTCCTTCCTGTAGTGGGCAATAAAAAACAATTATTTCTCAACATATTATGGTATGTGCAAACTAATTGCCCTTTTTAAATATATTTAACAAGCTCCTCAATCCTCACTATTATATTGAGGCCAGCCAATTAGGCTGCTGCCTCCTGTGCAGCTTGGGGACCTTAAAGAAAGTAAGGCATAGGTATTACTTTACTTACAATTCTATCACTAATATTTCTTAACTTACTTATGAATGAGGTCAATAAAAACATAAATGACAGGTATACCTGGGGGGGGTGCACCCAGTGCCAGGCCTGCCTCTACCTCCTCCTCTGACGAATTAGAGACAGGCTCACCGGCAGCCCGTCTCTGAATTCGAACAGCTGTAACACATAAACCACAAAAAACATTATGTTCGCCCCATGCACAAGCAGACACACACACACAAGGCTACACAGTACTGAGGACCAGGGAGATTACTTGGAAGAACTTACCTCATGGGAGCCGGTCGCGCCAGCTTGGCCACCCTGAATGGACCCACAGGTCATGCAGGATGACATAAAAAGGCAGCTGCCTTCGGGGAGGGGTGCCATTACTGGCCTCCAATGCCACAAAGAATTTACCCTTAAGAGTTTTAAATTTAAAGCGGCACTGGAGGCCAGTACAAATGTAGCCCCTTGACTGGAGGAACTGCGCTGCCTCCACAAAGTAGTTGTGGTTCCTCTGGTTAGAGGACCGCATCAGCCGGTCCAGTGCACCAGCCTGCTGGGCCAGGGATTCCAACAGGAGGTTGGTCTCCCTGGTGCCCCAGTAGGCGATGCGCCGAGCCGGCCTGATACATCCTCTCCCCCCTTCAGCCATCGTAACGCCATGTGGCAGGATGTGGAAACTCGAGTTTATAAGTTTTTGAGTTGACCATTTCATTTTTTAAATAAGCCTATGGTGGTAGGAATAACCTATAGTTTTAAATGTTTAAATTATGTACCATAATCTATTGGTGTATTAATGGAGGAAACTATGTAAAGGAATTCGGTAGGGTCTGGATCCTTTACCAGAAAGCATAATCCCTTGCAAAAGCCCGCCAATTGCTTTAACTGCCCAAACCGCAACAATGTTTCTAATCTGACTGATTGTTGTAAAATAAACTTGTAGCCAGTTTGACCTACTTTTCAAGGTATAGTTCAACAGCCCATAAAGTGTGATGGAGATATTCATAATTAGGGAGCGTTTTAAAAAGGGCAAAGCAAATGCAGTTCACTTTAAGAAATCCAGATGATTTTATAAAGGAGAAATAAATCTATTTCAGATACTGATACACAAGAAAAAGTTTACTTATTCTTATTCACCCCCCTGATGATGTTCAAGACAAAAATATTCTTTTAAAGCATTGCGAACGGCCTCCCCCCGCACTTTCTCCACAGCATCATTATTAAGCATGGTTCTCCAAGCGTGTCAAGTACAAACCTTTGCACACGCCGATGTGGATCATCAAGGATACTACCTGTGGTTTCACAGATATTATGTACAATAACACATGCATATATCACTGAAAATAATTTTCCTCAGCAACCTCTATACGGTATCTTAATGCCCTCCACCTAGATTTCAAACTCCTGAAGCACCTCTCCACAACCGATCAAATTTTGTTATGGTACCTATTGTACAGTCTCTGTTTTGCATTTGTTGTCCCTCTATAAGGTGTCAGCAGCCAATTCCTAACGCAGTGATGGCGAACCTATGACACATGTGTCAGCACTGACACGCATAGCTATTTGGGCTGACACATGGCCGTAGGCCTCCCCTCTCCCACAACCTCACCACCCTCCCTAAAGTGGCGATCAGTCACACTATAGGGAGGGTGGGAGGGTGGAGGAGAGTGGTGTGTGGGGCTACGAGCCCCAATCACCACTTTAGGAAGGCAGGGGGAATGGAGCCTCCTCCCCACTTGGCCACCCCCCCGAGGCCTGCCGTGCTTCCCCAGAGCTGCCTTGGAAAGGCCAGGTAAGGCGGCAGCCAGGTGGCAGGGAGTCTGCCCGGCCTTCCTGAGGGGGCTCGAGGGCTTTGAAGCCCTGAAGCCATCTCCAAGAGGCCAGGGAAGGTAGCAGGAGGGAGGGAGGGACTCTGCCCAGCCTCTCCCCAGCATTCCTGAGGAGGCTTCAAAGCCCTGGAGCTGCCTCAGAAAGGCCAGGGAAGGCGGAGGGTGGGCGGGACTCTGCCCGGCCTCTCCCCAGCCTTCCTGAGGAGGCTTCAAAGCCCCGGAGCCACCTCAGAAAGGCTGGGAAAGGAGGAGGCGGGTGGGCGGGTAAGAGTCTGCCTGGCCTTTCCCTGGCCTTCCCGGGGGGGGGGTCCAGGGCTTTGAAACCCCGGAGCCGCCTCGCGAAGGCCAGAGAAGGTGATGGGAGGGTGGGAGGGAGTCTGGCCGACCTCTCCCCGGGCTTCCCAAAGGGGCTCTGGGGATTGAGAGCCCCATATAGCCTCTTTGGGAAGAATGGGAGGGGTGGAGGGAGCATGGCGTAGAGGCTTTTCAGTCACCCCCAGCCTCCCAAAGCCAAAACAAGGCTTTGAAGGGCATGGGAGGGGTAAAAAACACCTTTCCTGCCAACTCCCCACTCTCCCAGGGCTTGGTTCTCCCCCCCCCAAATGGAGCCAAGCCCCAAGAGAGCGGGGAGTTGAGCACCTGGCTTGCTCAGCACGCACTTCATTTAAATCAGCTCCTCTCCCTTGAGTGGGAGGAAGAGAAACTGATTGAAATGGGGTGCTTGCTGAGCAAACCTCGAATAATCAAAACCGTGAGAGTGAAAGCTGCAAATGTGCAGGGGCAACTGTATACATTTGTGTTATTCAAACAATAAATATTGCAAAATAATGTTTTTTCCTCAAAGTGACACACCACCCGAATTATGCTCAGTTTTTTGGTGAAGTTTGACACACCAAGCTCTAAAGGTTGCCCATCACTGTCCTAAGGGGATATGCACCATCAACAAGAGTTAATGGCACTACCTGTTTCCCCATAATAGTTATTGTTGGATTACCAGGCACAAATATCCCAGCCTCCATAGTTTCGAAAAAAACCAGTTTCTTAACATTCAAGCGTCGTGATTCTTCCTGCTCCAACTGATCTCCACATCAAGAAATACTCCTCTGTGATCACAAGTTCCTTGCAGAAGAATGCTATACCTATTCTTCCTTTTGATAAATTCATCTCCTTGCCGGATTGGGGGGGGGATTATATTAACATGGCATCCATCTAAACAAGCAACCACTTGTGGGTATCCTACTGCGGCAAATGCACCCATCACCTAAATATTGCAAAGCAAAAGAAAAGGAATATATGAGACCTCGAAAACACAAGTTTTCGATTAAACACGTGTGTACATAAAGAAAAATTTCAGGTGCCTTTTGCATGATTTCCAGTTGTAACATCATAACAGTAGGGAAGGTATATATTTTATCACTTTGGTTTCACATTCGGGCATACGGATTTAATTATTTTAAAGTCTTTGGAGTAGATGCGATTAGCCGAATTTTCACAAGGTAATATAAGAAAAAAATTACCTTTCTATGATCTCCCAGGAATACTGTCCGCTTAAGAAGTAACTTCTCTATAATGAGGACGACCTCCACAAAAATCTTACACACCATTGCTCTTCCGACACCAAATAACTGAGAAACAGCCCCATATGAGCAGCGGTGGGTGAGAAGGAAAATGGCTATTGCGAATCTCTTTTCCACAGGTATGGCTTTCCTCATGTTCGTGTCCAACTTTGCAATCACTGGATGGAGTATCTCGGCAAGACGCACGATGAGGAACCGAGACATCCTGAAGTACATTATCCATCGTTCGTCCGACCAGATGTTCATCACAAATTTCTCCCACCACTCCTCCATTGTCGGGTACACCCACCACCGTTGCTGCCAGTGGTTTGGGCGAACATGCATCAGAACCTCCAGTGGGTCCACGGCTGCGAAGTGCATACACTGTGGATGAAACATAGCCAATGTCATCATTTGTGAATGGAGAAGGATCAGGAAAATAAGAAGCATCCTTCTTCTATGTCTGATGATAGCCCATCTCTTCAGAGTTAAAAGAGATACCCGCAAACGGGCAGCGGTAGCCAGAGCAGCCAATGTGTTCACCTCCATTTTGCAATAAATTGCTGTATAGGACAAAAAGAACATCAAAAGGACATTTGAAGTCCTTCTTTGTTCACAATATAGCCAATCGCTGCATCTGTGGCGGGAAAATGAACCAGAAACACGTAGCTCAACTGTGAAAAAACGAGTAATCACATTCTTGATTGACAGCCAAAAAAAGTAATAATAATCCCGGTACGCTAAATGTGTGTAAACAAGAAAAGCATGGGATATAACAGTGCGAGACCAAAAAAAAACCCGGAACTTTTGTCGTGTAAATATCAGTCATGGGATTTCCATAAGAGTGACAAAAATCATCTAAACAGCGAGGGACGAATACGGAATCAGGAAGTCACGGTAAGCCCCACAATAAAAATTGCCGTGTAACTGGCACCCTTAAGTCCTAGTCTAGTCAATGGTGAGAAATGCAACAAAAGTACAACAAAATCTGGAGAGAAAGGTGGCACAATTGTCTCACCTGTCCTAAATCTAATAGTATCATAGAGTTGGAAGAGACCACAAGGGCCATTCAGACCAATCCCTTTGCCATGCAGAAATACACAATCAAAGCACATCCAACAGATGGCCATCCAGCCTCTGTTTAAAACCTCCAAAGAAGACTCCACCAAACACCATGGCAGTACTTTCCGCTGCTGAACAGCTCATACTGTCAGGAAGTTGTTCCTAATGTTTAGGTGGAATCTCTTTTCCTGTAGTGTGAATCCATTGCTCTGTTTCCTAGTCTCTGAGTAGAAGAAAACAAGCTTGCTCCTTCTTCACTATAACATCCTTTCAAATATTTAAACATCGCCATTATGTCACATCTTAGCCTTCGCTTCTTTGGATTAAACATACCCAGCTCCTGAAGCTTCTCCTCATAGGGCACATGTGATGGTGCCTTCATTAACACATGGTTAGTCTTATGCTACCAGCCTCATAAGGCACCCCGTCACCAACACTTTACCCTATACCCACCCCTAGAACATATCCTGAAGTTCCCTTCACTGTCTTTATCTGCCAAGCTTGTAACTCTAACAAGAGTCCCAATTACACTAGATATATTGAATCAATTTTCAAAGTCAGGACTCATTCTCTTCAAAATTTGCATGTGTTCCCCCCCCCATGGGAAACAGAATTTTCTGTGCAGAAAACAATGGGCAGTATTCTACACTAGCTACTTGGTTAGGTATATTTGGGGCTGGGCAGGAGAAGTTAATTACAGTTGTCCGTCCATATAAACGGATTTGGTATCCATGGATTTCACAGCTTGAATTTTCCCACCTTATATAAGGACACCATTTTGCTATGCCATTGCATATAATGGAACTTGAGTATTCATGGATTTTGGTATCCACAGGGGAGTGTGGAACCAAACCACAGTGAATGTGAAGAGACAACTGTATATTTAACTAAGTAAACTCTCCTGACTTGACTCCCTTTTGATCACTGGTAGAATGAGCCTCCTTCTCCACATGCAGCTTGTCATAGAGAGCTAAGTGAACAAGTGGAAGCAGTGTGCTTCAGAAGCCAATCCTAAGAGAGGATGTGAAAAGGGGAGGGGCTTCTGAAGGATTAAGAGAACATGTGAAGAGGAAAGTAGCAGTTTTATTGGAGCAGTTGAGAATGTGAAGTCAGAGAGAGAGAGGCTTAAAGCAGGCAAGTGAGAGATGGCTTGGGTGATAACTAAGAGGCTTGGAGTATGACATTTAATATGAGAGGCTTCAAGGAAATTGATGTGCAGGGGAAATGAATTATTAACTCAGTTATATTTCTATTATTCACCAATAAATCATTCTTTATGTTAATTCTTACATGCCGTCTGGTTATGAATGACTTCTCTGACAAATAGTTCATAACCATTAAGGAACATCCACACTTAATTACACAGGTTATCCAGCTATGGGATACATAGTTTGGCTGTGATGTGGTTGGCGTCCCAAATTTGGAGGCAGCAGAGGGATAGAAAGGCCCCTGCATCACAGAATGAGGGAGAGGAAGGACCTGGCATCATACAGCTGATGCCTATTAAAGTAGTTTGGGTGGGGGGAAGAAGTTACAATTGTGGCAATAGTGTCATGATTGTGACTCAATAGCATCATAAATACAGAATGGTTATGGATAATAAACCTAGGTAATGGTTCTATATTCATAATCACTTGGTTACAATTGTAACACTATTACCACAATTGTGGTAATATCTAGTCTGGTAACTATCTAGTCCATGAGCTGCTCTTCGTTGATGATGCTGCCCTTGTTGCCCACGCAGAAGCAGCTCTGCATCACCTAACATCCTGCTTTGCAACAGCTGCAGAGCTGTTTGGGCTAGAAGTCAACCTGAAGAAAACAGGTTTTCTTATTTACCAGCCTGCACCACAGGACGAACACCTCCATCCCCACATTGCCGTCGGCAAATCTGTGCTCAAGTCCGTTCAGCAGTTCACCTACCTGGGAAGCATCATCTCCTCAGATGCCAAGATTGACAAAGAGATTGATCACAGATTAGCAAAGGCACATAGTGCATTTGGAAGACTTTACAAAAGAGTCTGGAGTAACAAACACCTGAGGTGAAGTACAGAAATCAGTGTTTATAGAGCCATTATACTGTCCATGCTACTTTACTGGTCTGATACATGGGTCACCTATCGCCAACACTTACGACTCCTGAAACACTTTCATCAGTGCTGTAGGACTTTTTCGGACAAACCAAAAATAACGCTAGCAGCCTCACCAGGTTGCGAGGCTGCAGCGCTAGAGGGCGTCCGTTTCGCATGGCGCTCCTTCCCAGTGGTACTGTTGCAGTACCACTGGGACATTTGACCGTCATATTTTGGATTTGACCATCATATTTTACTCACGATCGTTGATCTGAAAAAGTCCGTATATGCACAATCATACACTGGACTGACTATGTGACGAATGTTGCTGTCCTTGAGCAAGCAGGGATCACCAGCATTGAGGCCATGATATTGAGAACACAGCTGCACTGGACAGGGCACATTTCTAGGACGGAGGACCATCACCTCCCAAAAATAGTACTCTACAGTGAACTTGCCACGGGTCAGTGTAAGAGGGGAGCTCCAAAAAAGTGATACAAGGACTCCCTGAAACAACATCTCAGGCTTGGCCAAATTGATCACCCACAACGATCTGCCCTGGCCTCACATTGGGAGGCATAGATATGCACTATCCACAATGCTGCAGCCTTATTTAAGAACTAACAAGTCTTGAAGAGAAACGACAATGCAGAAGGAATAAAAACCCCAAAACATCACCCAAGGAGACCCTCTGCCATGCTTTCTGCAACCAGACTTGTTTATCTTGGATTGGCCTTTTCAGTCATCAGCGCGCTTGCAGAAAGTGCAGGATGAGTCTTTCCTGAATTTTCGTTTGCAAAGAAAGCCAGAGAGAGAGACCACAATTGTAACTCCTACCCTAATCTACTTTACTGGGCATCAGCTGTATAGTGAGAAGGAAATCCATTCTGCTGACAATCAGAGCATGGGTGAATGACATTTACATCAGGTTGTGTGTGTGCATGTGTGTGTGCATGTGTGTGTGTGTGTGAGAGAGAGAGAGAGAGAAAGAGAGAAAGAGAGAGGCTAAGTAGCTGGCTTAGATTACTGGCCAATATTTCTGCACAGAAATATTTTTCCTGCACAGAAAATGCTGTTTCTTTTGCTGAAAAATGCAGTTTTCTACATAGAACAACCACATGTGGAATTTCGCATGGAATAAATCCAGAATTGCAAAGGTTCTCATCAGTCCAGGATTATTCTTATCAGTGTTTCTCAGTACTAAAAAAGAAAAAAAATCAACCATTTTGCAAATACTTTCAAATAACCTTTCCATTCCTACTGAAAAGCTTAAATGGGTTGTATAATCTAGGGCTTTCACGCTAGAGTTTGGTAAATGGTATTGTCAGAGAGATTAATTTACATTAGAGATTAACTAGCATTAATAAGAGGTGTAGCAAAGTGAGATCAATTTCTTCTTGTATCATGTATGGCTTCCTTTTATATCATATGTGAATAAAGAGTCTCATGTTATATCTTTATTGTATTACTGTTACCCAAGGTGCTGTTGGAAATTCCAAGGAAATAGCAAGTTTCTAATATGTTGGGGAAATTAGCAGCAACTCAAACATAGCAATGCAAAAGGGGGCAACAGAGAGAGAGAGAGAGAGAGATCTCACCTTTGTATACCCTGAATAACTCTGAACAGACACACACAAACAAATGCAAAATGAAAAATTAACAATGATATTTGTTAACAACTTAAAAATAATAATACCAAGCATACAAACATTCATACAATAAAGCATTCACACTAGACCACTAGGAATGGAAGAAAAGAGGTTGCCAGAGAGTTAGATAGGGAGGTTTCTAGGGATATACAACACCTGTCTTGTAATCTGAAGTCATTGGGCAAACCAGAAGCATGGATGGATGAATCTGGAGCAGCCAACACAGAGAGACGTAGTGTTCTCAGGAATAGGCTCTGTGCACAATGAGGCATGAATTGTGGCTAGTGTTTATACTAAAAATGTGCCCTGAAATGAGGAATTTAATGTGTTGAAACAATAGATTCCACGTGTTTCTAAAGACTGCACAATGAGACTCAGGAAAAACTCCTGGCCTTGACAATAGGTGTTTGAAGATGCTAATGTATTGCAGCTGCCTTAAATGTTCTGGTGATTAGATTTACAAAGCTTCAGCTGCCGCTTTAATGGTTGGTTGGGTGTTGGAGAAGGGGAGCTCCATGCCTTTCAGACAAAAGGGTTACTCCATCCACTTAATGGAAATCACTGTTTGTCATTTGGGTGTGTGGTGGAGGCAATGTCCCTTTGATCTTATATTTCCTCATATTTTGGAATTTGTTAATAGTCCTTCCTTTGGGTGATGCACAGCTTTCAACACGTGCCTTTTGGGATCCTTACAGAGAGTCCCTGGTATTTTACTGTTCTCCCCTGTGGAAGACCACATTAATAAGCCAAATTATTAATAAGCCAGTTTTGGGGATTTCTGGAGGTGGAGCTCATCGGGGGCACTAACATTACAGAGGTCATTCTGGTGAGAATTACTGAAGTATTTTACCTGTAGTAATTACTTGCATTTTGTATAGAAATGTATGTGTGCAATTTCTTTTATAACTCATGAGAATATCAGCCTGTATGAACCAGTTATTGTTTACTGTTTTACTGTTTTATTTAAACATTTTTTTAAAAAAAGTACACATGTTGGAAAAGTACACCTTTAGCAAAAATAAACAAAATGAAATTCTCACAAACCTGTAATAGCCAAGTCCAATGGAAAGAGCAAATCCCAATTTGGAAAAGACCATGTTGCACCTGCCTTCCATTTGTTAAAGATGAGGATAATAATAATAATAATAATAATAATATTTATTTATTTATACCCCGCCCCTCTGTTAAAACAATCGGGGTGGCTTACAAAAATTAAAATACAATACAGATAAAATCCCCAAACACCCCCACCCCACCCTCCCCCATAAAAAAATATTAAACAATTATAAATTAAAACCAACTGATCAAAAAATAACAATTAAAAACAATAAATCTTGTTAGTAAAAAGAGTTGGCAATCCTAGTTCAGTACCATGAACATTGGTGAACACATGGGGATTCAAAATTAGTTTTGTAACAGCTGGATATTCAAAACCATCTGACTGGATGGCATATTCTGTCAATTTCACTTTCCCCCATACTCTGATTTTTCAATCTCAAATTCTCCTTGTTGAATTTATGTAGGAAATGGTTAATATTGGGAAACTATTTAAAAATTGAATCCAAATAAAATCCTCATATATCAGTGATTTGAAGTTTAACAGTTCTTATCTCTGGGTCAACAAAAGCACAATATTTATTCAGAAGTAGGTCCCATGCATACTTGTGATTTGTGTATTTAAGCATGCATTGGATTCAAGTCAATGATTCTGAAAACATCTCAGTGGTAATATTCAGTCTCTTTGAGAAGTTAGAGTTCTATCATTTATGTCTGAAAACAGGTAATATGTAACTGACATTTCATTATATGTCTTGTCAAAATGAATGCATAACAACTCATGACAATGGAACACCCCCAAAGCACTGAACTGTATATATTTTTTTTGTGATAACCTGTACATTTCCCTTGATAATAAAAACACTTTCGGTACAGAAATTCTCTCTCTCTCTCTCTCTCTCTCTCTCTCTCTCTCTCTGGCTTTTCTTCGCAAACAAAGTTTCAGGAAGGACTCATCCCAATCTTTCTGCAAGTGTGCTGATGACTAAAAAGGCCAATCCGAGATAAATAAGTCCGGTTGCAGAAAGCACAGCAGAAGGTCTCCTTGGGTGATGTTTCCAGGTTGTGATTCTTCCTGCATTGTCATTTCTCTTCAAGACTTGTTCAATGTGAGTTCTCAAATAAGGCTGCAGCATTGTGGATAGTGTGTCTCCATGCCTCCCGATGTGAGGCCAGGGCGGACCATTGTTGGTGATCAATTTGGCTGAGCCTGAAATGTTGTTTCAGGGAGTCCTTGTATCACTTTTTTGGAGCACCCCTCTTACGCTGACCCATGGCGAGTTCATCATAGAGTGCTATTTTGGGGAGGCGATGGTCTTCCATCCAAGAAATGTGCCCTGCCCAGCACAGCTGTGTTCTCAATATCCTGGCCTCAATGCTGGTGATCCCTGCTTGCTCAAGGATAGCAACATTCATCACATAGTCAGTCCAGTGTATATTTAGGATTGTGGATGAACACCAACATCCGCACATTGCCATCGGCAAATCTGTGCTTAAATCTGTTCAGCAGTTCGCCCACCTGGGAAGCATCATCTCCTGAGATGCCAAGATTGACAATGAGATTGATCACAGATTAGCAAAGGCCCATAGCGCATTTGGAAGACTTAAGACAAGAGTCTGGAGTAATAAACACCTGAGGCGAAGCACAAAAATCAGTGTGTATAGAGCCATTGTACTGTCTATTCTCCTTTAAGGGTCTGAACCATGGGTCACCTATTGCCACCGCTTACGACTCCTCAAACACTTTCAACAGAAATTCAACTCACTAGTTATTATAGGAATCGTGTTTTCTATTTTAAAGGGTTTTTTTTTAAAAAAAAAAAACCTTCAAAGTAACAGAGGAACTTTTATATTCTTCGGTGCTTCAGAGAGACTACATAAAAAACCCTTATAAACTGTTCCTCCTAAATCACCTCACCTCTTAAGGATCTCCTCAAGCTAAGGCCTAGGGAAAAAACCAAGTCTTTAACTCCAAAGGACTGATAGATGGATATCAGACAATAAAAGCTGAACATTGTTCTCCATTTTTATCTCCTCTGTCAGTAGTTCACATTCTTCAAATGCCATGGCTAGGTTTGGATTGCTCACTTAGATGTAACCCCTCAATTGTTTGGACTTTTAGCAAATGTCTTATGAAATTGTGTATGTGAAAGACATCTTCAGTGTTCACTGACAACAGTTTCTTTCTATAAATAAAGATACCTTGAAGATTAACTTGGGCACCTACGTATCCAATAGTCTATCTTAGCCATACTCTAACTTTCAGAATGCTGAAACCTACTGAAATCAGTATACTGTATAAAAATTAATCAGATTGTTTGTTTTAGTCATGGTGTGTGGGTTGTTCATTGTTCCTTATTGTGTGTGGACTGTAATATGCAAAACAAAAGGATATCATGACTGTTTTTAACAGTGTCCTTAAGGTTACTATCCTGCAGAAAAAGTGGAAACTAGGAGGCACAATATGGTCAATGGCCTAAATCCAATTTCTAATTCCAAGAGTATACTTCTCAATTCACTACATCATTTCTTACCTAAATCCCATTGGTTCATTCAGTCTTCCCTAGGTGGCATTACCTATTAGGCTTTGGCACATTAGCTCCTCCAAACCATCACTAACCAGATATGGTAATGGTGGCATCTTTCTATAGGTCTGGACCAAATTATGGGCACTTTACTTTTATATCATGATTCTCTTCCAGCTATACTTGACAGTTGGTCTAGAGCTACCCCCCTTCTTAATACAAAGGATGTGAGAGCCATATGTGGTGCAATAGGTTTGATCCAACTGAACACCACCTTTTTTCCAGAATACCTTTGCTCCATATTCTGCATACTAGACAGGAGATTTCCACAGTGTTCGTTATTTTTGAAATGTTGGTGTGAGAATCTCAGATGGTGTTCAAAACAAGGCCTTAGCTGCCTCTGCATATTGGGCTTCTGATGTTTCACTGCTGTAGTATAATCCCTCATGAATAACTCATGTTCTTTGGGGGACAAGGTAACAAAGGTCTCAGACTTTTAAATATGCAATTTAAAGATCCTCATGTGAGACAGTATGATTTCCACATTGTCCGTTCTTCTCGTAGGACAATGTGTTTCAAAGATATTTAATAAGATAGGCAACAATGTTATGCAGAATTAATTGCAATATTTAATAGCATTATCTGCAAGGACAAAATTATATCGCTAAGGAAATATGGATGGCTACTAAAAATAAAACTGACATACTGTGGCACTAGGAACCTATACTGACATTTTAAGGACACTGTTCATGACTAACTACCTTTGTAAAACTTTCTTGGGACAACCTTGGGCTTAACATGCAGCCCAGATAAATGCAATATGATTGAGAAGTAAATCTCACTGTGCCAAGTTAAATATATTGTATATAGGAACGCTGTCTTGTTGAAATCCATTCTACATTACCTTATGCAAATTTAGGTCTGAAGAATCTGTTGCTCTAGATATTGTTGGATTTCAGTTCTCATCAGTCCCTAACAGCCACACCAATAGGGATGGAAGATAGTAAGTTGATCAACATTTGGAGGCCCAGCTTTATTCTTATTCACAATAGTTTGTACTGAATGGCTTCCAAAACCAGTCACATGGAAGATATTCAGCACTTGTGAATAGGCTTAAAATTATTTGCTAAATTAGTTCTTGAAGGAAGCAACTAGTAATTTTAGAAATTTTCTTCCCACTTCAAGAAAGTCAAGAAGCTGCACAGTTTTCAAATTGTATGTGTGCAAAATGGTATTTTGTACAAAATTTGCATATTTTTTCCTAGCATAGAAAACAGCATTTTCTGTGAATTTTGCCCAGAATAAGCCCCCAGATACAATATTTTCTGCGCATGAAACATCTTAGAAAATGATGTTTTTGAGACTCCCCTGCAAAAAAAATGCATAAATTGCATATAATATCTCTTGAACCACCTAGAAACTCATCATTTAAGGATTCCTCTTGTCAGAGTTTCCTAACACTTGCGAAACACATTGTTATCATCTTTCAAATATTTTCAAATATCCTTTCCATCTCACTTGCAAAGTAGTTCAACGTAAAGTTCAACTGCTTTTTTCATCATCTCATCATAAATTCTGGGTTCATATATTTGTCTTTTTATGTGGTCTGCACTGCTTTTCAACACAAATATTTCATAGAATCATAGAACTGTAGAGTTGGAAGAGACCACGAGGGCCATCCAGTCGAACCCCCTGCCACGAAGGAAATCTTGATCAAAGCATCCCCGACAGATGGCAATCCCACCTCTGTTTAAAGACCTCCAAGGAAGGAGACCCCACCATGCTCCGAGGGAGTGTGTTCCAATGCCAAACAGCTCTTACTGTCAAAAAGTTCCTCCTAATGTTGAGGTGGAATCTCTGTTCCTGGAGCTTGCACCCATTGCTCCGTGTTCCAGTCTCTGGAGCAGCAGAAAACAAGCCTGCTCCATCCTCAGCGTGACATCCCTTCAAATACTTAAACAGGGCTATCATATCGCCTCTTAACTGTCTTTTTTCCAGGCTAAACATACCCAGCTCCCTAAGTCTCTCCTCATAAGGGATTGTTTCCAGACCTTTCACCAATTTAGTTGCCCTTCTCTGGACATGCTCCAATTTGTCAATATCCTTTTTGAATTGTGGTGCCCAGAACTGGACACAGTATTCTAAGTGAGGTCTGACCAAGGCAGAATAGAGTGGCACTATTACTTCCCTTGATCTAGACACTATACTTCTATTGATACAGCCCAAAAGAGAAGGGAGGAAGGAAGGAAACTAGAACGATTCAAACAAAACAAGGTAATACTGAAAGTTGTTAATCCAGATAAACATCTTGCAGGTTAAGAAATTTACTGATCTGGATTGTGGATCTGGATGGCAATGCACTCCCCTTAAAGAGTCAGGTTCAGAACTTGTGCATTGTTGCTAGACTCAGGGTATTGAAGTGCAGATGTTAGCAATAGCCAGGAGTGCTTTTTATTAGTGTTGGCTGGATCACCAGCTACAAATGTATATACAGACACAGGTTTTGTTTCTGTTATATATTGCTACTCCATTCTATTTTTTAGATATTCCAGAAATTTCAACTGGTGCAGAACATAACAGCAAGCATGTCTATTGGAGTCGGGGATTCTGTGAGTTGGGAGAAGGTGAAGGAAAAGGAGAAGGGGAAGGAGAAGAATACCTGTTTTCAGCCAGCTAAACTGACTGTCCATTTATTTTCAGGCCCCAATCTAAGGTGTTGTTTTTAGTGGTTTGGACCACCTTATCTGAAAGATTGCTGCAGTCTTTTCAGTCTGCCTAAATTTTATAATTGATTTCTAAAGCTCTTCTCTTTGGTATTTCAAAAACAAGAATAAAATTAGTCAATACTACAGTGGCTTCTGGTTGCTGCTTCATCACTGTGAATTTTCCCCCAGGGAGATCTGTTTGGTCCCCTTGTTTTTATTTGCTGTCCAGGCAACTTCAGTTTATGGCAACCTTGTTCAATCTGTATATAAACGACCTTGAGGAGGCCTTGTCTGACTCTGAAAGACATTTACCCAAACTCAGGGCTAGGAAAGTTCCTATCCTACTTTGTACAGATGATGCCATTATGCTTTTTTGCTCTAGACTGGGTTTGAAACATCTTTTAATGAAATTTATGAAGTATTGCTTGACTAATGATCTGAAAATTAATTTTGGGAAATTCAAAGTCATTGTTTTTGAAAACAAATTTTCCCAAAGTTGTTGGTCTCTCGAGGAGCATGCCTTAGAACAGGTTAAAAAAAAAACCAAACTTTTCATATCTGGGACTGTTGTTCCATCATACTCTGTTATGGAATGCTCATAGATCAACTATTGTCCAGAAAGCACTAGTCAGTTCATCTGCAATAACACACTTATTTTTTTTACCAAAGGGGACATGTATATACCATCTGCCATCAAAGTGTCTAATGCCAAGTCTGTTGCACAACTCTTATATGCTTCCAATGTCTGGCTAGAGGGACTGATGCCCGAGATAGATAGGCAACAGACAAAGTTCTTAAGGATCATTTTCCAACTGCATAATTGTGTCCCTAATTCTGTGCTCCTGTTGGAAACAGGGGAAAGCCCTCTTTTGACTATGGCATGGTGGTATGCTCTAAAACTTTGGACGGAAGTTAGTGTTTTTGGTGTGTGTTCAGGCTTGCTTTTATATCTGTCCCAGGACGACTATGAAAGTAGCTGGTCCATGCTTCTTGCCAAAAAAGCAGCTTAAATCAGTCTCTCTTCCTCCCTCCTCTCCAATCTGGGTTTGAATATGACCCTCAAATCTGTTCAGCAAAGATTGTGGGATATAGCTTTTTGAAATCTGCACTACCGTTCATAGATATCCTGTACCCCTAGTGTAATGAACATCCATTAAGTCAGGCCTTTCCAAATAACTTACTATTTAAAGAACCTGTCCATGGTTAATTACTGCAGTCCACAGTATCTTTTTACAAGCTTGTTTGCAAGAATGTCATGGGGAACCTTCTCAAAGACCTTACTGAAATGAAGGTATGTGATATCCACAGTGTTCCCTTCATCTACCAAGCTGGTAATTTTCTCAAAAAAAGAGATCAGATTAGTCTGGCATGACTTGTTTCTCTGAAACCCATGTTGACTTTTTTTATTATGGTATTGCCTTCTAAATGTTCACAGAATCTCTGTTTAATGATCTGTTCTAGAATCTTCCCTGGTATTGCATCAGACTCAAAAAATACCGTCTTAAACCAGGTTGTAGAAAACTCTCAGTTTTTGCTGGATACTCCAGAGAAAACTGTTGTGTGAACAATCCACCTGCATTGGATTCATGGGGTGGGGGGGGAGAAGAAGGACAAGTGTTGCCTGATGCACCACCTCCCCCCCCCTCTTTAGCACTACCTCTCAGTCCAAAGTCAGAGCCAAGTGGTAGTGCTTTCTCTGAGGTGAGAATGCCCCATGAGCCCTGCTATCATGAGGCTAGTCACCCAACCTGGCTTCACAGTGTGTGACTACCATTGGGACTTTTATTTTCTGGTACACAATCACCCAGGATAAGCAAAGCACCAGTGGTAGTCAACCTCTGAAGGCAGAACAATTACTCGCCCTGCCATAATCTTCCCTGCCAGGAAGAAGGAGAGCAGTGAGTTTAATTTTTTTTAAAAAAAAACCTCTTGGGAAAGTGTGCTTGTAGCTGAGGGGGTGGGGCTTCTGTGAGTCACATCTGTGAGTCACTAGGGGTGGAGCTGGGAGCCTAGCTCTATATAACTCCTTGCAGAGGCTTTGCAGGCCAGATTCATACCATGAAGAAGAAGGAGAGCAGCTTCTGGACAACCATTTTGAGTGGGTGAGTTTGACTTTTTTAAAACTGTTTTTTTAAAAACTGAATTTGAGTAACCAAACAAAAATACAACATACCTAAAAGTACAGCTTAGAGTTCCCAGCATTACCTAAGAGTTCTTAGATTACCTAAAAGCTCTCACCATGGACACTGAGGGGACTGCTGCAGTCACCTGCAACACATGTGGGATGTTTGTCTTCTTGTCTACAGACGTGGAGAACTTCACATGCACCAAGTGCAAGCTGGTAGCCCTCTTGGAGGAGAAAGTCCAGCAGCTGGAGACACGGGTAGCTACACTTCAACAGATTCGTGAGCAAGAGGTTTTCCTGGACAAAACATAACGAACAGTCTTAGATGGGGACCACACAGAGGAAGTGGCTGTGGAGAAGAGGGTCACTTCACAGACACAGGAAGTAGACAGCTGGAGGAATGTCACACACAGAACAAGAATATCCAGGGATTCTTTGAGCAGCTGGCAGCTATAGAATCGATTTGAAGCCCTCTCCCTTATCAAGGACAACGAGGAAAAATAGCATGGACAGACTTCAGGGGCAGAGCAGGGGATCTTGAGAGTACCACCACAAGAAACAGCAGCTGCGAAGCCTCAGGAGAGGCATTTGGTGGTGGTGGGGGACTCCTTGCTGCGGGATACAGAAACAGTGGTTTGTGGGCCTGACAAGATATCTCAGGAGGTGTGTTGTCTCCTTGGGGCAAAGATCCATGATGTGATGGAGAGGCTGACAAGACTCGTCAAGCCTACGGATCATTACCCTTTCCTTTTGGTCCATGTGGGAACCAATGATACTGCAAGGCACAGCTTTCCCAAGATCAGAAGAGATTATGAGGCTCTGGGGAGGAAGCTGAAAGAAACGGATGCACAGGTTGTCATCTCGTCAAATCTGCCAGTTGAAGGGCATGGATCAGGAAGGTAGAGGAAAGTAGCTGACGTAAACAACTGGCTCCATAGATGGTGTTGCCAAGAACAATTTGGATTCTTGGACCATGGGCTGAGCTTCCATGAGGGGGGACTTCTGGCAAGAGATGGGGTGCGTCTCATGACAGTTGGCAGAAACATTTTTGCCTACAGTCTCAAGAATTTGATCAGGAGGGCTTTAAACTGAGTCATATGGGGGTGGGAAATAGTATTCCAAGAAGGCAAAAGGGCTGGAGAAAATAGTCAAACTGTCATAGAGGGAACAAGGCAAACAGCGCAAGGACCCAACAGTGGGAGAAAAAATAAAACTTGCAGAGGCAGCAAGTAAAGGGAACACATGGTCTTAGATGTCTCTACACTAATGCACAGAGCATGGGAAATAGGCAAGATGAGCTTGAACTCCTAGCACTACAAAACAAATATGATATAATAGACATTACTGAAACCTGGTGGGATGAGTCGCATGATTAGAATGTAGGAATAGAGGGGTAGAACCTTTAAAAGAGAAACAGGCCAAACAGAAAAGCAGGAGGAATAGCATTATATGTCAGGGATATTTATACCAGTGAACAGATCCATGACATCAATGCTGGAAGCCACGTGGAGAGCACCTAGATAAAAATTAAAGGGGAAGGAAACAACACGGATGTTATTGTGGGACTCTACTACAGACCCCCAAATCAGATGGAGGTATTGGATGATGCCTTTCTAGAACAGATGAACACGCATGCAGAAAGGAGAGATGTAGTAGTGATGGGGGACTTCAACTATCCTGATATTTGCTGGAAATCTAACTCAACCAAAACTTCAAGGTCTAGCAAATTCCTTACTTGCCTGGAAGATAATTTCATGGTCCAAAAGGTGGAGGAGGCAACAAGGGGGTCAGCTATTTTAGATCTGATCCTAACCAACAGGGATGACCTGGTTAATGGGGTGCAAGTGGTGGGATCCTTAGGTGAAAATGATCATGTTCTCCTGGAGTTTGTTATACAATGGAAAGGAGAAGCCAGGCATAGTCAGACACACATTCTTGACTTTAGGAGAGTTGATTTCAATACATTAAGGGAAATACTGGGGGTGATCCCATGGTCAGGAATACTAAAAAAGAAGAGACCTCAAGACGGATTGGACTTTCTCAAAAGGGAGATACTGAAGACACAATTTCAAAGAGTACCATTGAGAAAGAAAAATGGGAGGTGTCTCAAGAAACCAGGATGGATAACTAAAGAACTTTCAACGGAGCTAAGTTTTAAATAGAACATGTATAGGAAGTGGGGAAAGGGGGAAATCACCAAAGAAGAATTCAAACAGATAGCAAACATGAGTAGGAGTAAAGTCAGAAAAGCTAAAGTGCAGAATGAGCTCAGGATTGCTAGAGAGGTTAAGAACAATAAAAAGGTTTTTTGGGGGGGTATGTCCACAGCAAAAGGAGGAAGAAGGAAATGGTAGGGCCAATACATGCAGAAGATGGCACAATGCTAACAGGGGACAGAGAAAAGGCAGAATTACTCAACACCTCCTTTACCTCAGTGTTTGCAGAAAAGGAAAAGGGTGACCAACCTGAGGATAATGGAACAGAGGACACAATAGGGCAAATCCAGCACAGAATAAGCAAAGAGGTAGTACAGGAATACCTTCTAATCTAAATGAATTTAAATCTCCAGGAGCAGATGAGTATTAAAAGAGCTGGCAAATGTAATCTCAGAGGCATTGGCAATAATCTTTGAGAACTCCTGGAGAACAGGAGAAGTCCCAGCAGACTGGAGGAGGACAAACATTGTCCCCATCTTCAAAAAGGGAAAAAAAAGAGGATCCCAACAATTATAATCCAGTTAGTCTGATATCATTACCAGGGAAGATTCTAGAGCAGATCATTAAACAGAGAGTCTGTGAAGATTTAGAAGGCAATGCCATAATCACAAAAAGTCAACATGGGTTCCAGAGGAACAAGTCATGCCAGACTAATCTGATCTCTTTTTTGATAAAATTACCAGCTTGGTAGATGAAGGGAAAGCACTGGATATCGCATACCTTGATTTCAGTAAGGCCTTTGACACGGTTCCCCATGACATTTTTGCAAACAAGTTTGTAAAATGTGGGCTAGACAAGTTAACTTTTAAATGGATTTGTAATGTGTTGACCGGCTGAACCCAAAGAGTGCTCAGCAGTGGTTCCTCTTCCTCTTGGAAAGAGGTGACCAGTGGGGTGCCACAGGCTTTTGTCCTGGGCCCAGTGCTATTCAACATCTTTATCAATGACATGGATGATGGAATTATGGGCATACTTATCAAATTTGCAGATGATACCAAATTAGGAGGAGTAGCTAATACCCTAGAGGACAGGATCAAAATTCAAAATGACCTGGATAGACTGGAGAGCTGGGCCAAAGCTAACAAAATTAAATTCTGTATGGAGAAATGTAAGGTACTGCACTTAGGGCAGAAAAATGAAATGCATGGATATAGGATGGTGGAGACCTGGCTGAACAAGACTACGTGTGAAAGGGATCTAGAAGTCCTAGTAGGCCACAAGTTGAACATGAGTCAACAGTGTGATGTGGCAGCTAAAAAGGCCAATGCGATTTTCGGCTGCATCAATAGAAGTATAGTGTCTAGTTCAAGGGAAGTAATAGTGCCACTCTATTCTGCCTTGGTCAGACCTCACCTAGAATACTGTGTCCAGTTCTGGGCACCACAATTCAAAAAGGATATTGAGAAACTGGAGCATGTCCAGAGGAGGGCAACTAAAACGGTGAAAGTTCTGGAAACCATGCCTTATGAGGAGAGACTTAGGGAGCTGGGTATGTTTAGCCTGAAAAAAAAGACATTTAAAGGTTGATATGATAGCCCTGTTTAAGTATTTGAAGGGGTGTCACGTTGAGGATGGAGCAGGCTTGTTTTCTGCTGCTCCAGAGACTGGAACACGGAGCAATGGATGCAAGCTCCAGGAACAGAGCTTCCACCTCAACATCAGGAGGAACTTTTTGACAGTAAGAGTTGTTTGGCAGTGGAACATACTCCCTCGGAACGTGGTGGGGTCTCCTTCCTTGGAGGTCTTTAAACATAGGCTGGATTGCCATTTGCCAGGGATGCTTTGATCATGATTTCCTGCATGGCAGGGGGTTGGACTGGATGGCCCTCATGGTCTCTTCCAACTCTACAATTCTATGATTCTATGATCATGAGTAAGCCTTCAGAGAGGCATCATAGAGGGTGACTTCCACTGGGGCTTGATTTCTGATGCACAATCACACAGGAAAAGCAAAGTGCTAGCAGTAGTTGCCCCCTCTGAAGCCAGAATGAGCAGCCGCCATGCCATCATGAGTGAGCCACCCATTCTGCCTTCAGAGAGGGTGACTACTTCTGTGGCTTTGCTTTTCCTGGTGCTCAGAATCAAGCATGAGTAACAGTTTTGAATGGGTGGTTAAAGTAAAAACCCAGTGCAGATTCAGGCTTTGGCACATGTGGCAAAGATATCCAAGTCAAAATAATCTGAATTTCATGTGCTGTAGCTTCAGGCCAAAATAATCTTAATCTCATTTGGATTTTAACCCCTCCCCATATTTAGGCAAGCATTTAGGCAACCAAATTATTTTTAAAAGTAAATGTATAAGCTCTGAACATAAGCAAAAATTACCTTTTTGCTACATTACTAGAGGCCATATATAGTTTTATCTAGTCAATTACGTCATTGCCCACAATTATAATGCAAAATTGTGTAATGAAGATAAAAAACAATTTTAGCATGATTTACCAAATATTTGTTTTTTACTTTTTATGAAAATTTAGAAGTATATCATATAGTAATTCATCTAGTTCTCTACATAAGCCACCATCAACAAGTTAACATAATCTTAAATTCAGTTGCTAGTTGCAGCTAGAGTAGAATCACTGAATTTAATGGGATTAAGAAAAGCATTCAGTAATTGATTTTATGGGTCAAGGTAGATTTAGGCCACTGTTGCAAGTCTGGATTATTCCTTGGGTAAATCTATTAATGAGCTTTAATTCTTCCTTATTCACAAATGTGGGTTGATACAAATACTATACAAATGAACTTTTTGACTGGCTCATATGAAAGATGTAATGAGGAACTGTAAGAGCTTTTCTTTACCTGCAATCTGTTAGACACAGAATTGCATAATTAAACAAAAAGCATGTGTTTACATAAATGATATTTTAAAGTGATGCTGACAAAATGCTCCATGTACCACTGAAAAGGTCTCTTATCTTCAGGGCATTGAGTGAAAGCAAATTAGTGTAATTCATGACTACACTTGAAAGTGTCCTGATATTGTATTAAGAAGTGTGAGTCATGAGCCATAAATGCTTTAACTGAGGAGTGAAGGTTAAAACACACAGCTCATGAATTACTTACTGCCCAGTTCTACTGTTCTTTCCAGTACTTATCTGGGGAACTATTTCCACTGGCAATAATAGTGTTACCTTTGGGAATAAATGTTATTCAGTGTAAGGGTTGAACTCTTTGCCTTCTGGGTAGGAAAGATCAATAGTTCCAACATAATTTACTCATTTTAATCAAAGAAAGCATGTGCATGCAGTCTCCAAGAAAAAAAGAGGGGGGAAAGTGTACATTGAGCATTATTGTGAATACAGCAAACACAACCAAGGTTTAGAGTCAAACCAGATCTACCACTGGGTACATTAAAGTGGTTGCTTCAGGCAGCAGATTTTGTGTGTCATAAAAATGCAGTAAATTGTTAGCTTATAAATGTGTTAACTTCATGTTAGGGATGGTTACCTGCTGGACATTCTGTCTTAAGTGTAAGGATGGAAAGAATATTCAAATATATTTGGACAATGGTCAAAGCATGTTTTTTGAGTGTTGATAAACCCTGATGAGAAGAATAATTGATTGATGATAATCTTCACCATTCAGGACTTATTTGCATGTGGTTCTGTGCAGAAAATTGTATTCCTATTTCCTAATAATCTATTTCCTGTCCAGAAAATGCTGTAATTTGGCACTTAGGACTTTTTCGGATGTCTCAAATACAATGCAAGCAGCCTCGTTGTGTTGCGAGTCTGTTGCGCTGCAGGGCGTCGGTTTCGGATGACACTCTCCCCTGCTGGTACTGTTGCGGTACCGTGGGGACATTTGAGCATTATATTTCGCCGGTTTTTAATCACGATCAACGCGACAAAGCTGCTTGTGTTGTATTTGAGACGTCCGAAAAAGTCCTTATTCTGTGAATGGTTAATTTGCATAAAAAAGTTTGGAGTAGAAAACAGCTTTCTTTGTGCATAAAATCATGTTGCACGGCATTCAAAGACTTTCTTATAGTGGGAATTACCCAGAGCCAGGAATCCAAGGACTGCTCCCTTTCCAGCAACTGAGACCCATAACAAGCTGAAAAGGACGTGTGAAAAAAAAAACAAAACCCAGCCCTTCTCCTCACAGCTGCCTTCTGAGTCCTACCAGTTCTTAATCTTTTCACACTACCACTGTGCATGGCCTATCTGAATGGTGACACCTAGCAAATCATTTCCTTGTGTCTCATAAGTACAATGCAAGGTAGGAAAAAAACTTCTCTGCCAGTCAGGTGACAGGGTAAAAAAAAAATCAGTGATCAACCACAGCCTGCACTGATCCACAGGATAGAAAAGTAGGCCAACCAGAAAAGCAAAGAGGCTGGTGACAGAGTGTGCCAAAGTGATCAGACTCAGCCCTAGTGCTATGTGCATCATGACACTGTATACCCCCCCATGCCTTCTTCTTCCTCTGGGGCACACAAACATGGCCCCACTCCTCCAGAATCCCATGAACTCCAGAAAGCATAGGAGAAAAAAGAATCAAAATAAATCCCTATTAAGTAAAGTATCGTATTAAAAACAGCACTAAATTACAAACAGGGTAAAATCAGTTAGAATAAAAGATGAGCGAAAGTACAGCCCACCATTTTAAAAACTTTTCTGTGATAACCATATAATATCTGTGGATGGAAGGGGAATCTATTTTATTCTATTGCAGCAAAAGTGTCAAGGAATCTTGTGGTAATTTAAACACTAACACATTTTATTTTGTACAAGCTTTTGTGGACTCCAGCTCACTTTATCAAATACAAGAACAGCCTCTGTTGGCAGACATTTAAATACATGCTAGGGTGGGAAAGACATGTGGAAGGGGGGAGAGAGAAAGAGTACAGAGGTAAAAATTATGATTTTCATAACATTGGTTCATCAAATAAAATTCATTAATTTGCACATGCATAATAGCTACAAAACATCATTTTAAGTGATGGCATGGCATGCAGAAAAAATGGGAAGAGGTGGCACTAAATATCAACATTTCTGATACATAATTGTGGTGTCATATTCGATGCAACTTCTCTGAATTTGGGCCTGTCATTTTCTGGGAATTTGTGCTTCCTCAGAGTTGCATGTGTTAACATGTTGTTCACAAATATTGTGTCTTTCAAGCTAAGGGCATGTTTGTAATTCCTAACTTACACTTTATCAAGACAAATTAGTAATCAAAAGCAATGATGATGTGTAGATTTTCTAAAGACCTTCAACACTGCAATACAGTTCATGTCTAGACATTTTTTTAAAAAAGAAATAAATGTACTTTTGAAACATCACGTACAAGATATATATCATTGGTCATCACATATCAATCGAGCTCACCCTGTACTAAAGCTTGCCGTTGACAATCTGATGATCATTTATTACAGCTCATGTTTTTCCTGTGCAAACGAACGAAACATTGGGTATTGCTAGGAATGTAATTAGAGTATTTTGTTATACTTGGGAGAAAACTATTACAATGTATATGGTGTGGCTTTTTAAATAGCAGATATTTGTAACAATGTTGAGTCTATCACTCTATGCTACAGTGTGCCATATGGGCATGTTAACTTGGAGCACAGTTAAGCTTGTGGTATGAGATGACACAAACGCTGAATTATAATACTGAGAAAAAATGAAATGTATACAGTTTCCCTGTTTATCCACTCCAAGCCATCCCAGAGTGGTATAGTGATTTGAGTTTTGAACTAGGGACTTTATCAGATGCAGCAAAAAATTGCATGATTACAATTCTATAGTAGCACAAATGGTTTCCGCTATTATCATGTCTGTAGGGTCAATTTGCCATAGGCAAATCTGTGCTTGAGTCCGTTCAGCAGTTCACCTACCTGGGAAGATTATCTCCTCAGATGCCCAGATTGACAAAGAGATTGATCACAGATTAGCAAAGGCATATAGCACATTTGAAAAACTTTACAAAAGAGTCTGGAGTAATTAACACCTGAGGCAAAGCACAAAAATCAGTGTTTATAGAGCCATTGTACTGTCTATTCTCCTTTATGGGTCTGAAACATGGGTCACCTATCGCCACCACTTACGACTCTTCGAATGCTTTCATCATCAGCGCTGTATATGCACAATCCTAAATATACACTGGACTGACTATGTGACGAATGTTGCTGTCCTTGAGCAAGTAGGGACCACCAGCATTGAGGCCATGATATTGAGAACACAGCTGTGCTGGGCAGGCATGTTTCTAGGATGGAGGACCATCACCTCCCAAAAATAGTACTCTACAGTGAACTCACCACGGGTCAGCATAAGAGGGGCACTCCAAAAAAGTGATAGAAGGACTCCCTGAAACAATATCTCAGGCTTGGCCAAATTGATCACCAACAATGGTCTGCCCTGGCCTCACATCGGGATGCATAGGGACGTACTATCCACAATGCTGCAGCCTTATTTGAGAACTCACGCTGAACAAGTCTTGAAGAGAAATGACAACACAGAAAGAATCACAACCCAGAAACATCACCCAAGCAGACCTTCTACTGTGCTTTCTGCAACTGGACTTGTTTATCTCGGATTGGCCTTTTTAGTCATCAGCGCGCTTGCAGAAATTGTGGGATGAGTCCTTCCTGAATCTTCGTTTGCAAAGAAAAGCGAGAGAGAGATGGCCAATCTGTGCTCCAGCCATGAATAAGCAATGTTGCTTTTCACTGATGGGAGAGGCTGTCAATAGCCCTCAATATTGCTCTTTTCACAGTATTGAAGAGTGTGCAAAAACATGCCCCCTGGGAATCACGACATCACAGCATGAATGGACAGTCCTCCTTCCCTCCTCCCCATTTCCGGTGAGAAAATGTCCGTGTGAGAATGTGAAAACTATCCACAGGATGCTCTTTTTATGAACTGTCCTGATTTCTTTGCATGTTTTTAAGTTTGTTTACATGTTTGTGTTTTCATTTATTTTGCAAATTAAGGGGTTTTGGGTGTTTTTAAGCACACTCACGTTTTTGAGTGAGAACCACTGAAATCTCACCCATGCTAAATCACAGAAGTAAAGTCCCATTCTTAAAGCGTTAGTGGTAGTTGTGTGATATTTCTGTGGTGGTTCTTTCATGAGATTATATTATGTGAGATAATAAATGTAATAATGCCTCTATGTTTCCGCTTTCCTCATTCATGGAATTACAGTGTTTAAATGCACGACTCTGATAACGTTCTAGCACTCTTGGAGACCAGAGCTGGAATTCCTGTTTAGCCATTGATCCCACTGGGTGACTTTGGGTAAGTAACATTCTCTTAGGCTTAGAGGAAGCCAATGGGAAACTTCCTTTGAACAAATCTTGCCAAGAAAACCCTTTAATAGGATTCCCATGAGTCAGAGTAGACTTGAAGGCATATAACAACAGCAATCACCCCACTACTTTCTTCATAGTGTTACATGATCTTATACCCCCTCACTTCTAATATTTCATAAACTGGCAATGACCCATCAGTTGGCAATAATTGACAGATCACATAGGTCTATGGTAGACCAGGTCAGCCCCCAGAATGACACCAGAGACCTAATGAAGTTATCTTAGAAATTCTCTAAGACAAGTCATGCCCAGGATGAGAGTAAGCAAAACCCCCTTAGAGAGCAGTTAGGGTGCAATGTGCTAATGTCCCCTGGAAACACCTGGCAGTGAGTCATAAGTTAAAACAAACAAGTGACCAAAACTCCCACTATCCTGAAAAGGTTTTACTTCACACCTCTGCCTATCCAGCAATACAAAGCCACCTCAGACCCATCAGTCTTAATGTCCCAACCATTAACAGCAATTAACAAAGCCAGAGCTTCCATTGTTTAACTCTGACAAACTCACTCAAGCATTGTTCTATATTCAAAACACCACTTAAGGGTACAGTATTGGGTATAAATATTACCCTCAAATCATAGCCATGTGTGCATAGCTTCTCCCTCGTCACTCAGCCTGTCTACAGTGTGATCCTCAAGAATCCAGCCTGAGTATTTCTCTGCTACACAAATCTCTGCTCTCCAGACAGGTGAAGTATAGCCCATCACCCCCAAAATCTATTCCTCTATTCAAATACTTCCTCCTAATTCTTTGCTAGCCTTGTGTGACTGTTTGAAGTGTGAGTGCATGCATGAGTGGTACCGTGATTATTTTCTAATAAAAAACATTTTTATTTTACTTTTTGGCTTGGAATCTCCTCAGTGAGTACTGGCACACACAGGTATAAAGATCTCATCTGTTACCCAACCTCTTGCTGCCATATTTTGAGCTAATTAAAATCTCCAAGTTTAATATCATAATTTGAGTGTCACGAGTTGGTCCCATTGACCTCACACAATTGAAACAACACTTGCTGTGAAACAAAGCAGAATTTCCATAAATAGTTATATGGCTAAATATAGAATACCTTTGTTCGTCAGTTAATTACAGGTATGTGGACAGGGAATCCTTAGCAGAAATCATGAACAGGTGGAAGGGAGATGTGATGGAACTGAAATTGTGACCCTGGCCACCCAGGACCCACAGGTAAAACTCAGGGGGGGGGGAAAGCAAAACAAAAGATGAGTGCCAATGGATTTTAAATTCTGCATTCTAGTGCCTAAACCTGTGAAAGGATTTATATACCAATTGCATGGGAGTGTAAATGTATAAAAACATAGATTTTCCTGTCCTGTACACAGTGTTTCTCATAGGCAGCAGTTCTTAACCTGTGGTCTGTGGATCCCCAGGGGGACATGATGTCCTCACAGGAGGTCCATGAAGGCTTTAAAGCTGCTTGGCCCACCTCCTTCCCACAGTGGAGTTGCCATGTGATCTGAGCCAAGGCAAAAGCTGGCTGGCTGGCTTGGCCTGCACATGGCCATTTAATCCACTCCAGCCACAAACTTGCAGGAAGAAGCAGGAGAAATGTCTTCCCTCCTCTCCAGTACCTCTGAGGGAAGGTTTAATAGATGGTGTAATTGTGTTATTATTATTATTATGTTGTTGTTGTTGTTGTTGTTGTTGTTTAAAAGTTTGAGTGGTCCATGACAACAAAAGATATTTAAAGGGGGGCCCTGGTAATAAGAAAAGGTTAAGAGCTGCTTCTCATAAGGATTGCCCCAAACATGTGTAATTAGCTAAAGTAAAACCAGATACATACTGTAGCTGCATCCTATGTTATGGCTTTACAGAATGTCTGTTTTTACCTCAGCAGACTGTTGCTAGGATGCAGTCTCTATCCCCCCCAGTCTCATTTCTCTTAATTAGTTTGCTAAGGAGGCTAAGTTTCCTCCTAAAGTTAATGAGCACAATCCTATTTATAGCACATTCTGTTCTTGTTTACTCAGAAGTAAAACTGGTATGTATTAGCAATTGTGTGTAGGATTGTCGATGCAGGCCCAGATCAGATGATAGCATATTGAACCATGGTGCATCAGACTGATAGATAACACATTGCCAAGTATTCTTTCCTCACTTTTTAAACCAACATCTTTACTTTGTTGCAATGCCAAAGGTCCAGGGGATTTGAAAAACACAGCTTCCTGATAAATCAAACTATGGAACAGTATTTTATTTTCTCAGGAATATCAGATCACAAAATGTTTATTTGTTCTTTCTTTGATCTTTGTAATCAATTATTAAAGTGCAATTTTCTAGGTCACATGTAATGGGAAATTGTGGTGTAATAACCTCTGATGTTGTTGCTGCTGGTGCTATTGTTATTGCAGAAGATGTAGAGCATGGGTATTTATTAGAAATGGACTTCATTGTTCTGAAAGAACAATGGCAGCTAAGCCCACAGCAAACTTGTACACCTTTGGTCATTGTTGTACATACTCTCCCCAGAGTGAACCTCAGGGTCAAGCAGTAGTTCCATTCATGCATTACTGTACCTGTGTAAAGAGAAACTTCTGTGCCTAAAGAGCTACATGAGTAGGTCACACTTGCATCATATATCCCAACGACTGTAGTTTACTTACACAGCCATTATGCACACAACTCTAATACAAGGAGACCGTTACCACTGTAACCAACATGGCTACATCATACTGAATCCTGGGATATTGTAATTTTGTGAGGCACTAGAGCTTTTTAGCTGAGAATTCTAAATATCTCTGCCTAAACCTCAAATCCCAGGATTCTATAGTGTCACCATAGTACTATAACTGTGTAGGGCAAAGAGGCCCTAAGTTTGTAAGCATGGAAGTGGGGGTGAGTCTGGCCACACATAAGTTCTACCTTAGGTTGGAGATAGATGTTTTCTTGTTTAGTACACCTACCCTACTATACTATCTAAATATGCCAGTGATTTGGGAACATTACGTTGAAAATATTTTTTTTTCAAGTGAACCATCTTGTTAAATGGCACAGCTTGTAAGGAAAAGATTTGCTGATGTTGGACAGTATTATATCAATTCGTATTAGTTATACCAATGTAATATCCTTCTTTGTTGAGAAATCAGTGTTGCATTTTTTTCATCTCCAATAAAACTATTTAACATTTTTAATCCCTTACATTTAAGATACTGAAATTATGATGTGCTTGCTATAATGCCTTTCTCATACATTTATCCTCAGAAAGTCTTGGCATCTTGGGAGGAAATAGTGATTTCCAAAACACACACACACACACAAACTGTATTTCTATTGCAAAATGCCTTCACTTGCAGTTTCTTGACCACTACTTTTTCTGGCTTTCTCTAAGTGGTTTAGAATTTATAGACAATATATGAAAGCCCCAGTTATCAGAAAGACTACTATATAATGGGATGTATTTCCAGTTGTTGTAAATCTGCATAGCTCCATTAAACTGTACGAAACAGCATCAATTTACAGCATCCACAAATCGAACCTAGTGTTTGTAAAGACAGTTCATGTTCATTGACATAAATCCAGGTTATGAATTCAAATCAATTTGTAGCAGAAAAAGGTCACTCATTTGGAGAACACTTGTTTCAAGAAACTCATGAAATGCAAGTGTATAGTGGAAGCTGCAGTTAGATGGTAGGTATGTGTAGATAAGTCAGGGGCAAGAGGATTGGTGGTCACTGTGAGGTTTGCTACTCAGGCCTATGGGGCCCATGGGGTTTGATAGGACTTGGGACCAGTTCAGCTCACCTTCTTTGAGTTCCAGTGTCATGTAAAGATATGGAATGTTATGAAAAGATCTGCCTGTCACTAAACTGATGGTGCCCAGAGAAGAGTGATCAGCTGAACCTCTTTCCTAATACCAGAGTTGATCCACTCATTAGTTATGACATGTCTATTGCCTGTGCAATATGTTGGGGTGCCTGGAGTAACATCTGCTTGTATATCTGAGCTTTATTAATAAATGTGGCCCTAGAATAAGCCAATCACTGGTGTCTTGTCTTATTATTTCATCCTCTTCTTGCAATGTTTATGTGGTGAGGGCACATTTCAGAAAAAAGGGAAGAATCTACTGGTGCTTTTGTGCATTATTTTTGCCTACATGTTAAAGGATTTATGGCATCATAGTAGCAACAACACACTGTAATCACAGGAATACATAAACCTGGTCTGTCCTATTTCTTTGCTTAAGAAAACAAACTCTGCATAAAAAAATCTTGTTTAAATACATATATACATCATGTTTTCACACGAAAATGCATTTCTAAATTTAATTTTTTGTAAACTACAAATTTGTAAGCGTATTTTGCTAGATTTTTTACACAGAGACAAAAAAAATCAATGATGTCAAATTTCAAGTCTTCTCATTTTTTCCTTCTGTAAGAAACTGTTTAATACACATATATAAATTGCAAGTGCTTCTGTCCTTCAGTACTTCACATATGCAACATATATCTCTGTTTACCATGGACAATCCCTAAACTATCTTCCTCATAATCTGTCCATTTATTGCAGAACAAGAAAGGCATATGAGGGGACCAGTTCTAGATGATGGAGCTCTCTAGACTCCTAAACTAAGGAGATATAAAGTTACTTGTTCCCTCATTGCTTCTCTTTTTAGATATTATCAGACGTGAGGGAACATGCCAAAAAATTGTGTTCCCAACTGCGGCAGAAGATGGCTAGGAGAACAGAAAGGGCAACCTTACCAGATGCCTGCATCCTTCAGCCATTCTGGGGGGCATAGTGCTGCTGTGGACAAGGCTTCATTTTTCTATTGATGGGGACAAGCTTCTAAGAGAAAGGGATGCTTTACTCATGACCGTGCTACACCCCCAGAATGCTGGAGGACAATGTTGTCGGGTAAGGTTGTCCCTTCCTATTCTTCTAGCCATCTTTTGACATGGTTCTTGCTGCATCTGATAATCCCCTTTGTTTTCCAACAATGCTCTTTGTACATTTAGATTAGTTGTTAATATTCTTTCACATTAAATAACTTTTCACTTGTAATCCTGTAATATGAGAACAGGCACTGGAAACTTGTTGTCTAACTGATGTGTAGCAGAACTTGAAAAAAATGAGAGTGATTTGTCCACAATTTAAAATGACATAGGGAACTCTATGAGTGAACACATCTGCATACTATCTGACAACTGATCATCAAAATCCTCTGCAGAATTCCAAAGAATCTGGGATGTAAATCCCAGAATCTGCAACATTTGTCTTCAGCAAATGTTGAACTGCTCATTATCTGATATGTTTAAAACACGTTTTGAACTATAACTATAATCTGTTAATAAGCACCAAATGGATGCCCATCTGTTTATAGAAGGTGGTTTTGTGGTACAGTGGAATTCCTTTGAAGAAATATTTATCTGGATTAAGAATTGGTTGAGCATTAGGAAAGACTGGAGAAATCTATTTTGGAGCCTAGCTTTTAGTACACATATTTGCTAGCCGTGTGCCAGTGTGAATGATTGTGAATAAACAATGAAACAGACACCAAAATTGTTGACTGCTTTACAAATGCTTCCACAGGGAACAATTCATCAATCCTATATTCCAAACATGTTCTACAAAAAATTAATGGTCCTTGTATAGGAACAATACTACTGAAATTGGTCTCTAAATCACTTTCTTATCCAAACAGTATGACTTCAATGACAGTAGTGAATAACAGTGAAGAATAAGGCATGGTCTTGGATAGCTTAGGTGGTAGATAAGAGGTGGCAGAAGTTTGTCTTTTAGTAGCAAAGCTTTACCAGTTAATCACTGAAAATGGATTTACTTGAGTTTAACTTTATACCCATATTCATAACTCAGGGCCTTATTACATGAGGCTATTCTCCAGCTAAATAGTGGTGTTTGTAAAAATGTTATGCAATCACTATGCTCTCTTTCCTATTGCACCTTTCTGGAATTATAGCATCTGTTTGTGCTAAAACATTATCACACATGGGACAGCCCACCCACTACCTCCTCCATAACATTACCCCTGTCCCTTTTCCTAGTTTGCCATGCATGCATGCACACAGAGAGATGCCCCCCTGAAATATATAAATACATGGGTCAACCCCCATATCCTTGGGAGATATGTCCCAAGACCCAACATAGATACCTGAAACTGTGGATAATAGGGAACCCTATTATTTTCAATGGAATGAATGCAGGAAGTTGACCATAGGATCACACTGGAGGACCTCAAAATGCCTAGAGAGAACATACTTTTTTCAGATGTGAATAAGTGAAACCGTTAATACAGAATCTGTGGATACAGGGGCCAACGTGTAAAATATAAATAATAATGAAAACAGTCTTATGTTTAAAAGGGCATTTCTTTCCTGGTTGTGTGTGTGTGTTCCTGATCAGACTTCTAGTTAAGTTCAGTTAACTTCAGACATAAATGATCACTGCAGATGAATCGAAAAGCTACTGATTATCTTTCTGTATGATCTATCCTGATGCTGTCTTTCAGTTATTAGTAAGTCTGAAGTTAAAAAGAAACGGAAAAAAAGAAAGAAAGAAAGAAAGAAAGAAAGAAAGAAAGAACTGTACAACACTTTTCCTCTTACATTTACAGGTGTGTGTGTGTGTGAGTGAGTGAGTGAGAGAGAGAGAGATGGGGCTGGGAAAGGAGAGGGCAGTGAACAAAGTTTTGGCTGCTCTGATAAGTCCCAGTTGGGGAAGGGAGGTCATTTGGCAATGAAAAATTGTATGACTGGGAACTTAGCAATAGAAAGTCATAAATCTTCCTGGCAGTTATACATTTTTATTGTGAGGTGGTGCTTATGAGAGTTGATGTTAAGGCCCCAACATATGCATATGTTTGGCATGGCAGGTTTAAGATTCTTAAGTCTGAAGACTGACACTTTTCCACCCAAAGCACACCCACAGACTGTCCACTCATCACCTCAAATCACCATAAAAGTGCAATTTACCTTTAACATAGGAAATGATAACACAACAGAAGTGAGAAAAGATGTCATTAACAGATTTTCTGTGTTAATAAAAAGAGACACTTTCAAAATGGCCCCCCACAGTCAAACAATAGAAAAGCACTGACATCATGAATAAGGCAAGCACAATAGTGGGACTAATGCATCACTATGATACTATAACACCATGGTGCAATAAGGCAGTCAGTAATTTACAGATGCAATATTATCCAAGCAAATAAAGAAGCTCAGTTCTCTTTCTAGTGGATAAATACCCACCTCTCCATTGACACTCCCTTGTCGTGGGAGAGGGACTTGCGTACCCTAATGAAGCTTTGAGCTATGCTGGCGGTGGCATAATAGCCCTTGGGTAGGGCCTCCCATGCCAGACAGGTCAAAACCGAAGGGTCTGACAAAGAGCGGCAACTCGTTCGGCAGCATCCTGAATGACCAAGCAGCCTTTTTTAAAGGAGAGCACTGCTTGCTCCATATGGAGAGGGGCCTAGAAAATGTGGCCTAATGAAAGCTCATCCCCATCTACCGGGCGGGCTACCCACGGCCAACGGGCATCTTCTGATGCGGTCAAAAAAGGCAAAGAAACAAATTGACACACCGGCCTCCAAAGGTGTAAATAAACTGACACCTGCATGCTGGAACATCAGAACCATGCAAGACTTTGCAGATAGTGGATGGCCTGAGCGTCATTCTGCTCTAATAGCCCATGAACTATCATGACTTAATACTGACATCTCTGCTCTTAGTGAAAGTTCGTCTCCATGAAGAAGGCAGCCTTAAAGAACACGGCGCTGGCTACACACTTTACTGGTCGGGTAAACCCAAAACTAAAAAAATATCTTTCAGGAGTGGGCTTTATGATTAAAAACTCCATTGCCTTCAAACTCAAAACCTTGCCAACAGGACACTCTGATTGCATTATTTCCTTACGCCTCTCACATGTTGTTCTCTTCAGTACACATGCCCCAACTATGCAAGCCGACCCTGTAGAGAAAGACAAATTGTACACAGACCTATGCCACCTTGTACAAAAAGTTCCTGTAGAAGATAAAATTATTATGCTTGGTGACTTCAATGCCAGAGTCAGAAAGAATGAACTCTGAAGCCTGGAAAGGTGTTTTAGGCAAGCATAGTGTTGGAAATTGCAATGATAACAGGTGTCTCTTGCTAGAGTTCTGTGCAGAACAACAGCTGACTATTACAAACAGTATCTTTCAGCAGAAAGATAGTTTGAAGACAACCTGGAGGCATCCCCGATCCAAACACTTGCACCTCATTCACTATGTTCTATACTCGAGTGATGCCCAGTGCAGAATACCAAACAGATCATTGCCTCATAAGATGTAAACTAAATCTTCATCTTAAGCTCAAACCTAAGAGGGATGACAATTTAAAGAGGAGACTCCGACTCAACAATCTTCAACAAGCTACCGTGAGAGACAACTTCCAGGTAAATCTGCAAAGAAAACTTGAAGACCACCCTGCAAATCCTTCTCCTACAGTGTTTTGGCAAACTATCAAAAACAGTATCCTCCAGTCTGCAGAAGAATCCCTTGGCTTCTCCCACAAGAAAAATCAAGACTAGTTTGATGAAAACAACCAAGAGATCCAGGAGCTGTTGGCAAGGAAGAGAGCTGCTCACCAGGCATACCTCGCCCAGCCAACCTGTCATGTAAGAAAAGCAGCTTTCCGCCTCACATGTAGCAAACTACAACAAAAACTCCGAGACATGCAGAACAAGTGGTGGATCAATATAGCAGAAAAGACACAACGCTGTGCAGATCTGGGTGATCTTAGAGGATTTTACGAAGCTTTTAAAGCAGTGTTTGGACCTACTTATCAGGTCCAAAGCTCCTTATACAGTACAGATGGTCAAACTTTAATTACTGATAAAGCCTCCATCCTGAATCGATAGTCTGAACATTTTCAAAGTCTCTTTAGTGCCAACTGAGTAGTCCAAGGCTCAGCTATCCAACATATGATACAAAAATTGATGAAACCCCAATCCCCCCTCAGCAGGCGCAGCCTGTAGGAGGGGGAATTGGCATTTACCAGTTGGGACGGGGGAGACCAGCCGTATGATGACAGGCGCTGTTAGCACCAACGTCAGGAAGGGGGAGGGGAGGAACACAGGGCCTATTTAAGGCTGCTCTGCCCTCCCCACTCCTCTTGGCTTTTTTGATTGACCCACCCTCCCGCCGCGGACATAGTGTGATAATGGTTGCTTCGGGGCCAGGTAGGAATCCCCCCCTTTTCTCTGGGGGTTTTTCACCTACCCCATACTGTGATAAGCAGCATTTTGGGAGAATTGGCTAAGGGTGGTGTCTAAATAGGTAAATTAAGGGATGGCCTTAATTTGAGGGAGGCATAGATGTCGGTGTGCACCTTGGCACCTATTTGGGTGAAGAGAGGGTCTCTGGAATGACCAATAAAGTTGTGGGACTTAGTGGAATGGAAGGAGACCCAGCTTGGGGATGGCCTGAGGGAGAATCCCCCACCCTAATCCATGGGGCTTGAGTGGGGGACATTTGGATTGGTCTCCCAGACGTGGGCTGGCTTGATAGTAACCCCAGTTTTGGGGTTATTCTCGAGGGCTCAGGTGTTTGCCCGGGGAAGCTGGGAGGTAAGGTCTCGATTAGACCTACAGCCTCAGCTGCTCCCTCACTAGGTTGCTTCCACCACTGAAGATCTTAGAGGGACTTAAATAGGTAGGGTTAAATAAAGACCCTTTATTTCACCCCATATCTTGTGTCTGGTCTCTTTATTTCCCTGACTCAATTGGTAAAATGAATTGGACATAGCTCCCACTTTGGAAGAGACCCTTAAGGCCATACAACAGATGAAAAACAGCAAGGCAGCTGGGATTATTGGAATCCCACATGAAGTTTGGAAAAATTGAGGTCATGTATTCCATACTAAATTCCATGAACTCCTTGTGAATTGCTGGGAAAAAGGGGAACTGCCATCAGATCTCCGAGATGCAGTCATGTTCACCTTGTACAAGAAAAAAGATAAAAGGAGCAAAATCTGATTGCTCAAACTATCGAGGTATATCACTGCTCTCTATTGCTGGAAAAATCCTTGCAAGGATACTCCTGAACAGATTAGTTCCTGCTATTGCAGAATAATTTCTTCCTGAAAGCCAATGTGGCTTCAGAGCCAAAAGGAGTACTACAGATATGGTATTTGCCCTTACACAACTGCAAGAGAAATGTAGAGAGCAGAACAGGGGTCTCTATTTAACATTTGTTGACCTCACCAAAGCCTTTCACACTGTGAGTAGAAAAGGCCTGTGGCAGATCCTGGAAAGACTGGGATGTCCCCCCCAAATTCCTTAAAATGATTATCTTGCTACTGAGGGCCAGCACAGTCAAGTCAGATATGGCGATGTTCTTTCAGAGCCCTTTCTAATAACTAATGGAGTGAAGCAATGTTGTGTTCTTGCTTCAACTTTATTTACAATCTTCTTCAGCATGATGCTCCAAAGGGCTATGGCAGGGCTCAAAGAAGAAGACTGCATCTATATACGTTACCGTAATGATGGTAGCTTGTTTAACTTAAGCCATCTGAGGGCTCGCACTAAGACTCTAAACTATCTAGTCCGTGAGCTGCTCTTCGCTGATGCTGCTGCCCTTGTTGTCCAACAAAAGCAGCTCTGCAGCACCTAACATCCAGCTTCGCAACAGCTGCAGACCTGTTTGGGCTCGAAGTCAACCTGAAGAAAACGGAAGTTCTGTACCAGCCGGCACAACAGGATGAACACCTCCATGCCCACATTGCCATAGGCAAATCTGTGCTTAAGTCCATTCAGCAGTTTACCTATCTGGGAAGCATCATCTCCTCAGATGCCAAGATTGACAAAGAGATTGATCACAGATTAGCAAAGGCATATAGTGCATTTGGAAGACTTTACAAAAGAGTCTGGAGTAAAAAACACCTGAGGCAGAGCACAAAAATCAATGTGTATAGAGCCATTGTCCTGTCTGTTCTCCTTTACAGGTCTGAAACATGGGTCACCTATCGCCAACACTTACGACTCCTCAAACGCTTTCATCAGCACTGAATACATACAATCCTAAACATACACTGGACTGACTATGTGACGAATGTTGCTGTCCTTGAGCAAGCAGGGATCACTAGCATTGAGGCCATGATATTGAGAACATAGCTGCACAGGGCAGGGCACATTTCTAGGATGGAGGACCATCGCCTCCCAAAAATAGTACTCTATGGTGAACTCTCCACAGGTCAGCGTAAGAGGGGCACTCCAAACAAGCAATACAAGGACTCCCTGAAACAACATCTCGGGCTTGGCCGAATTGATCACCAACAATGGTCCACCCTGGCCTCACATCAGGAGACATGGAGACACACTATCCACAATGCTGCAGCCTTATTTGAGAACTCACGCTGAACAAGTCTTGAAGTGAAACGACAATGAAGAAAGAATCACAACCCGGAAACATCACCCAAGGAGACCCTCTGCTGTGCTTTCTGCAACTGGACTTGTTTATCTTGGATTGGCCCTTTCAGTCATCAGCGCGCTTCCAGAAAGCGTGGGATGAGTCCTTCCTGAATCTTCTTTTGTGAAGAAAAGCCAGAAAGGAGAAATACCCTGTGCATACAATGGTAGGTATTCTTTACCATCTTAGTGAGTAGCCTTGCTCAGTGTCCTAGCTGTTGGAAATGTAGTAACCCTCAGTGTTTAAAGAGTTAAATATGTCTTAGTGTTTGCTTGGCCAAATTGCCAGAATATACCAGTTTTTGGGCAGCATGTTTTGGCCCTGGATCTGGCCTGTCCTTCCCTCTATTACATGGACAAAATGGGAGCAAGTCTGCACAGAAATGCCAGCCTGTACTGGTGTGTGTCTCCGCTGCTGCTGTGCATCACACACTCTGAAGCCAGGAAGGAAGCCCTCAGCGTGTGATCTAGGCTGGTCACATGCAGGGGGCTTGATCATGGGCTGGGTCTGGGTCTTGTATATATGAGCTGTGTCTGGGTCTTGTATATATACTTTTAAAATATATGAAATACCGTTCAGTTTCAGAAGTTTCCATTTAAGTGATTAGTTTCATCATCGGAGTTGGGGAGTGGGTAGAACCTACAAATATAGACCCAAACATGATCTAAGTACAGTTGAACTACAAACCACTGGCATCAATTCAGTTCAACTGATGCTGAGCAACTTGTAACACAACATAGAGAAATATCATAAAATAGGTTCCTGAGTTTCTAAGTCATCTTTTGAACCCTTAAAATGACATTTTTATATTATCTGTCAAGCTCTGGCTAATAACTGATGATGAGGTACCAGTTTGTTCTATATAGAAATATGTTTTGTGGTTAAGTAATAAGCAATTGTCAGAGTGAAGCCCTTTGTGAATCTGAAGCAATTAGAAAATGGAATGTGGTGTTGCTTGAAACCTGCTGCTAGGAGCTAATGGCCTGCAAAAGCAGAGGAGATCTAGTAGTCAATGAATCTTGGAAAGATGCAGGGAAGGTACAGCTACAATATCAATAAACTATGATAGGTTGTGCATTAGTTGGCTATCAGTGCATGGCTAAAATGAAATGCAGGGCTGTATTATAATAGCCTTCAGTCACCCAAGAAAACACCAATATCATACCAATGTATTAGCCTCCAAGCCTTATTAATTTCAGATTCCTTAATGAAATGAGACTCCAGAAAGCAAGTTTATAATGGATTTCTGTTCAACATATCCTATTATGAAGATCATATTTTTAATGATATGAAAGAAAAGGAACATTTCATTAACATATTATATCCATTTACATGGCACATCAATAAATCAGCTATGGTTCAATTTAAGGTATGGTGGGAATGGGTGAATCTACAAGAGTTCTTTAAGGTTCAGTTAAAATTACTTATCAAATCAACAACAAAAAAAGCAAGATAACGGAAATTTCATAGTCCACCCTTCACCCTCCAAACCCAGTGTATGTGTGAATCTGTAAGACTTGAGTAGGTCTGTTGATGATAGGGTGACCTGGAGATCTCTCATTCATTGGTGTTACCATAAATCAAAGTCAACTTGATGGCAGTTAACAACAGAGTGTGGTACAAGTATCATACACTGTGACAAACATGTACTGAATTTAAAAAAAAATAGTTGTAATTTTTATATGATGTACTTCAAGAAATTGGGAAGCCATTGCTTGAAAGCAGAGCAATAAAGGCCATAAGTTATAAAGATATTCAAATGCGAAACATGACTGTCTAGTTATCTGTTGATTTAGTAAGAGAAAAATAATGAGGATATTGAGAACTCAGGATCCTGTCTTCTGAGAGAAATGGAACTCATTTGCCTAGGTCAATATATATACCTTTGATATAAAAGGCAGGACCTTAAAATTATCCAAGCCATTCCTTCCAAAGCTTTGCGTATTGGTTTCAAGCTGGCACAATATTTATTATGTCTGCTGCAATAATCATATCTACAAGACGTTATTGGGACACTTTTGCTATATTCCATCTTAAAATTATCAAAAATGCCATGAAAATATGAAATATAACAATTTTTGCTTTTTTAGATGCCACTCTAGGAGCCTCATCAGAGATATTTCAGAATATATCCACATGTTTAAACTTTGTAAGTAAACTGTAGAATACTTTGAGATCTGGAACAGATAATTCTCGCCTCCAGTCCTATCAGAAATTAAGATTGCTTTCACAGAGCTTGAACCCATTATCTTAACTGTCAATCAGTTATCATTCTGTGATCACTTTTCAGACACCCCAGTGTTTAAAAGTATCTGTCCTGCCAAGTTCCTATCCACCTAGGGATCAACTAGGTCATTTTGTATTACAATTTTTAAAGTACAAAAAAGCTATAATTGTTGTAACAAGACATCTGTAGTGGGGCGTCAGGTATTGGCATGCTGCTGCAACATTGTTTCAGCCTCCATCAAGACTTCTGCCTAGGCCTTAGACGTCTCAGAGGCAGATAGTGAGAGACATGAAGAGCAAGGATTTTTCAGCCCATTACTCAGCAAGAAATAAATAGCGAGAAGCCAGCTGGTTGAAGAAGGTAAATGGTAGGTGATAAATGCAAAAGCTGCATGTAAGGTACAGGGGGAAGCAGTGGACAAGAATTCGTATCCCACCGCCTGGCATTGCCATCATGGAGCGGAGACACTTTAGCTGACTGGCCTGTTGAGGCCAGTTAAAATGATGTCACAGTGTGCACGAGCTATGAACAAGAAGGAGAGGGGTGGTGACTGAGGCTATTTAAATCTGCTCTGCCCCTCACCTCCTCTTGGATTTGTTTCAACCCACCCTCCCACCACTGAAACAGTATGCTATCTTAGGGCACTTCTGAGACTGGTAGGAATTCCCTCCTTTTACAAGTTTTTTTTTGGGGGGGCTACCTCACACTCTTATTGTGGAATTTGGACAATTGGCCGGGTGGTTTCTTAAATAGGTGGTCCCTTGACATGTGGAAGTAGGAAGATCTGGTAGTTTGTTGAGCACCTATGGCATTACTTTTCAGTGACGTGAGATTCCTGGAACTGCCTCTTTAGGTCTTATGACATGGGGTGGGTGGGTAGGGAAAGTGACTTCCCTTGGGGCTGGCCTGGGGGAGAAACCCTCATTCCTAGTCCTGTGACTTTGGGGTGGTCTTTCAGGCTTGCCTTCCAGATGCAGGCAGGCTGTGGAGCAACCCAGCTTTGGGGTTATCCTTAGGGGTCAGGTGTTTCACCCAGGGGATAGACCTACTGCCCCCCTATCCTGCACATGGTTGCTCTCCCCATTGCAGTTTTTCATGAGAAATAATAAACAGGATAGATGTAAATAAAGTGGTCTATTTTCAACTCAACATCCTGTGTCTGGTCTCATTATTTCCTGGGTCTGTCAGCAATGAAGGAATACAGAAGAAGAGTCAGATATTTCCATGTCACATGATATTTTCTTGTCACATGATAAAAAGAGGGTTGATACACTGGCCAAGACAACCCTCATGAGGCTATGGTGTTAAAAGTGTTATAATATGTATAGTGTGCCAGGAAAGCATTGTCTCTGTTCATCCCACTGTCAATGGACTTGAGTTTGTGGATATATTCCTGTTCTGCTGTTTTTCTTTCCAACCTTCTGTTGTAGGTATTTCTGTTCAAGGACTGCTGTTCTGGGGTTTGAGATGGAATGTCTGGGAATACTTGTTCCGTGACTTTTGTGTGTGTGTGTTCCCATTCCTAATGTCTGATTTATGTCTATTTATTCTCTGGTGCAGAGACTGGCTCCTTTACCCAGTGTAGAGAGCTGAAGGGTATTGTTGGCAGAAGATGGCATACATCACATTGCAGGACTAGCAAGTGAAAGTTCCTCTGAGATTACAGGTGATGTGATTAAGTCCTGTGATGACATTTCCATAGTAGATGTGTGAGCAGAGTTGGCATCTGTTTTTGTGGCAAGGTCTTGTAGCTGTCCCCCCATCTGTGTTGTCTATCCCCCTTTAGGTAAGTAACTGTTTGAGATTGGAAGGCTGTCTATGGGCAAGTAAAGGCCTTCCACCAAGAGCAGGTGTGAATGATACTTGACATATGCTGCTGAATGGCATCACAAGGGTTCACCTGCTGAGTTATCACTAGTTGATGCAATTTTCAGCATTTTCAGAATGGTTAACCATCCAAAGATGTAGCAAGTGAACTCCTCTGAGAGCAAGAATTTCTTGTGTATGACTGTGTCAAGTGGAAGTGTAACACACAGTTATTCTTGATGCAGATCCACAGTAGAACATCTTGACTTCATGAAGATGAACGAAGAGCTAAAGCCTTATATTGTTTCTTTAAAAAATAATCATGCCATTTTAGGATTTTCTAAAAACCCATTAATGTCCCTAGGGCCATTAGAATGACTTGAACAGGCAGCAAGCTTTGTATTGCCTGGCAAACCAGACCTACCTGCAATAACCTGTTTCTGGATAGCATAGATTGGATCAGGATTTTTGGAAGAAGGGAGAGAAGGGAAGCAGTGCATAAGTATGCTAGTAATGTTCTTCTTCCAAAAGCTAGAAAACTTGCATTGTGTGATTTATTTATTTTTTAAAAGCAGCATAATTTTCCCCACTAGTTCTATGAACTGTATATTTTACAGACTGCTAATGATATGAGCACTTTTCATAAATATAAAAGTACAGAAGGAAGGCAGGGACAAGGCTTGTTCAGAGATTTGTACAGACTAATTTTCAATGTGTGATGGCTACCTTTTGTTGAACTCTCTTGCCTGTGGGAGGAATTCATAAAGACATCAGCAATAAAATGGATTCTTTAGTCTGCATCTCTCTCTTTTTTTAAAAAAAGGCATCCACAGTTTCTCTTATCATAGTCTATTCATAATGAAAAATGCACATACATTAGATGAACTTTGAACCAAAATTCCTAGAGTGGAACAAAATGAAATAAAAAGTCAGAGGAATGAAACTGACTTACAAAGAAATCTTCTTGATGAAAGATTTTTATTGTTCCATGGAATGTCTATAAAATTGTCTTTGTTTTATTATTTCTGCCACACTAAATCTAAAGCTGTTTCTATCCCTGCTGCTTTTCTTCAGACCCACATCCGTAATTCTGTTCCTCCTTCACTCAAAGAGGTGAAGCACCCATTGCAGAAAGAATAGGCAATTTTGAAATCCATTCAAAAGGTGTACGGTAAATTATACCAGACTTAGCTAAAAGAAATCTGTACAATCTACAATGATATATCATTAATTTTAGTGTCCCTGGGACAAACTTAACCTCAGCCGCCAGTCAATGAGGAAAAACCTTGCAAAGAGAGATACTAGGAAATTATGCTGTTTAAGATAATGAACATTACTTGGAATTTGTTGCTGTGTGCTTTCAAATCATTTCTGACTTATGGTGACCCTAAGGCAAGCCTATCACAAGGTTTTCTGAGGCTGAGAGAGTGTGACTTGTCCAAGGTCACCCAGACAATTTATTTTCCTTATACAATATGCCTCTGACTTAAGAAATAAATATATAGACAATTAATGCAATAGTCACTTAACTAGTTGTAGTTGTTGTTACTATTATTATCATTACTATTTTTTCATGTGTTATGTTAAGGGCTCTGCATGTTCATTTAAGCTTAGAAATGTGAGGAAATTGCAGTTTAGTACACAACCTTAATAAACCACGTTATTTAGGAAATGTAGATATGGTAGGGCATCCTGTGCTGTGGTTAGTTCCAGCTTCATTATTGTGAAAGTAGATGATTCATCTTAGAAGTTTGGTATACCTACAATAAGTTCCATTTTTGGGCTGGGTGGGTGGGAGGCTATGTTGAATTGGCTGGGGCTGTGCAGGTGCTCAGCTGATTGATGCCTGAATGCTATAATGTGCTAGGTGAGGGCCAGTGAACTGAAACTGAATCCTGATAAGATGGAGGCTCTGTGAATTGGTTGTTCACAGACATGAAACTGGGTATGCCACTTGCCCTGGATGGGGCAGCATTCCCTCCAAGGGAGCAGGCGTGTAGCTTGGGAGGAGTCTTAGGACATTATCACATGAGGCTCGTACTCCAGAATTACAGCGAGATAGTAGCAAATGTGGCTCCTACTTATTGCATGATGTTTTCTCTGTCCCATTGCTTCTTGCTGCATCAATAGCTCCCAATATCACTGCTATGGCAGCATTCCCCACTGTGTGATTAGGAACTTCCATAGCAGTAGCAATAAGAAGGAAGTCACATGGCATGAGGGGGCCACTGATTCCTGTCCTCTCCTCTTCCCCTTGCTATTCCAAGTGAGTGAAAATTGCCTTTTCTCCATGCATTTCTTTCCCCTCCCTTTTTTTTTTTTTGCCATGCTTGCATAATTATGGGAAAATGATAAAATAAACTTTTTAAAAAATGTTTCCCCATAATTATGCAATCACAGAAAAAAAAAGGCACAAAGTGGCAGGGTTACAGAGCTGGTACAATAGGAAAGAAATTGCCAAACCAGACAACTGCAGCACACTCATGCAAGTGGAGATAAGATGTGATACTTTTGGCTTCAATACCAGTATGTTCCTGTTTGCTTCACAGACATGATGGTTGTGGAGAAAGAAGGCTGGTGTGATAATGTCTTTAGATCCATCTTTGTCATGGAGATCCAGGTGCACTCTCTGGCTCACTCGGGGCAAGCGTTGGCTGGTCCACCAGCTACCACCTTTCATGGACAACGATAACTTAGGCACAATAGTTCATGCAATAGTAACTTCCCAATTAGACTACTGTAACTCTTATCATAGTCTATATGACATACAGCTGCCATTCAAAACAACTTAGAAACTGCAGATAGTGCAAAATGCAGCAGCTAGACTGCTGAGCAGAACATCATATAAAAACCACACAGTACCAATTTTAAAGGAATTGCAATAGCTGTCAATTCACTTCCAGTCTGAATTCAATGGGTTGGAAATGACATTTAGAGCCCTAAATGGCTTGTGACCTCAACACTTGAAGGAGCACCTTGCCATATATAGCCTTCCTGAGATGTGAGGTCTTCTGGAAGTGCAGTTCAGACAGTACACCAGGGAAGGATGTGGGAGAGGGCCTTTTCTGCTAGACACCCCAGATATGGAAACTCTTTCGTCAGTGACCCGACTGTCACCAATGTCACTGTCTTTCTGTCACCAAGTAAAAATATGGTTTTGGGGCCTAACTAGGTTTGCAAAAACCCTTGTATGTACATGGCTTAAAATGATTTTAAACTATTTTAACTGGTTTTAGTCTGTCACTTTAAATTTGTTCAATTGTCTGATATGTTTTAGCCCTTCAATATCATTATTTTATCATCTTACTATTTAAACTCTTTAAAACTAGTCACATTGGCTTTATTTTATGCTGTCCTGAGCTCTTTAGATGGAAGGTAAAATAGAAATACTTTAACAATTTAAAAGGAATTAAATAAATGTAACTGGTGCTACCATTCCATTGTATGGGTAATACTTACAAACAATATATATTTTGTAATTAATTACTTTAAAGCTTTGCGAAATCGAACATAAAGTTTCCAGTCTTAAATTCTTGTAGCCATCCTTTCTACTGAAGTTTCCATATTGAACATATGAAAAAAGAAATCCATTTTTATTTAGGCAGGAAAAAGTATATTTTAAATTTTATATCAAATTTATTGTTAATTTAATTTTATTGTTATTATTATTGTTAATACAATTTTATGTAGTAACTATCCAATAGCAGTTTAAGTTGCCTTCAGTTTACAAATATGAAAATAGAAAAAGTAATGACGAAATAATTACAGCAGTGATCTCATTTGGTGCAACCTCAAAGTGGAGAAAACTGTCTGACAGAACTGGAGTTGAGCTCAACAATATGGTTACCTATTATAAGATACTTAGCTCATGTGTGAACACACTGCTGACTTTTGCAATCAGACAAGAAATAACAATAACTATAAATATATATATATCAGTTACAAAGGGCCACAACATTATTTAACATTTACACATTATAATCTACACTACAGAAATTAGGATAATGTGAAGAATTTTACTAATCAGTATTGTCTAGCAGCCTTTATGTCACTGGAGCATTTAATACACTCCAAGTTTAACGTTGAATTTTAAAAGACTTATCCAAAGTTCAGCATTGTGGACAGCTCTTTTAAGTTTAGGGCTAAAATCTGGAGTGGATTCACTACAGCAATCACTGCTGCTAACATGTGAGTTGCCTGGCACCATCAACAAACCTGCTTTGCATTAGAGTGAGCTGTAACCATCATAAAGATATAGGTAATGAAATAACAGCTTCCTTTCCACTAGCAGCACCAGTTTAGGTGTTGCAGAAGTTGTTTTGTTAGTATGACCTACTAACCCTTTGCTTATATCTTATAATTGGAAGTATTGGACACTTTTTGGGATCAGATTGGATCAGGCAGACATGACTGCCTCTAAAGTCTGAAGCAGGTTGGCTGAGGTCAGTTGATTGTCATAATGACCTGAGATGTGCCTGGAAATATGGTGAGAAAACCCATATAAGGATTGAGCAGGAAGCACCTGTAATGGGTTTATGCTAACAACCCAGTCATTAGAGGGGTATGTGTTAATCCTTTCTTCCAGCCTTGGGTGTTTCAGCAATGATTCAATAAAGCAATCAAGTGATCATTCATTAATCTATACCCTACAGAAACCTCTTCTATACCCCCTCCCATCCAACCTTACAAGGTTGTCACAAACTGAGCAATTTCTATCTTCCAGCAATTAAAGCAATCAGTTGGGTTTCAGTTTCCTTTGACTGTTCCATGGGAGAGTCATTCAAGCTTTGTTATTACCACATTCTCCCCTCCAAGGCACAGAATAGGGTATAAATGTTAGACCCATAACAATAGTAAAGTGTGCCACAATGGATGAACCCAGCTACTCTCTTTCTTGGCATGCCATGGATTGGAACCTCCTATTCCACCCTCAGATGTCTGTGTGAGTATTATTGCTGCATGGAACTTTCCTTTTCAGGACTGGTAACTATCATTCTATATATCCAGACCTCTGACCCTCAAGCTAATTTTTCTGTCTTACTTTGCTATAGCCTTGTATGGATGTTAACCATGTGTGTTGTGTATTTTTGTTCACTTTTGTGAACAAAAATACTTTATTTCACTTTAACTGGAGTGCTTACTACATTTAGTACTAGTATACATGGGTGAAAAGATCCCTGAAGTTGCCTTCTTCTTGCAGGCCTTCTTTTTAGCTAATGTTTTACCCAAATATTAAAAGAGATTTTGGCATCACAGGTGGGACTCTAAAGCATCACCTACCTCTTAGGGTAACAGTTCCTGATTCAGTCCATCTGAAGCCCCACAACCCTTTGTGAGAGATAAATAGTCTCCTAATGGGTGCTGCATGTACTAGAAATCCTCTATCACTTTAAGGGTGCCCCTAAAACAAACAAACTGATTTCTTAACTGTGATTCTTTTCTCATTCAGTCCTTCTGTTGTATGCCTGCATAGAAGTTTTGGAAAGATTCCAGTCACTAATTGTCACTTTGCACCAAGTAGATAGCAAACAATATGGCGAGGGGAACCCTGTTCCCATCTGCCAATCTGTAGACATGCAAAAGCAATCCAGAAGCAATAACCTCTCACTTGAACTGGCCACAGATTTGCCACAACAGCAACCCTTGGTCTGGCTATAAGAAAAGCATTACTCAAAAAGAAAGAAAAAAGCGAGGAAGGAATTCAGTGTTCTATTTAAAAAAAAAAAAAAGTTTTGATCCAGAAGTTTTAAATGGGCTGCCTCAACTGTTGTTATTTCATTTTTATTGAAGCTGTAAAAGTGACTAGTCATTAAGAAGGAATAGTAAAGATGGAGGGTAGCACTCCTCAGTCTAAGCATAATGGAAGTATGATTTTTTTAATAAATAAATAAAATAGCATATATATATATATATATATATATATATGCACACACACTTTATATATACACACACACACACTTTACAAAATCAATAAATGTTTTCTCTCATACACACACAGATACATACACATGCTCACATAAACTGAAAAAGAGACAGCTGAAGGATATAATATTTATTGAAGTAATTTCTTCAATATTTCAAGGAAGACATAACCTGATAACAACATAGGAACACAGGAAGCTCTCTTATACCAAATCAGACCACATGACCTTCTAGCCCAACACAGTCAATATTGACTGGCTGTGGCTCTCTTGAGTTTTAATCAGGATTTTTGCCTAGACCTCCCTGAAGTTTCCTAGTATTGTGGGGTGACCTTCCATCCAAGTCTTCAGGATGCCTGGCTTCAGGATGCTATGATAGTATGACTTCTAAAGTTAATATATTAACATTGTCATCTCAAAAACTGCTGTAAATTGCTCTTGGTTAACATTGGCCTGAGATCCAGCATGGAGTAGTCGTTTGAGCATTGGACTACAAATCTGAAGACAGGGTTCAAATCCCCACTCTGCCATGCAAAACCACTAGGTAACCTTAGGCAAGTCACATACACTCAGCCTTAGAGGAAGGCAATGACAAAACCCTCTGAACAAATATTGCCAAGAAAACCCCATGATAGATTCCACCTTAGGATGTGCCTTTAAGTTGAAAATGACTTGAAGGCACACAGCAACAGCAACATTGACCTGTCCAATTCCATGGAATAATTCTTAAAGACATTACAGGCCCAAGCATTGAAATCATATAGACATACTCTATTTCTCTAGCTACACCTCCTGTGCTGTGGACAGGTAGCCAGCAAACAAACCATCTACAGGAAAAAAAATCACAGATCAAATCTGCACTTCTGGCCTATTGTAAGTAGAGATTATTTTCTCTAGATTCTGACCTAATAGATTAGTAGTACTAGGACCTAAGGTGCCAAAAGTGAACATCTATATAGGAAACTTACCAACCAATCAAAGCTCTCCATTGGGCACCCAATCAGCACACTGGAGGCGGGAACATGTGGAAGTTTAACTCCTTTCTTAACATGGCAGTGGCAGAGGGCTTTCTATGTTGCATGCATGGTGGGTGTGAGTAGCGTGGGGGGGGATGTAGCATTCTATGTGTGTGCAGTGTGTGTAGCATGGTGTGTGCATGTGGCATGTGAGGGTGGTGTGGGGCTGCACATGCCTGCAGCACAGGGGCAGATGGGGGTGGCACAGGGGACAGCATGTGTAGCATGGAGAGTGTAGCATGGGGGGTTGTATACCTGGTGTATGTTATGTTGGCTATAGCAAGTAAATTTTATTACTCTGTTTATAAAATGAAATTTAAAAAAAACCCTAAAAGGCCCACAGTTCCAATCTCCTAAAAAAATTGAATAACCCAACACTCCCCCCACTCCCAACACATATAATGATTCCTATATGTGATAAGAAACAAGAAGGAATAGCTGGAGGAACTGGATTCTCCTTCACCTTTTCATACCTGTATTGATTTTTTTTTTTTTTGGTAGTCATTATTATAAAAATCTATAGACTAACTCTGGCATATTAATGTTCAGTATCGGTCAGTGGCTAATGAATTTGGAAGCTACTGAAAAAATGTCTTTAAATAAGTATTTATGTAATGGCAAAGATCTGGTTTTCCCTGCTTTTTTAATCTATCTCGGATTTAAAGGGACACATCATACTTAATTTTCTTTTTTAAAACAATAAAAGTAAAAATTTGAAAATGTTATTGATTGTGTCATTACTGTCAGAGTAGCTCACTAAACCTCTGCTCACATCAAGTGGTTTGGGCATCCAAAGGTTTGTAGCAGAGTCTTCATCCTTCAGGCAAAAGAAATATATAAACCAACAGACACCGGCTTTTTTTGCCTAAGAAACTACTTCTCTTTACTTGAGCATAATAAAAAAATATCTCCAATAGTAAAGAGTATGTCTTCACATTACAGAAATCCAAAGAGAACTGAAAAATACAGCCACAGTCATGTAAAATAGCTTATTCTTATAGAAAAACACATTTTTCCTTCTAATACAAATAAGGAATCCCAGACAGCAGGGCTCCAGACTAAGAGCTCTGAAGTTCATGCTTGTCATGTCATTAATCTCAATTTGCAAGCTGGATCCAAACTCAAACAAGCTTTGTGCACTCACTCCTGCACCCTGCAGGCAATTATATTACACTCCAGCTCTTTACAGCATAAATCTATTCAACTGCATGTCCCAACATCTAAGACAGATACTATTATTAATTATTGAATTTGTAAAAAAATGAGTTAAATAAAAGGAGGTGATCTGCACATGGAGGCAATTCAAGTAACACAAAGCAACCATTTTTTCAGTCTGATAGTGGGATGCTCCATGTTTGGTTGAACCCTGAGAATTGTTCAGGTAGCAGACAAGTATGAGGCAGGGTAAAATGATTTGCTTGTTCTTCCACAGGTTTTTTTTAATATTGAAATGACAATTTTCAATACTCAAATTATGATATTTACAATATCTACAGGTTATTATTATATAGTCTACCTGTCATACCAGTGGCAGTCCTTTTATTATGGATGCCGAATGACTACATTGACTTCTCTGAATGTTACCAACTGTATTATTCGAACAATAGATTCAAGCTGTGGACTGAGAATATAACTCCATTTCTTTATGAACTGGAAGACCTGATTGCTGTGTTAAGTAAAAACATTGAGCAATTTACACCTGTTCTTAGTACTGCATCATGCTGTTTCATTATACCACCACTGAACTCCTGCTGATATACTGAAGAAAAGCATTGCCAGCTAATCTCGGCAAGGCTTTTTGTATCTCTCCCTATTCTTTCAACTTCAGTGTTATATTCCCATTTTAAGGTATCCTATGATTCATACAAAATTTGGAAGAGTTAAAAATATATGTATGATTCTACACTGGACCAAGTTATTCTTAAGCATTAATTAGTTACAGTTATAGTTCCAAACTTCAAAATGTAGTTAACTTGACATTATAGTTTTAATTTTTAAAAATAACTCATTGCTGATTCTCAAAGGAAGCTAAAACAGTGACCAATTTAGTTAGTCCCATCACAGACAAATGGTCCAGAAATATATCATGGTCAATGATATCAAAAGCTGCTCAGAGATCCAACAGAACTGACAGGGACATGTTCCCTGTATCTAGTTCCTGGTGTCATATAGCCAGGCCTGAAGTCAGATTGAAAAGGATGTACATATTCCATTTCATTCAGAAACTCCTGGACCTGGGAGGCTACTTTAAGAACCAGAAAAGACACAGATCTAGCACATATATTTCACCTCTACAACGATCTTGCCCACATCCTCAGGCTGCACAAACTGAACTGTATCCAATACCAAAGGATAAGAAGGGACAGGTTTCTATCCACTATATCAACTATAGCATCCAAGTCAGAACAGATCTGGGTGATTTTGTCTCCAAAGTGTCTCGTCAATGTTTCACAGCCAGCAGTGACATGGTCTGCATTCAACTCTTGTGGAACAGAGCATAGATGGTTGCTAACAACTTGAGACAGCTCAGCTGGACAACTCTGTGCAGATTAAATGGTGGCAGAGAAACACAAATCCTTTACCACCGCCACCACTGCCACCACATCTTTCCATTCTAACCAGAAGTCAATGGAAAGTAGATGCTAAAGTTTATATTCAGAATGTGGCTCAGCAGACTAATCTGAGACTCATCAGAAAGGTATGTTTGAGAATGGTCAGTGCCACTTTTGAGGTAGAAAGGTTAAGAAATTGCTTATTTATAAGAATTTAAGCTTTCATGAGTGATTTCCATCAGTTTGGCATACAACGTTTTTTCCTCTCTCATGGGCACGGTTGGAGTTAGCATTTCCTGGAAAATTTCTTATTTATACTGATTCTTTTGGGAAATGTCTTTCTACTTTTCCCTAACAGTAGTATAACATGTTCTTAGTTTTTTTATTAGAAATGCAATTTTTGGTCCATTTTAGCCCATGGTGGAGATACAGTTTGTTCTTACACATGCTTAATATAAACTTGCAATGCCCAGCAACAGTATATAAGCTTGAAAGAGAAACTGGAGGAAATCAGAGGGCATGTACTTACAATTTTGGAAACAGCTTTCTCAGAACTTCCCCCTGAGGAAAGGAGAAATATCTTGGAAGTAAATGTGAAGCATTTCACTGCAATGACTTCCCTCCTGTTTCTGAGGCATATTGTCCTTCTTACCAACATAATCCTTGGCTCCTTAGATTCAGTAGCTGAAATAGTAGCGGTCATTGTTGTCTCATATCGTCATTAATTGTCTTTGTTTTTTCCTTAAAGCTGCTGGGCCTTGATGCTGCTGTTTATCTCTTTTAATCCAATCAATAGACTAAACTTCAGTAGGTGCAACTTTATTTAGAATATGAGGATGGGAACATTTTTTTTTTAAAAAAAATATTTAATGGCATGTTTTACATTTTTTGTAAATATTATTGACAACTTAATGGCGTGTTAATATTAACCTTTTGTAGGTGTTTAACTATGGAGATTATCAGATGCAGCAAAAAATGTGTCAAAAGATTGTGTCAAGAACAAAAGCGGGTGACCTTACCAGACCATGTCATCCTCCAGCATTCCAGGAGTGTAGTGCGGGTGTCAGTAAGGCATCCCTCTTGATGGGCAGCTTCTCCCCATCAATACAAAAGGGATGGCTAACTGACACCCATGCTACCCATCCCTAGAATGACCGAAGAATGTGGCGTCTGGTAAGGTCTCCCTTTCTGTTCTTGTCACAATCTTCAGATGTGGTTGGGAACATGGTCCCCCCCCCGATGCATTCCACACATCTGATAATATTCTATATTGCATTTGTTTTAATTAGTAAGCTCCCTTGAATCCCAGTTTTTTTTGGGGGGGGGAATGATGGGATCTAAATTATGATGAGGATGATATTGATGATAGAGTGTTACCCAAATGTATGGGGGTCCATGGGGAGCCTACTTGTGACAATAAATGTAAGCTAATTGGGGGAAATATTATAGCTCAAATAGATGGCTGCAAGAGGTTGGGTAACATATGGGACCTCTGCACCTATGTATACCAGTACTAACTGCTGTGACTCTTGAGTTAAAGTGAAATAAAATGGTTTTTATTGGAAAATAACATGGAAGCATTCACACACACACTCGCACAATGCTACATAATGGCACACCTTGCTGTTGTTTGGGACTACTATTGATACCCTATTTTGGCTTGTGAAGGAGTAATTGAACTTAGAACAAAGCATAAATGTTTTTCCACTGTTGAACTGTTGAACAAAGAAAACCTCGACTTCACTGATTGGTGTTAATGGCTGTGATATTAGAATTGATGGGTTTATGACAACCTCCATATTGTGTGATAGGAAAGGTGTGAGGACAAGCTTTCTGGGGATAATGGTTGATTTGGTCACAGGTTTGCTTGTGATGGATGACTCATTGCCACTGCATCTGAGAGGGATGTAGCATATACCTCTGTGACGGCATTATTTATTAGGGACTTTGGTTAAACCTATCTTGGGTGTTTCTGCTTGCAGTTTTCCACAATGACTTCCTCAGGTCCTTTTGACCTCCATCTGACCTTACTTATGGCCCACCATGGTCTACCATGGTTTTGTGTCATCTTAATATTGCCAGTTATGAAACATTATAGGGAGGAAATGTAAGGCATAGTAACAAGAGACCCACCATGAAGATATACTGATGGTAGCATTGCTACTGGTACAGTCTCCCATCAGCCAGTACTTTGCTGAGGAACCTGAGGGATGTATGAGTATAACAATTAAAAATTTATTAAAGATTCCAAGGAGCAAGCCCTTTTGGAATATCTTATTGAGAAAAGTACTAAGCAGAGTTTGCAGAGAGAAGATTAGACTCAATTTGCATTTGTATGTATTTTGAATCGCCTAGTCATTGAAGGCCTGCACTACACTCCTCAGACAAATTAAAGACAATAAAGATGTTTGCTTATTCTTCAGAAAAGGTGAACATGTGAGAGCTTTAACTCTCCTCTTCGTGATTAGAGGTAAGATGCATAGTAGGAAGGGAAGGGAAGGAATGGAGGAACCTCATGCGTGAGGTGTCTCTTCCCAAGAGGGAACAAAGTATCATAAAATACTTAAATCTGGAGGTCATGTGATGAATGACTCAATGGTCACCCCATAGCTACAAATGGCTAAGATGTTTTGAGAAGAAAAGGGGGGTTAGGAACTTAAGCACGCAAGGATTTTCCCTAAACTTACTAAGTGTGGGGTGCATAAAGAATGCTACATTTCCCACAGAACCAGACTAAATGTGCCAAACAAACAACATTCAATATGGTGCAAAAACCAAACAGAAAATTCATTGTGAAGTCGAAGTCTTTCACAGCTGGCATCCATAGGTTTTCTGTGGGTTTTCTGTGGGAGAGGATATGTAAATTTGTGTATTTCAGTGGTTAGTTCCTGGGGGGAGATATGCAAGGAGAAATAGTGCCTGTTTGGCTAATGGTCCATTGTCTGCTGGAAATCCCCATGTTCCTATGTGAAGTTCATTTACATGTGTTGAGTTTTGATTTTGGTGTTTTTCAGGACCAGTAGCCAAACTTCGTTTACTTTGAGGGTTTCTTCTTTCCTGTTGAAGTTGTCCAGGTGTTTGTGGATTTCAATAACTTCTCTGTGCATTCTGACATGATAGTTGTTGGCCTGGTCCAGAATTTCTGTGTTTTTAAATAATATTTTGTGTCCAGGTTAGTTTATCACATGTTCTGCTACTGCTGATTTTTCTGGCTGGCCAAACACAGAGAAGCACACACATAGTACCCTTTTTAGATCTTGGAATGCACCATCCTGTCCAAGTGGATGCCGGGGGGGGGGTCCTCTTTGCATTTTGCCTCAACCAACTCACCTCTGGGGCAATCCGTGCCTTCACCTCTCTTGCTGGTTTCCCCTTCTCTCCCCCTTTTTGCAGCTTTTGTGCAACAGCAACACCCAGCCTGGCAGGCCTGGCTTGTAGGGCCCTTTCACGAGCACCTGAATTTGTTGTAGTCCTCGTCGGCTGATGACTCACATGATGATATCTCCGAATCGAAGTCAGACTCTCAACGTTGTCATGAGTGCCACTGCTACTTCTTCCTTGGGGTTCCTACCCTGTCTCGACCCACTGCACCTTCTGGATGCCTAGTCCTGTGAATCAGAGTTCCTTGAGTCCCTTGAATTGCTCTGGCCTCGGGATTGGGAACTACAGGAACATCCGCTAGCATCCTCCAGTTCTCCATTCATTGCCCCAATGCTTGATGACATCCCAGTTCACTCCATCTGGTGCTCCATTGCTTGCTGGGAGAGATGGCCTACCCCTCAATTGCATGGACCCTATCCTGCCCAGGTTCTCCACTGTAACAGACAAGACCCCCACTATATCCCCCGCACCCAGAGTGGTGCCCATGAAGGCCTCCAAAGGAGGCCGAGGATCCACGTTCAGGTCTGGGAGCCCCTTAATGATGGGAGGCTCAGGTGGAGGAACCGGACCCACCTCCTCCAGTGGCAGAGCAGGAGCAGGTGAGGTCATCTTGTCCAGATGACGTTTCTTGGTGGTGGCCTTCTTTGGTGGCATGTTGGCTGTGGCCTACCACCCCATGTGTGTGCTGGAGTGTCCCACCCAAACTGTTGCTGTTGGCCCACCTTGCAGGGTGTATGCTGCTTAGGGCCTGCAACATCAGTACCCAATTTGTGCCCTGGTGGTTCAGCAGTAGAGGGGGTGGCACTGTAGTGTCTCCTGTTGGCCTGGTGGTGCACAGTGTTGGCCCAATGGGCCCAGTGTGGCAGAGGCTGTGTAACCTAGTGGTCAATTGGCTCCCTGCTGGCCTAGTAGGACTGTCCCCGTGGCTCAAAGGATCTCCAGTGTGTGCCTCTTGGTGGTCTGTGGCTTCCTGGTGTGCCCTTGGGTTTCCCTGGTGGTCCAGTGGCTCCCTTGCTTCCAACTGCAGGCTCCATGGGTCGCTTGCCCCCTGCCCTCTGCCACTGCCTCCCGGTACCCATGAGGGATCACCAGTGACTGTGGCAAGTGGGCAACACCCCACCCCAACCTTCTACCTCCCTGTCCTGGGGGCATGCCACGTAGGGAATGGGAGGGGGCAAGGCAACACCCCTTCTGCCCAGCCACTCTTGTGCCATCTGGGATTGAAGGGGTGGAGGGGGAGAAGGTGGGGGGTTTCCCATGCCCTGTTCCTGTGCCTAAATCTCCCCCCCCCCCAGCTACCATCCTGTAGCTGGCTACCCCTACCCCGGCTTTATTTTTTGCCAGCTGCTGACTTGCAGCCCAAGAGCTCTGTAGAGAGAAAAAAGGGGGAGGGGTTGTGTCACTCCCCTTCCCAAGCCACCTTTGGCCCTTGCTGACATGAGGCCTTGCCACCACTGAGGCCTCCATTCACCACCACCAGTCCTTGCTGCCACTCACCGCCACAGGCCCCACCATCACAGGGTCTCGTTCACCACTGCAGGACTTCACAGCCGCTTGCCACCACTCACCGCTGCCTGTCTCCTGGCTGCTGCAACCACCAGGGGCCACAGCCTTTGGAGCTGCACCTGCCCACAGGTGCCAGAGCCTCGGGAAGCTGCTGCAGGAGCCTCCATGCCAAAGGAGCTGCTGGGAGGCACCAGGAGTCAAAGAAGCCACTGCCTGCCACTCACTGCCTGCCACCACACTGGCCTCTTCCCCTGGCTTCTCCGGGCCTCTGGTACCCCTGGTTCTGCTCCTCTTCTATGGTCTTCACTCTTAGGCTCCTCAGAGCCAACTGAGGAGTCTGCACTAGGGAGCATTAATGGTGGCCCCCATGCTGGGCCACGTGGCTGCAGAGGCCACCAGAGAGACTCAGAGGGTACTGGCCAGGCTGCAATTAGCCCACCGGTAAAGGTTGGTCAGCCCCCTTACTCATGCAGAACATTTAAGAACCCATTGGGGGGAGGAGGGGCTGTTGGAGAAAAGTCTGAAATCTGGTTTTTCCGATTCCCCCATGACATTAAGGGGAATAGACTCTATATAACAAAATATTATTGATACTCTAGAACATCTTGTCTGTGAGACAGAAAGTATGTATAGTAGCATAACTTTTTGGAAATATGTAATAGTGGTTAGGGCATTGGACATGGATTGATTATGGAGATCCAGGTTCAAACCTTCACTCGGCCATGATCTTCACTGTGTGACCTTCGACTGATCATTACTCCTTAGCCTTAAATGCCTTTCTAATAGTGCTGTTGTGAGGCTAATGACAGGAATAATTTGTTATACCCCACCTTTAGCTTCCTGGGGGAATGATGACATGGAAATGTAACAAAAATAAATAGATATCAGCTTCTTCTGTAAAGAGAACTTGACTCATGGCTGCAGTGAAAAGAACATGTGTAATACAAGTTATTGTCAAATCAATCCTGTCGATCAATGGCGTGACAGATGTCACAGCCAGATCGCCAGTGGCAAATAGCCTCACATCTGGCTATTTCTGGGTTTTGTACTTCCAACAAGATGCTCCAAAGAGTGGATTACAGTATGAAACCACCTCTCTCACTCTTTGTTTGCATTTGTTTTTGATTTAGCTGATCTGATATTTGGTTTATATTGAGTAAAACAGCAACAACAATGAAGACATGTTGAAATCGAAAACGTTGTAACTAAATCTCCCTGTGGAATTGATCTTAAGAAAACACACACAGAAGCATTATAAAATAGGTTTGCTATTCTGCAGCTAAAATTAATAGAATGACATGGCAAATAAATAAAAAACAGCACTATTTATTGTACATTAAAATGCTAATTAGAATTAGTTAGATTTAATGATGAAGCCAGAAATGTAATAGTCTAAATTAAACTAATTAAATATATCCTAAAGGAAAAGATCAGAATTTCTTTTCTTAGATGTATATACATAATTTAAGTAGAAGACAACACTAAAACAAATACAATATTATTCAGAATTAGAAAGAGAAAAGTCAACTTAAATATATTCAACATGCTAAGTTGGTATGTGTGTGTGTGCGTGTGTAAATATAGATATGTAGTGGCATAAAGAGTTTTAAAAAACCACTCAGTGAAGATATTATATAGAGTCCAATCTAGTAGGTCCATGCTCATAATAAGGTTTAGGTAACAAACCTGGTAATATTGAGGAAGGATGGAGCAAGCACACCAGGATGATAACACATGTGATACCTAGACCTGTTCCTGGTACAGTGATGTTTTTCTTGTGAGCTCCTTTGGGGCTTTTTTCAAGCATCTGATAATCTATAGATGTGTCACTTTTCTCATGAAGAAAGCTACAATATTGAATGGAGGTGAGTTTATGTGCTCCCCTTCTCCTTTGATCAAGAGGGGATATGTCTTCTCCCCTTCTACACTTTATTATATTGGAACCTGTACCTAACAACAATATTGATTTGAATAATGAAGTTCTGTCTTGCTTTCACACCATCTAGTTCCCCCTCCCACACTCACATAAATGTTTGCCAGGAACAGAAAATATCTTGGTAGAGTCTGAGTCAAAAGGCCCAGACTCCCAGCCCCATGAATATCTAGCACATTTGGACTGCAGCTCCTCATGAGTAGATTAGGGAACTGTTTAGCTTAGTCACATCAGGGCTTGTGTTTATTTTATAAATTTGGCTGGAATGACTTAGACTATTAGTATGTTTGTAGCTCCTATGCATGCCTGAAAAGAAAGTGCCTTCCTTGAAAACAGATATATTTACTATGCTATATAGTTTCTGCTTAGAATAAAATTCCTTTAAAGTTCTCCTTTCTCCACATCCTCTTTCATATGCCTTGCTTGGTTTTCTCCCAATGGAGTGATGGGAGGTGAAGCTCTGTAGAGTCAGAGTGGGAAGTAAAAAGGAAACCCAGGCAATGTCCCATTGTGTTGTTATGAATGGGAAATTCAATTCAATGGGACATGGCAGTCAAACCTGAATTCTTGGGATTTCATCTTTCTCAAGGAGAAGTTTGAGAAAGGGAACCCCAAGAAAAACCAGAATAGTGATAAGCAACAGGATGTGACGATCATAACAGAGAAAAGGCAGAATTACTCAACACCTTCTTTGCCTTGGTCTTCTACCAAAAGGAGAACAGAGTTCAACCTGGGGAAAATGGAGCAGATGATGTGGTAGGGAAAATGCAGGATAGAATAGGTAAAGAGGTAGTTCAGAGATACCTGGCCAGTATAAATGAATTCAAGTCTCCAGGGTCAGATGAACTACATCTAAGGGTATAAAAAAAAAAAACTTGCAGAAGTAATCTCAGTACCACTGGCAATAATCTTTGAGAAATCCTGGAGGATAGGAGAGGTTCCAGAAGACTGGAGGAGGAAAAATGTTGTCCCCATCTTTAAAAAGGGGGGAAAAGAAGACCCAAATAATTACTGCCCAGTCAGCCTGACATCAATACTAGGAAAGGATCTAGAGCAGATCATGAAAGAGACACTCTGTAAGCGCTTAGAAAGAAATGACATAATCTCTAAAAGTCAACATGGGTTTCTCAAAAACAAATCATGCCAGATTAATCTTATCTGCCTTTTTTATAGAGTCACAAGCTTGGTAGATGAAGGAAATGCTGTAGATGCAGTGTATCCTGATTTCAGTAAGGCCTTTGAAATGGTCCCCCATGATATTCTTGCAAAAAAGTTAGTAAGGGAGTAACCACCTGCCCTGGTGGCGCAGTGGTTAAATGCCAGTACTGCAAGCCACCACGTTACAAGTTTGATTACAGCGAGCTCCAAGGTTCACTCAGCCTTCCATCCTTTCGTAGGTCGGTAAATTGAGTACCCAGCTTGTGGGGGCAATTAGCTAACACACATTGGAAACTGTTTAATGTAGTGTATATGTGTAAATAGCAATTGCCCCAAACTGTGAATACCCTTCAAAAACTGTGGAGTTTTTCAAAACTTTCTCCCAGCAGGAGGGAAATTGTTAAAAATATTCATTGCTTCCTTCAAGAACCATATAATGAAAGAATTATATTTCTGTTAGAGCTAGAACTAGCATAAATCATAGAATCATACAGTTGGAAGAGTCCCCAAGGGCCATCCAGTCCAACCCCCTGCCATGCAGGAATAAACAATCAAAGCAGACAATGGCCCATTAGCCACATAGACACTAATCCTCCTTGCATATCCTCCCACCGTAGGAACTAGCCATTGAAATACACACATTTACATATTCTCTCCAACAGGGACTCACAGTATATAAACCCCACACACCCCTACGCCACCATTCTCTGAAGATGCCAGCCACAGATACAGGTGAAACGTCGGGAATTTATCTTCCAGAACACAGCCTCACAGCCCAGAAAAAAACCCACAAAAACATATGGATGCTGGCCGTGAAAGCCTTCGACTTCACAATCAAAGCATTCCTGACAGCTGGCCATACAGCCTCTGTTTAAAAACCTCCAAAGAAGGAGGCTCCACCACACTATGAGTCAGTGCATTCCACTGCCAAACAGAACTTACTGCCAGGAAGTTCTTCCTAATGTTTAGGTGGAATCTCTTTTCCTGTAGTTTGAGTCCATTGCTCAATGCCCCGGAGCAGCAGAAAACAAGCTTGTTCCATCTTCAGTATAACATCCCTTCAAAGCAATCCCTTCCAGGTGTGGTCAGACTAAAGAAGAACAGAGTGTCACTATTACTTCCCTTGATGGTGCAGTTGTGATTGAAGCCAATGCACATAGCCCACTCCTTGTACCATATGTTCTCTGAACAATTTGAGGCTAATTTCCTTGGCCCTGAGTGAAGGATCTATCTAATGTATTGGACATTGGAGATCCTTGGCTTACAAGGGTTATGTTCACCCTCTTGGAAGTGTTGAATTGTAATTTGTTATTTATTTACTAATGTTATTATCTTTTCCAGATTCTAGGTTTTGTTTGGAGTGGTGGCAGGTCCTGATTTACACCCATAGTATGGCTTAGTGTGTGGTGTACCAGGCCCAGAACTACGATTTTTAGGCTCAACAGAGGTTGAGTGGAGTGGTTCAGGAATGGCTTCATTGGCATGGTTTGTTGCCTCTGTTGTTTAGGGAGCAAAGGGTTGTCCTCCATGTTCTGGTCATTCAACTGGGTGGGAATGCCCTGAGGTTTTTTTGAAAGGCAAGGCTTTTTTTCTACAGGCTCTGCATGGCCTTTGGATCATTCAGACCAAATGGCTGTGTGTAACCTTGATGTGGTCCACCATTTTGCCTCACTAACTTTGGCAGGATGAGGGTACCTCACATTGTATTGATAGAGCATACAAGAAGATTAACAGGGAAATCCATAATGTCCTAAATAGGTGGTTGGGCCACTTCCTCCCATATCCCAGTTTAACTCTTACTGAGCAACAAGCACCGTGAAGTTTACAGACCAGATGGCCTGTATTTATCTGAGCAGGGCAATATGTTTTCCTGAGGAACTTGCAACAAGGGATGAGGGCCCTTTGCCATCTTGGTGGGGGAAAGAAATTAAGCCAATACATGTCTCTTGTCTATGGCAGGTGGTGGGGGTAGTAAAGTAGTATGTAAGATAAACACCTTGGCATCCTTTTGGTGAAGGAGAGGTCTCTGGAACCATTTCTTTAGGTCCTCCGATCCAGGATGGTGAGTGGGGAAGGAGACTGCCCTTGGGGTTGCCCTCACTTTGAGTTCTGAGATCTGGAGAGGGGGTTCCTTGGGTCTGCCTCCCAGTTGATGGCTGGACATGGGAGAAACCCAACTATTTGATTACTGTCAGGGCTCAGGTGTTTCACCCAGGAGGAGGCTGAGGAGGAAGTCAAGGAGTGATGCCTGCCTCTGCTGATCCCACACTAGGTTGTTCTCTGCCTTCTTGCTCCTCTCCAGGTTCATTCCTTTAAATAGGTTTTAATTTAAATAACCCAGTCTTTTGTGTCATTATTCCATGGTTGGTCAGCAATAAGATGCTGTAGAATTCCTCCATGACCACCATATGTTTTGGACTCATCATCCCAAGCCAGAAGGATGAAGCCAAATATCCTTGAATGCCAGTGATGATGGGAGTTGTACTTGAAAACATCTTGATTGTTGCAGGTTTGGGAAGTTGCAACAAAAGGATAAAAGCCCCCTGCCAGTTCTGATTGGAAGCTATGAAGTAACTTGAAGAAAAACTGGAACAATTTAAAAAGCTCACAGTCACCTTCATGTTGTATAGCAGCAGCTGTGATTTCAAAATATGTGGAAGGGAGGTGCTCTGCAGAACAAAATATTTTGTTGTTTTTTTAAAAATCTCTTACATGACTGAAATGATTTCAAATTGCAGAAATGTGAAACTACTTTGTGTGATGGAATAATACAATTCAAATTACCTTAGCAAGTGTGCATCTTCTAAGAACTAACTGGAGTAATACAAGCTGTTAAAAGTAATCAATATAAAACTTTCCATCATTTCCATTTGCCAACTCAAACTTGATATAATCATGTTTTAAAAGATATTACCTTATTCAAATTACCTTAGCAAGTGTGGATCTTCTAACAACTAGCTGTGGAGTAATCCAACCTGTTAAAAGTAATCAATATAAAACTTTCCATCATTTCCATTTGCCAACTCAAACTTGATATAATCATGTTTTAAAAGACTTGAAAGAAATACTATCAAGATGGCATTAAGCACATTTTCCGGAAGCTATGTTTGCAACACTATATGCTTCTTTCTTCTTACTTACTGGCAACCAAATGATATTAAGTAGGCAAAGTGCAGATCTTATAATGTGAGGATAACTTAATGAATCTTTACTGAAGAACCTACATTAAAGCCACAGTCCAGAATAGATGAAAATAATCATGAAGTACCTTTTATTAATGAGATACAGTAATGAAGCACTTTGAACACTTAGAATGTATTATATAAATGTAAAGCACTATTATTATTATTACTGCTACTACTAATATCTCATAACAAGTCCATTTATTAAAAGGGACTATATGCTTTTAAATTAATGTGGAACAATGCACACTAATGTTAAGATACAAATTCACTTGCAAACTTAGATAACTTTTATAAATTAGAAAAATGTGTCCTTAGAAAAATGGCCTATCTGCCTTTAAAACCCCCAAAGATATAACGTCTTGTTAGGCAAAAAATGGAAGAGAAGATTTTACACATCTCTGCCAGAGCTGCCTAATGCATGAGTGTGTAATGGCCAATAATACCCCTTGTTACAATGGCATATATGTGAGCTGGCAACAGTTTCTCTTAGCAATGGAATTTTATGCACAAGGATTTAGAAAGTAGCACTGACTTCAGTGAACATTACTGCTAGGTAAGAGGACATAGGTTTGGAAACTTAATTAGTTGTATCCTCATTATGCAACGGCTTTCAATAGTCATAGAATCATAGGAGTTGGAAGGAGCCTTGAGGGCCATCAAGTCCAACCCCTGCTCAGTGTAGGATCTCAGGCTAGAGCATCCACAGCAGGTAGTGTCCAGCCTCTTTTTGAAGACATCCAGAGAACAAGACCTCGCCTTCTCTCTAGGAAATTGGTTCCATTGCCAAACCACTCTCACTGTCAAGAAGTTCCTTCTAATGTTCAATCGAAATCTATACTCCTATAATTTAAACCCATTCGACCTAGTTCTACCCTCTGAGGTAGCAGAGAACAAACCTGCACCTCCTCTTTGTGGCAGCCCTTTAGGTATTTAAAGAGGGCAATCATGTAACCCCTCAGTCTTCTCTTCACCAAGCTGAACATGCTCAGATCTTTCAACCTCTCATCATATGTTTTGTTTTCCATAGCTTTTATCTTCCTCATTGTCCTTCTCTCAACTTATTCTAACTTTTCTATATCCTTCTGAAAATGAAGCACCCAGTACTGAAGACAGTACTCCAGATAAGTACCGATATTTTTAAAATCCTGGGCTAGTGTTTTGCTGAAAAAAATAATGCTGTTGAACAGTTGTGGCCTGCAGCCTTACAGCTCATCTTGAACCTTCTTTTCCCCATTTAGAAGGTAGAAGCAGTCGACAATAAACTTACAATCCTATCTGAAACTATGTCGGTGGAAATAAGTTCCATTGAAAGAAATGAGACTTCATTTCAAGTAACTGAATTTAGAATTGGATCAATGCCAACCTGAAGTACAAACATATTGCTTTCAATTCCAAAGTTTCCTTTTAAAAATGGTTCAGTCATGGCACTACACTTAACACCAGCATATTAGACAAATGATCATTAAACATGCCCTTGTATAAATCCATGTGCCAGCATGTACAGAAATCCATTTTTTTCACAAAACCTTTAGCAAAATCAATAACATTTATGGATACCTTGAGAATCGTTCATCAAGACAATTACATTTTTACACCCTGTATGAAGAATGAGCACAGAACTAGGACATATTAAATTATGATGTAGTACTCTATAAATGCATAATAAATTTGATATTTCCATTTTCTTTTAGTGATGGCATTAATATGTTTGACCTTACTCCATCAGTCAGCAATGAAAACATTTTTCAAAACCATAAGACTGCTTTTAAGATAACAAATGGTATGTTTCAGTTATGGGTTTCCATTTCACTTCTCTCTAAAGATTACCATTGCAGTTATTCACAAGCTTCATGTTTTATTTTTAAGCAAGTTACTTTGGAGTAGTCCATATGTTTAGTAAGAGTTATGGGACTATGTCCTTGGTTTTTCTATACAGGTAGCAAATATAATTTGATTGAGATTTTCATGCATAATTGTTATTTGAGTACCAAAACAAATAAATAGGAATAGATATAATTTGCAGTTCTGAGCCACTGAAATGAATGGTCATTTTAATATGTTAATTAAGGGCTGGAATCTTATTGGTTAGTCCCAAATACAGCAGGCTCATTCAGCAAATTGTTGAATGGTAAGTTATTACTTTAGTAAATCTTATTTCAAGGTAACCATGATTAGGTAGTACAAGTATTTCAAAACCTTATTGAGAATCAGTAAGCGTAAGACTCTGTAATGGTTAATATTTACAACATTACAAAAGATTTGAATAAAAATGCTGAGAAGGGAGAAAAAAGCTTTCAGCCTCCCCCGCCCCCTGCCAATTGGCCACCCACATCCTGTGGCCACTAAGAACATTACATTCTCATTGGGATTCTCCCAACAGTTTTCACTCCCAGCAAACCTTGGGTTCATCTACACCAGCATATCCTGCCTCTGGAGCAGGCCAGTCCCCCCTCCCTTACCTGAAGAAAATGGGCCAGAGTCCACATAGGATGCTGGCCTGTGGCTGAAGCTGCTGCCACCAAAGCCACTGTTTTCTCACTAAGGTGCAAGCCATGCAAGGGTCCCACAACATGTGACTGCAGGCATCCTGCACATGACCAGCCTCTTTCACATGCTGCAGGACCCCTGCCTGGCTTCCAGAAGAGTTAGGGAGCTGGTAGTGGCAGCGAAAGATGGCATTCTGGGAAGGGATATGGTGGAAACAGATTAAACCAGGTATTTTCTTAAAACATGGTAAAGGGCCCTATCCCACCTTGCCCCCGATCCAGCCCTGTATCTGCCCCATGGGTGGTTTGGACTGCCTGGAAGCAGATCAGGGTAAGTGTCTCACATTCTTTGGACTGCAGAGCTCTGGAACGGGGGCAAGCTGGGGTATTTGGCCAGTATAGACCAGACCCTTATTATTACCCAAGGCCTGTAGGCTTCTGCCTCTTTATGTCTGGGTGGTGCAAGAACAGCCCCTGGGCCTTCTTCTAAATAATATGATCATAAATATAAACACAGCACAGTCCTGTGCTATTAATCTTGTGCCATACACTAACAAGACCTGGTCAGAAGTAGGTTCATTTGTGCTTTTAGTCTGAATAAACAAGGTAAACAGTGTAAAAAAGCATGGTTGTACTCTGGCAAGATCCTTGTTAAATTCAATGAGACTTCTGCAGCAGGCCCACTTGGTAGATCATGTGGAATAACAACAGATGTAGAAAGTAGATATTATGCATCCAATCTATCATATTAGCAACCATCCCTCTATTTCTAAAGGATGGATGATCAGTCAGTGGTAGTTTGTAGATCCAGTGGTGGTGGGGATGTCCCCTTGAAATGTTGGGGGAGACACACCCCTTGGTCCAAGAAGCAGCCATGTAAGCAGTCATAAACACAATTACTTTTAATCTGCATGTAAGTATAAGAAATGTGTCAGAAGAAAATTTTTAAAGGTAATCTATAGCTTTAATTATGCATGCTCAAAAGCCAACCCTATTCCAATGTATCTTGTGTTGATTTTTAACAATCTATTTCTATGTCTTGCTGGGTATATGGAATTCTCTCCATCAAGTAAGGCATTATAGTTCCTCCTCCGATTGTCAGCAGTGAAGATCACACTATGAGCTCCTGAGGCATATATTGTGACTCTCTGCAAGCACTGTTTTTCCCAAAGGCTTTAACGATCCACAATTTCTGCTTTAAACAAATAACTACATGTGAAACAGGGAAAGAACAATTTTTAGATACTCTTTAGTAACGGCTCTATTTGGACCACATATTCCTATGCCCATCAAACAATATGAGCATTTAATCTTTGCTAGCATCTTAACCTTCAAGCTTGCCTTTCACCACAGTTGCAATCAAGTACAAGGATTACTTCTGGGTAGCAGTAGCAGCAGTACAGAGGATCCAGGGACTTTTTGCATGTTACATGATAGGCTAAAATATTTTAAATTGGAAGGTTTGGCAAAAGCTTCCCTGAATCCTGGACAAAAACAGAGTTTGGGGCTTTGTATCTATGTCTGCATGAGCACAGAACATTGTGGGAAAATAGAAAATCAACATCTTCAAGATTTGAATATCTATGGGTCTAGCAAAGTATTGTGTAGTAGAGATGGCAGGACAAAGAATTTTTTGCATTTTAATGCAAATTGATTAATTCATATTTCCTGAACCGGTATACTAGGAATAAGAAATGTGGCATTTCAGATGCTGTTGACTGCAAATTCCATCCTCCATTGGCTGGGGCAGATTACAAGCTCATTCAAAAATGTCTGAAGGATGTCAGCATGTCATCCATATTGTAGCTATTGTTCCTACCCACTGAGAATGAAGCTTTAGATGAGAAAGGCACATTTTATTAGTATGGCACGTCATACAGAGAATCATAACAAAGGGTGTAAAAATAATGCAGTTTGTCACCATTTTAAGTACTGTAGCTCCATCCTATAAAATCCTGGGATTTTAGTTTTAGAAGGTATTTAGCCTTCTAAAGAATTCTGGTGCCTCACAAAACTACAAATCCCAGGATTCTTTAGGATGCAGCCATGGCAGTTAAAATGGTGTCAAACTGATTTATTTCTACAGTGCAGATGCACCCTAAGGGTGCATCTACACTACAAGTCACCTGGCTCTCCTCCTTCAATACTGGTCCTTGTTCTTCAGTAGAGACCTGAAAGTCTAATCCTACCACCACTGTGTTCTTAAGAACAGCTCCTTGGATTCCGACCACGAAATCTGTCCCCTGTCTGATCATAGAACATCCTTGCCTGGCACATTTGGCTAGTGTGAGAAGGTGATTGAAGTGGCTGCTAGAGCCCAGTTAATAGTCTTCATGAACGCTTAATGGTCTGCTATGGATCTTCAACCTGAGATTACCTCAGAGTGACTGCCAGAGTCTATACTTAAAGTTCCTCCTGGTAGCTCAAGGTACCATAACAGGATATGAGTAGAAATGAATTGGATGAGTCTGTGTTTTTTTTTAAAAAAATACTTTATACTAGCATAACGCTAATTAGGTTGGGGGAAAGTCTTTTCCTGAAGCCTTTTTTAAGGAGTGCCAGCATTATTTTTAAGTAACCCTTGGTAGAAAACAGCATCTGCTTCTTCCATGCTGTTACTTTCAATATAGGAGACTGGGTTGAAGTCTGGAAATGTTTTGATTGGTATAAAGTAGCAGGCTTTATACGGCTTAAGTCAAGATTTGTCCCACTGGTGTGACCCAGCTTTCTTCTTTTAAGGTAAAAACTGAATATGAAGCCTCAATAATTAAAATTTCAACCTGTACCAGAGCTTGGAAACATATGTTTCAAACTGCTCCTAGAATCACCTGAGCACCGCTGATTGGAGGATTCTGAAAACCGTAGTCCAAAAAAGTAATCTTTTCAGGTTCTGAGCCATACCTATACAATATGGCTCCTGCTCTCACCACTTTTAGGTAATGCTCTGTGACTACTTCTTCCTTGCATTCATGTCACTTGTAAAGAAAATTGGAGTAATCTTTATATACCATGCTCTGTGTTCCAGCATCATTCTGCCAGAACCCATCTTATTAACTTCAGACTTTTGGTCTGTGAACATTCCACTTTCCTTCTTTCCAGTTAAGCGTGACTCAAATTTATTCTCCTTCTGTCCTCATCCTTCACTGAGTCACTGACTGAAGTCTTCCCCTTCTGTTGCTGAATGTCATGTTTTCATTACTGATCTCTTGCTGACTTCCAAGCAGTCTGACAGCAGAGTGTATGTAATGAAAAGATCAGTAAAAACTTAACGGTTAACTCTGTTGTCCTTGAGTGATATTTTCTGGCTTTCCTAAAAATATTGTAAGTATCAGACTATATCTGCCATTATCATAATATTAAAAGGCAACATAATAGCAGGCTACTTGATTATTCTGAAATCAATAAAGCATGGAGTGTTTGCTATTCATTCAACCAGCCAGCATACCAGTAATTTTTTTCAGAATTCTCCATTCCCCTCTTTCCCTCATTATCTGTTCTGCCACCCCAATGGCTGCACACCATTTTATAGCTATTGAGCATGCTCAGTTTAGCAATGGACAAATATGCCAACTTCACTTTCTTCCGTATTTGAGGAAAAAGTCAAGCTCTTTCTGTTAAATTTATGGGAAAATGTGAAATTTGGAAAAATCTTATCAAAAGAAACCATGCCAAGTGGAATTCTCACCCTTTCCTAGGTTGTTTCTCATTGGACTGCTTTTTGAAGTTGGTAGAGAGATGCACACCATTTTATAGCTATTGAGCATGCTCAGTTTAGCAATGGACAGATATGCCAACTTCACTTTCTTCCGTATTTGAGGAAAAATTCATAGAATAATAGAGTTGGAAGAGACCTCAAGGGCCATCCAGGGCACGAAGCATCTGGCCAATCGGAGAAGGTCACGCCCACTCTGATTGGCTGGCTAGGCAGGGGGCAGGTCTGGATGATGCCGCCACTTTACGGCTGTCACTTTACAACATTGGGGCCAGTATATAAGCTGGCCCTGGCATCGTAGGCATCATTGGGTCTTTTGGAGCTGAAGAGGCCGGACCAGGAGAGACTAAGAGGAGGTGGGGGTCAGAGCATAGGCTGAGTGATTATCAACAGGCAGTCATCCAGGTCGGAGAGAGTCTTGCCGATTATCCGCAAGTTCGTGCTGGTGTGCTTGACTTCAAACATCAGCTTCTTTGCCCGCTTCCAGGATGAATGGTTCCATACGTTGGTCCCGGACACAGATCCAGAGCTGGCCCCCTTCCCCACAGACCTCTGGCACCTTTGAAAAGAACAGTGATTGAAAGGGTCATTGACTCTTTGGCCCCCATCCATGTGAGTGAGCTACAGACGAGCAGTTGACCAGTTCTTTGATTTCAGGGAGAGACATGGTTATGGGACCTCCTGGCCGGCAACAGAGCATGAGGTGCTGCACTACCTTGTGGCCTTGAAGGACCAGGGACTGGCTCTGTATACCATCTCCATTCATGTGGATGGTATCTCCTTTTTTTTAGCAAGGTGGCAGGACGAGGTGCCCTGGGGCCTTTGCGGTGTACATCTGGACTGAGCTGGCTATTTCTTTGCAGACTGCCTGATTGAATGGGGTGAGGACTTTGGTAAGGGGTGTTTGGGTTGCCAGAAGGCTGGCCTGAAAGGAGGACTGTCTTTTGTGGTGGTTGGCATGAATCCTGATCAAGGGTAAGCAATGGGGAGGGGTTTGCATCAAAGTCAAGATCAAGTTCATTGTCAAGTACAAGTTCACAGAGACTCCACTTAATGATTTTGCTTGTTTCACAGGGGAGGAGTGGATCATCATGTTGGGGGATGATAGGACACTTAATTCCTGGCAGAAGCCAAAACTATCTCAACAGACTTAGCAGCAACCTGTTCCCAAGAATACTCACACACAGAGTGTTTGTCATCCAAACAAACAGGAGGCACTTTATCTTCAAGCTCAAGGCAGTTGCAATATGTACAGATATATACAGCAGACAGACAAACTGCTTCACCAGACATCAAAGTATTTCAAGAGAAAGAATTCTCTGGACTGAGCTTTCTTTTATACAGATTTACAGGCCATTGGCTCCCTCAACCACATGGGTGCATTACATCAGATTTTGCACTCCAGACTCTATCCTGATGCTATGCCCTCCAGTAACCTGCTTGTGGAGCTGTGACCTCAAGGCTAGCATGACTTGGAAGTTCCTTGGCCTCAGCTAGCATGACTTAGCAGTTGTTTGGCCATTTTCTATGGAGTTCAGTCTCTTACTCCTGACAATCCCCTCCAAAATGGTCAGACTACTGCGCAGGACACATTATCATCACACCATAACAACATCATCTACATACGCTGTAAGACATCATTCGTCTTTTGGTGGACCTTCCCTTATGGTGCCTTCACTTTACACTTTAGTGACAATGCCCACCCTCTTTGCCAACTCATCATGGCTTCATGCTGGAAGGACTTCAGTGAGCAGGTCTGCAGTGTTGTCCTCAGATGGACAGTAACGCAGACACAAGACACCTTCTTGTATTAACTGCCTCATGTTTTGGTGGTGTACCACAATGAATTTTGTCCTAACACTTCAAGTTCTCTGCTTCTGCCACTGCTATGCAGGCTTGGGAGTCCTCATGCACCTCAACAGGCATGTGGCACGGCTCTCCAAGATCTGCTAGCATCTGCCTTAACCATTGTACCTCACTTACCATCTCACACAAGGCTGCAAATTCAGCTTCTGTTGTACTTATGGCCACACAATTCTGGATCTCCATACTATGGGAATCTCTGCATATCTGACCACCAACCTGGTCACAGACTTCCTGTCAGACATTTCTGTAGCAGAAGAGCTGTCTACATAGCATTCAAGGGACATCGGGCTTCCTGCCAGCTTCAAACACATGTCCCTGGTCCCCTTGAGATACCTAATTACTGTCTTCAGAATTTTCTAATCCATCCTCCTAGGTTTAGAGACCCTCCTACTAAGCACACCAACAGCAAAACATTTGTCAGGTCTGCTGTTGTTGGCAATGAACAACAAACTGCCAACCACAGTGTGATACAAATCAGGCCTTTCAAAACACTTTTCTGCCTCCAAATTCACAAAATCTGTAGTCATGGGTGTTCTGACTACCTTGGCCTCACTTAGCCCACACTTGGCTACATGATTATCTATCTTTTTTCCTCTGGCTTAGGAAAAACTCACCAAGACTGGTTCTCTCTACTTCTACACATAAATAACACTTTAGGCTGCCTAGATCCTTCAGCTTGAACCATCTTTCCAACTCCACCTGCACATGCTTCACATCATTTGCTCTCTTTGCCGCCACACAAAGGTCATCCACATAAATAACTAACATGACAGCATTGTTACCTGCCCCCTTGGTATATACACAAGCACCAACGACAATTCTTATATACCCAAGTGACACCAAAACTTGATGGATGCACATGTTCCAACAGCATGAGCTTTGCTTCAAGACATAAAGCACTTTGCGCAACAAGTATACCTTATTCTCTCCTGCACTATCATATCCCGGGGCCTGTTCCATGAACACTGTCTCCTCCACATAAGCATTCAGATACGCTGTCTCAAAATCAAAGTGCTGCACTACCATTTGCCTTTGGGCTGCAACAGCTAACACCATCCTCAGACTCTCTGGCTTCGCTGTGGGAGAAAACTTATCAAAATCAGTGTAGCACTCTTGAGAAAAAACCCTGGCTACCAAACGTGTCTTACACTTCTGTGTCCCATCAGGCATGTCCTTAAGCTTATACACCCACCAGCAACCAACATCCTTTTGATCTTTGGTCCTCTCAACTACTTGGAACACTTGCCTCTCAACCAATGACTCAAACTCAAGAGTCCATTGCTGAGTTCCATTTTTACTGCTCTTCCTGAGGAAATTTTAGGAGATCCTGAAAGCTCTCAAGTTCATCTGCCACAACATTGCACAATCTGGCCTTTGGGCAAGAAACCTGTCAGGAGCCTTTCTAACCTCCCTAGACCTCCTGGGAATGAGCACTCTAGTTCTGCCTGATTCATCTTCACTTGTGCTGTTGCTACTACATCTCTGTGTGTCAGGCTCTCTTTTTAGGAGTGTGTTATGCTCAATGCTTGTTTGTGGTGGTGTGTGTGTTGCAGTGGCATGGGAAGTATCAGTCTTTTCTTCCTCTACTTCCCCTTCATCATCAGACATCTCCTCCCTTCCATTTGTAGGACTTTTGGGGGTTGCTGGTACATCCCTCCTCAAGGTAACAAACACCTCTTGATTGCAATGCAATCTGTCCCATCCTGTGTGCAATTCAAAATTTGCACTCCTGGAGTACACCACCTTTCCATGGTGAAAAGAAAATTTGTACTTATTGCCCTCATAGCCAAGGAAATACAGCCTCCTGGTTTTATATTGCCCAGGCTTCCTTAGGCTTGGGGGTATCAGGACATTTGCATGCTGGCCAAATATTCACAGGTGTTTGAGGTTTGGTGTCATACCATATAATGGATAATGTGGGGTCCGATTGAAACTAGAAATCCATAATCTATTCATATGGTAATTAGCAGTCAACACTGCCTTGCCCCATAGTCCATCTGGGACTTCTGAATCTTCCATCATGCACTCCTACATTTGTTTTAACATCCCAATTTTTCTTTCTGAAAGCCCATCTTCCCTTGGAGATGGGGGGTTTGTGGTTTTATGCCTAATGCCCCTCCTATGCATCCAGGTCTGCAGATTGTTAGACAAGAATTCCTCTCCTCTGTCCATTACCAAGCTGAAAACCCTGTAGGAGAATTCCCTTTCAACTGTGTTCACCCACTCGTGGAACCTGTCTGCAGCCTGACTTTTCTCCTTTAGCAGGTATACATAGATCTACCTGGTGTGCCTGTCCACTATCACTAGGAAATAGCAGTTTCCCCCTTCAGTGGGCTTGTAGGGATCGGTTAAATCAGCATCGACAACCTCAAGAGGTCTCATAGTGACACACTGGCTCCTTCTGGCATTTGGGCAAGTCTTCACCTTTACTTTCCAGCACACTGCACATTCAAAAAACCTTGGGCAATTTTTCATGTTTAAACCAGGGCAGACTTTTGCCAGCTCTTTTAACCCTTTATAGCTAGCATGGCCCATTACTCTGTGATAATAGTGGACACATTTGTTATGCAGGGGCACATTATCTGCAGGGTGCACGCGCTGGTAACCTCTCGTCTGGATTTCTGCAATGCGCTCTACATGGGGCTACCCTCGTGCTTGGTCCGGAAACTTCAGTTGGTACAAAATATGGCAGCCAGAGTGGTCTCAGGAACATCTCGGAGAGATCATATAACTCCAATACTAAAATCTCTCCACTGGCTGCCTATCAGTTTCCGGGCCCAGTATAAGGTGTTGGTTATTACCTTTAAAGCCCTAAATGGCTTGGGTCCAACTTATCTCCGGAACCGCCTCCTCCCATACAATCCTCCCCGCACACTCCGGTCCTCTGGGAGGAATCTGCTTCAGCCACAAAAATCTAGGCTGTCTGCAACCTCCCAGAGGGCCTTTTCAGTAATCGCCCCCAAATTGTGGAATGGCCTGCCGAATGAGATCCGTCAGCTGATGAGCTTGAGTAGCTTTAAAAAAGCACTAAAGACGGATCTCTTTCGGCAGGCCTTTCCTGATTAGATCCCGGCCTCAGGAACTCAGTCTCCTGGCTTTTTAAAAATTATGTATATATTTGTTTTTAATGTGTTTTTTAGCTAGTAGGTTTTAATCTTATTGTGTTTAATGTCTTTTTATGTGGGAGGGTGGGGGTGGGTGGTGTTTTTAGTCATTATTATAATGTTTTAATTGTTGGAAGCCGCCCCGATTGTTTTTAGCAGAGGGGCGGGGTATAAATAAATTTTATTATTATTATTATTATAGGGTTCACATTTGTTACTTTCCCTTTGGGCAACATGTAGTACAATCCCTGTTTCTTCAACCCTTTGACAGAAACATTATGCTTGTCTGTTACTGTACAGTTTCCCCCCTCAAATAATACTTTATAACCATCAGTAGTCATTTGGCTCATACTTAAATACAGGTCTCTAGATTGGTGACACATAACACATTTTAAACTCTTTATCAAAAGCTGGTACATATGCAGTGCCGATTTTTTTCACCTTGCTGGGAGCACCATCTGCAAGAGAAATATTTGTTATGGAAGCATTTTGTACATTTCTTAACAGTCTCAAATCATTTACCATATAATGAGTTGGTCCACTATCAAGCAACCATACCACCCTTGCAGCACCTTCAGATTGTTTCTTTGTTACAGAAACATGGCCAGCAGCCTGAGAGGATGCACCCCACCTTTGTCTTCTAGCTGTGCCACCCCTCCTATTCGGTGCAGGTATTTTACAGTCCCTCTGAAAATGCCTGGGCTTTTTGCATCTGAAGCAGCATCTCACATAGCTGCAGGCTCCCTCCTCCACCTCAGATGCCTCTGGATGTGTTGCTGTGTTCTCTTGATTATGTCTGGTTATCTGTGGCTGTGTACTCCCCTCTGTCCAGGAGTCAAACTGCTGGCATTGGACTTCTTCCAGAATATACCTGGCTACTAGCTCCACGGACAAATCACGTTCTCTGGTAGTCTGTAAACTGTACATGAGGAACATGAGGAAGTCAAACTCTTTACTTAAACTGCCCCAGAGTATAAAACACTTATGGGTTTCAGGGATATCCACATTTCTGTTAGCCACCTCCTGGAACAGCTGCCTCCTCTCCTTCAAATGGGCTTTCATACAACCCCCAAGATGCAGTTTTGTGTTGTAAAGTCTCTTAGTCCATATCATCTTTGAAAGGCAAGATGAACTCTGGTACACCGTTCTCAGAGCTTCGCACAACTGGAAAGCAGTCTGTGCTTGGGGGCCATGTATCAGCTGGTACGGACTGAGTAATAAGAGTATAGCAGCTCCAGCTTTCTCATCTGCTAAATGAAAGGCTGCAATTTCATCTTCTGACCTGTCTGGGATCAAACTTTCATCCTACAAAACATACCACAAATTGTCCGTAGTCAATAAAGCCTGCATATACACTCTCCAGTCTTGAAAATTGCCATCAGCAAGTTTATAAAAATGGATGAGGCTTGTCTCAGCCATTGTGCTGCCTGGAATCAAAAACTTTCCAGCCAGGAAACACAAACAATCCTGGCAGCTGGCAGCTCTTCAAGGCCTTGATATAACTTCTACTGCAGAGACTCTGGAGTGAAACGTAACCATTTCACAGTGAAATTTCCAAAACACTGAAAATAGGCAAAATAGTCCTAGTATCTGGGAACATTTCTGGGTGTGCTTTATCTTATCTGAGATCAATCACTGGGCCCATAACCACTGTTGGGGGATGATAGGACACTCAATCCCTGGCAGAAGCCAAAAATATCTCAACAGACCTAGCAGCAACCTGTTCCCAAGAATACTCACACACAGAGTGTTTGTCATCCAAACAAAACAGGAGGCACTTTATCTTCAAGCTCAAGGCAGTTGCAATATGTACAGATATATACAGCAGACAGACAAACTGCTTCACCAGACATCAAAGTATTTCAAGAGAAAGAATTCTCTGGACTGAGCCTTCTTTTATACAGATTTACAGGCCATTGGCTCCCTCAACCACATGGGTGCATTACATCAGATTTTGTACTCCAAACTCTATCCTGATGCTATGTGAGTAATTGTGAGGGTGATAGGGATGCCTATTATGTGTAACAATGTAAAATGAAGTAAACAAGAGGACCAGAAAGAAAAGATGTGGGATATTAATTCTTCCAAGATACAAGTAAAAATGTGATAATAGTTTACATAAAAGAAAAATGGAAAATTGAACTGTAAACCAAATTTCAATACATTTTGAATAATGTGCCGCTGAGTCTTGTCTTGCAGTAACAAACTGTGGAAATATAAGGTATTTTAGAGTTTATTCAGGATATAGTTGTATAACGTATAATATAAAGTGTGTGGTGAAGAGCTGACAGTCCTAAAATTCCAGTTTCTCTAACAGAGCCTTGAAAATATTATTTGATCATGTTAAATGTTAGAAACATGTTGGCATTATGTTGGTAATATGATAGTAGTGTGTTGGCATTAACACTAATTATTGAAATTGTTTGTTAGTTGAATTTTATATTTTTTAAAATTCTGGTGTTTTTTTTTTTCAGAATAGACCATGGGATTTACAGAGAAAGACAGGAAGATTTTCACTGTTGAACCTAATTGAAACATTTTGATAAAATCTCCTTCAAAAGTGCTTTTTTCTTCTTATTGATTTTTTTAAAGTTGTCCTTCAACAATTTGATTTTTCCCCATGGTGGAAGACAAAGCCCATAATAGCCATAACTCTTGTCTGAGTATGGTAGGAGTCCAACACAACTGGAAATTGGGAAGGCTATCCAAAATTTGGTATCATGGACTAAAACCTGTTCAATTAAGTTTTATTACTCACCAGCACCTCGCTTCTCATGTTTCTACCTCCTCCTGCCCTCATCAACAGGTTCTCTGATCAGTTATCCTACAAATGCCTTCTTTTTTTAAGTCCTTGACTGGAATAAATGATGACTGGTATAAAGAACACCACATTGAGATAACAGACTTCAGGAAAAGTGTGTCTGGAATAGGGACTTTTTTGGGGGGGGGGGTCCGGTTTCACTGAATCTGGCAGAGAGAGAACCACCTCAACCCCTAAAGAATTCTAACAACTCATAATAATAATAATAATAAAATTTATTTATACCCCGCCCCTCTGTTAAAACAATCGGAGCGGCTTACAAAAATTAAAATACCATACAGATAAAATCCCCAAACACCCCCCACCCCACCCTCCCCCATAAAAAAATATTAAACAATTATAAATTAAAACCAACCAACTCAAAAATAATCAATTCATTCAAGTATAGGATTAATGTCAGTGTTAATCAGGAAATCTCATCATTTAAGCCACGTGGGGGCAAGCACAATAAATTAATTATTTAGTGAATTAATTAGCTAGCTGTTCCCAAGTTTTATTCCCTAATAGTTGTGAAACATTTCCAAGGACAGACAGCTATCACTTTTGATATTTAAGAAAAACTGACTCATCAAACTCAATAGCCTACTGATGTTATGAAATACTATATCTGATTCTTACCGATTGCTTCCCCTCACATTAAATCATGTCTTATTTTTTTCATAAGCATGAAGTCTCTGTGGTATATATCTGGAAGTGTCAGCCCAGGAACTTGAAAAGACACATCAAAATGTCTTATATTCTTCATTTACAGATGAAAAATATAAAAATCAGCATTACAGCATGTTATTAAAGCATGAAGAAACTCCTCAATTTCTATGTCCTAATCTCTACTCAGATGAAATGTTCTTTGCCACAGAATTCTGACACTTTAAAAAGACATCTGCAAAACTTCTCCAAAAGACAAAACTAGGACACATAACATATTAGGGACAGATGCTGAAAATGTAGTTCCCACTCTTTTCAGGGTGAGGGTTTTTTCAGGGTGAGGGAAAGGAGAGGGGGAGGAAGATCGAATTTATGTTCGAAGTTAAGAATTGATCTAAGCTTTCATGGCTTTGTATTATATTGTATTGTACTTTCAGTTCATAAAGGGGGGATTGTATTTGAAGGTTCCTAATTCTTCTCATGCTGTGTTCCCTTTCAAGTCATTTTTTTTACTAATCATTATTCCATTCTTAACACATGCATTGATTGAGTTCTGACTTTCTTTTTTTTTTCAACATGTCCAAGGTCCTTTCTTTCCTTACTGTGATTGCAACTGAGATCATCGCCCATTTGGAGAACTCCATTTATTCTACAGAGGCAGGACAATTTATTACTACAGAATCACTCCCATAAGTCTTGGAAGATTTATTTTCTTGTCCACTGTTATTCCATATTTCTATAGCATCTGCTTTTCACGGTCATTATCTTAGTAAACAAGAAAAAGGTTCAATATATTTTTAAAGCCAATACTCTCAACACCAGTGGGTTATGAAAGCTGATTCAACAAATGATGTGAGCCCCAGTTCATAGTTCATTCTTTCAATACCTGTACCAGGAGTAGACAAAGGGCAGCTCTCCGGATGTTGTTGGACTACAACTCCCATTAAGCCTAGCCACAATGGTAAATGGTGAATACTGGGATTTTGAGTCTAACAACATCAGGATCATGACATTTTTCTACACTAACTGACAGTGTAGCAGAGGGATAGGCAATGTGAAACCACTTGGCTTACCTTTTGTAACTAGTAGAAACAATAATGCTTATGCTTCCTTGTGACATGCAGTTTTTCTCTATATATAGTTGATGTGATCCAGAGCTTCTCAGATGTTGGCAAATGGTCAATGGTATTTTTCTAAGGTGGCCCACAAGGGAGCTATAAGCTGGTTTTCCTCCAGATAATGAAACATATCATATGACATTCAGGTTTTTCTCTATACAGTATATAGCCAATGTGATCCAGAGCTTCTCAGGAGGCAAATGGTCAATGACATTTTCCTAAGATGATCCATGAGGGAGCTATAAGCTGGTTTCCTTCCAGAAAAAGTAATATTTGAACATGGTCTCATAGAGATATGTCAGCTGAGAAGAATGCACCAAGGTAAAGAAGTCTTCTGACATTTTAAATGCAATCAAATAGTATTTCCTGAGGATTCTTTATCTTTCTCACAAGGAGGATTCCTCTTGGACAATACCATTTCTGGCTTGGAGTACAATGACATTTCTTTACTCCATTTGAGACTGAAATACATGGAGCAGACAGACAAAAACAGCAGCAGTTCATTTCACCACAACTCCCTCATATTTTACTTCAAATGTCTAGAAACAATGATATTTGCAGATGAAAATGAAACTTTAATCATGATTGTTTGTATGTTGTACAAAACACCTTTCAACCAGCAATTTCTAATCAAGAAAAGGCTAATACTAAAATATTAAAGGTGTCTTGAGTTTAAGTTCACTGCACAAATGTTTGTGTGGCCAGTGCAAGGTTTTGTCAGTACAAAATAATTTGCTCTGTCTAGGCAATGCTGACCATTCTTTGTGCAGATATTTACATACTTCTGAAGACTAATAGTACACTGTAGAATGGTTGTCTTTAACCAGATTATATAAACTGTTGCCAAAGTATTCCACATCCACAACACATAATCCTATAAAACATATTGGAGTGGCACAAGCAGAGTGGGTAAAGTTATTCCTTCCAGTGATTCCTTAAGGTAAAAAGGTAGGATGACTTAATAAGGTAAATCAGACAAAATGCTACAGGCCAAGTTAACAGTAGATTTCAGACTGTTTTAAGACAGAGGTAGAATTTCACACTGATACTAGCATGAAATACCCTGTGGTATTTTTAAATATAAGAAAAGTATACAATTCAGTATTATCTTTATCTGTCTGGAAAGCAGCCCAAACTTCCAGCAGGATAAACAAGGTTGGGGAAAGCAGCCAAGCCCCAGTGATAGCAAAGTTAATTAGGGAGAGCCAGATAAGGTTTGGAACAAGCAAGATTCTGTTTCTTGAAGAAGCAGCAATGCAGGCAAGAAGGCACACAGAGAAGAGTCCAGAATACAGTCCAAATGTCAGGGCTTACAGAAGGCAGCATAGTCAAGAAGTATGTCCGTGGGTCAGCAGGATCAGACAACAGTGTAGTCAGGAACAGTCCAAGGTCAAGGCATGAGTCAAGGCAACAAGGCAATGAAGTCAGCTGAAAGCTTTCTCCAGGAAGATCAGTTGCTCTCTGACAAAGCCTCCATCACCTCTCCCAGCATATACAAAGCAATTTAGGCTTTGCCAGGTGTCTCTTACCGAGCAGGTTTTTCTCATAAAGTCTCAGAGACTTCCTTTGAGCTTCTTTTTGAGCTTGCTGCTGGGTATATGGTGGTGGAGGTAAGTCTCTCTCTTCTTCATCCTTATCTGAGTGGGCAGGACTCTCTGCTAGGACTGATGCCAACCCACTCTGACCAGGCTCTTCCTCTGCTCAAGCCTTTAGGCTGGCAGGATTCCTTGCTGGCACACATATAGATAAACCTGTGCCAGGGTCCCTAGGGCTGTTCCCTGCCATGTCTTCCTCCTCCTCTGACTCTATAGCCTCATCAGGCTCATGGGGCATGACATTATCTTACCATCTACTCAATTAAATTAAAGAATAACTGAGAATGTGCATTTATATATAATAGTTAAACCACTATTATGTTAGTATGTTACAGTGAAACTATTCAATTTCTAACTCTCTCTCTCTTTCATTCTGTATGTGTGTGAATGCTTTAGAGAGAGAGACAGAGAGACAGAGAGACAGAGAGAGAAATGGATTTAGGTTCATTGCAATGATTTATTTATATTCTTTGTTGCTTTTGCCTTCACTCAATAGGCTATAACCATTTGGGAACTTGATAATTTTGATTTTTAAAAAATGGGATTATGTAGTGATTTCCCACAGTAATGTTCATTTCATTGCTCTGTGACTGTACCATCATGTGTTACATCATGTATCCCCAGTGAAAGCAGTTTATGGAAAACATTTTAAAATGAATGTTCTCTAGGGTGTGATAAATGTCACTGAGTGTCAAAGAAGTATACACTCAGTAGGCATATATCATCATCAAAACTTTGAAAAGTTTCTCATAATCTTTTCCATGATGTAAATCTGCATTGCAAACTTGCTTCTCCTATGCAGAGAGAATACTCATTCCAGTTGCCTTAGAACAGTCAAACTAAAGGAAAGAATTCTCAAGTCCATCTGTCACCCAGGAAACAAAGTGCACCCATTACAGGAGGACAACAACAACAGAGCAATGGAAAAGTCCAGCCTGACTCAAACAGTTGAAACAGATTAATGGCAGCTGGAAGGAAATGCTTCCCCACACACACCATGTTTAAGGGCTGCTGGCCAAAGAAAGAACATATATATGGAGTTCTCTTCTCCTGAATAGAGAAGCATTCTGCACCGTCATTTTCCCTGGATCTGCAGGATGAAATGTAAATACATGCTTGTACTTCCATAATCCAGAGAGCTAAGAGCTGCTGTGGGATTTATTTTGTATTATTACAGATCTTTGAATCCTCCTTGAGGATCATTTGTTGAAAGATAAGATATAATTCTTCAAAATGAATTAAAAAATAATTAATGAGAAGACATTGTTACTACAAAAAATAGTTTTGTGGGATAGGAATCAAGAGAGACTGTAAAAGCTAAGATTATATGGGACTATTATAAGGAGTAAAAACATAGCTTTTTAAAGAGATGCTGACAGAGGGAGTGAACATGAAATACAGGTCCACACATTATTCATAGAACTATTTTTATGTGTTAAATGGAAAATTGATATTAAAAACATTCCCCACAGTGGCTAGAGCACTAAATACAGATAAAAGCTTATAAATATCTCACAGACAAAAAGTCTGAAGGGATAAAACCCCATGTGGCCCCCGTGGCTGCATGGCCCGGCATGGGGGCCGCCATTGCCAGCTTCTTCTTCTTCCCAGCAGGCACAGCGGCTGGGAAAGGGTGGGAATTAGGCCACCAACTGGGGCAAGCCTCCATTGCCCCAGTTGGTCTGCCTCGACAAAGGGGAAGGACTTCTGGCCTCACTTCTGGCACAGCTGGATGACATGGAGCCTGCACTGGGGGGGGCAGTAATTAAGCCAGCCCTTGGCACAGGCTCCCCTGTTGGCTCACAAAGAGCCAAAGACCTGCCCATCCTCCCTTGTAATGCTTATTTTGCTTGCTTGTGTTATTTATTATCTGTTGCAATTTGCTTGGTGGATGGAATGGACCCTGATCTGAATAGGCGGGGAATAGGGGTCTCCGTTAAGTTCAAATTCAAATTCAAGTTCACAGAGATTCCCCACTTATTGATTAACAGCTTGTTTACTGGGGAGGAGAGAGCATCAAGCAGGACAGCTTGACCATGGGCTCTCTGTATACTTAACCTTTTATGTTTATCATGTACCCAATAGAATTGTTAAAGCAGCTTGTAGTAGTTTGTATGTTAATTAAGGGAATGAAATGGGAGCGTACAGTCTGGGCCTGCAATGAGGCTTTCTTCATTTCCATCCTGCGGCTTCCATGCCCCTGAAATATATGCTGTGGACGGTTTACTGGCCTTCCAGGGTTGGCCTTGGCAATACACAAGGGGATGTGAGGGAAAGGGGGATTGCTCTTCACCATTTCCATTAAAGGAAGCAGTGTTGTCAGTAGAACAAACCCAGCAAATCATGACCAGCATAGTCAACTGACAAGATTGCCAGCCTGACCATTAAGAAATTAGAATTATACACATATTTCACAACATAGCAATCACAAACAAATTGTGACAATAATCCTTATTTTGAAATTTGAGCCAGTAGGAACTTGAGTGAATGGGTAGAAGTCATCCAAGAAACTTAGAAGTCAACATTGACAGACATAGGCTGGTATCCTGTTGGTTACTTCTAACTAGAGTAGATCCAGTAAATCAAATGTTGAATGGTAAATCAAGGTATAGATAAAATGCAGTGGATCCACTGGATCTACTCTGGTCAGGACTAAAAGAAGATTTTGGCGCCATAGTTTATTAGATATCAGGAAAACACAACTGAATTAGGACTGAAAGAAGTAGGCAGTGAGAGGAATTAACATGTTAGTGAAGAGACAGTAGAAACTGTCTGTGTGATGACAGAGAGGGGGGATGATGATGATGATGAATAAAAATTAGCAATGTTGGGTATTAAAGAAGGAGTCAGAGATAGGTTTGGCATGCCTTGTGACTTGAAGGCCAAAATCTGAAACCTAGGGAAAGCTCCTGGTGATGTCATAGAGGGCAGGTGTCAGTGACCTTACAATGGCAGCTCCTGGTGATGTTATTAAGCATGATATATTATGAATTAGTCACATTGCTCAGAGGATATTATTCAAATAAAAAAAAATCAAGAGCTGGTGTTCTGATGATGACATATGCAAGCATAAATCTATGTATGATTTTTTTTATCATCGTTGAAGAGAGAGGTATTCACTATCTCCCTAATGAAATGACTCAGTAGCCACTGAACTCATATGTCTCCTGCTCTCCCTACCTCCAAAGTTCTCCCAACTCTCTCTTTTTTAAAACTTTTGAAGGATATGATTTTAATAGATGTAGTTTTTAATCCAAACAAACTTTTCCAAGGAAAAATAATCATAGTAATGTGAAGTTGAAGGCTTTCATGGCTGGCATCCATAAGTTTTCCATGTTTTTTTCTGGGTTGTGAGGCCGTCTTCTGGAAGAGTTTATTTCTGACATTTTGCCTGCATCTGTGGCTGGCATCTTCAGAGAATGCTTGGGTAGGGGTGTGGGGGGGTTGCCGTATATTCCGGCGTATAAGACAACTGGGCGCATAAGACGATCCCCCAATTTTTAAGTTAAAATATAGAGTTATTCCCCCCCAGCCAGCCAGCCAGCTGCCTGAAAAGCCTGTTCCCCACCAGCCAGCCAGCTCAGTGGCTGTAGATGATGGAATAGTCTGTGAAATTAAAGGACTGAGAACAGCTAAAAAAGCATGGGATACTTTGAAAAATCTCTGTGGTGTTCAATCTTTGGAAAGTAAGGTTGCATTAATACTGTAAGTTGGTTAATATAAAGCTATCAAATCCCAAATTTTTGAATGAGCACATTAATGAATGAACACATTAATGGTTTTAGAGCCACATTGGCAGACAAGAGAATTTCACCATAGACAAAACTTAATGCAAAATGAGAAGTTGAATCCAGAAATTCTAATTTTAGGCTAACTTGTCCTAAAAGAAACATCATTTTGTCTCTCCTGAGCTAAATAGAGGGCCATTTAACTCTTCAAATGCAAAGCAGTCATTCTCACAGCAGGAGGAAGGATCTGCTGGGGAAACTGCCCAGGCCATTTTACACTTCAATCATTCTCACAGCAGGGGAAAAGGTCTACTGGGGTATAAGACCACCCCACCCACTTTTGAGGAGATTTTCAAGTGTTAAAAAGTAGTCTTGTATGCAAGAATATACGGTATATACTGTGAGCCCCTGTTAGAGAGGATTTGTAAATTTATGTATTTGAATATCTAGTTCCTTGGTGGAGATAAGCAAGAAGGATTAGTGTCTGTTTGGCTAACAGTCCATTGTCTGCTGGAAATCCCCCTGTCCCTGGGTGGAGTTCATTTGCATGTGTTGAGTTTTGATTTTAGTGTTTTTCAGGACTGGTAACCAAATGTTGTTTACTTTTAGGGTTTCTTCTTTCCTGTTGAAGTTGTCCAGGTGTTTGTGGATTTCAATAGGTTCTCTGTGCATTCTGACATGATAGTTTGGGCCTGGTCCACAATTTCAGTGTTTTTAAATGACATTTTGTGTCCAGGTTGGTATAGAACATGTTCTGCTACAGCTGATTTTACCCAAACAGACACTAATCCCCTTTGCATATCTCCACCCAGAAACTAGCCATTCAAATACACAAATTTTATTTATTTATTTATACACCGCTCTTCAGCCACAAGGCTATCAGAGCAGCTTATAAATTGTTTTAAGCAATAGCAAATTTACACATCTACAATGCATTAAGCAGTTTCCAATGTGCGTTAGCTAATTTACATATCCTCTCCAATGGGGCTCACAGTATATAAACCCTATATACACTCCTACCCAACCATTCTCTGAAGATGTCAGCCACAGATGCAGGCAAAACATCACAAATAATCTCTTCCAGAACACAGCCTCACAGCCCAGGGAAAAAAAACCCATTGAAAATCATAGTAATATTATTAAAAATCATCAAAATGTTGGACTTGAGGGAGATGGAGATCATGATGATGATGATTGATGATACAGAGGCAGCAATAATGACAACAAATTTACAGCTTTAAAATGCTGAAAATCTAACATATCCATGCCCCTTCAAGAGAGAGGGAGAAATAAGAAAGAATTGGAGAGAAGGAGGTGGAAGAAAGGAGGAGGAGGAAGGTTGGATACAGAACTAGGAGAGGAAACAGAAAGAGAGGATTGGGAAAAGATGAAGAAGCCAGACGTAACCAGGATGGGTAGAGAGAAAAAGAGAATGAGAATGATGGAGAAAGGCTAGGGAAGGAGGGAGAAGATGAGTTCACCTAGGCAGTGTGGAGAGAAGGCATTTAGCCAGGACTTATGGGGCTTAGAGAGAAGAAGGAAAAGATATTTAGCCAGGAGTTGTTGGGCTGGGAGAAGAAAGAAGGGAGAAAAACAACAAAAGGAAGAAAGGGAGAGAGAAGATGATTAGCTGTTGGGAAAGGACAAAAATTAGAAAAGGAAGACAGGGTCTAGGAAACTAGGGATAAAGATAATTGTAGACAGAGTTATTGAAAGAGCAGAAGGAAAGAAAGGATAGGAGTAAAGGAGAGAAAGAGAGAGAAAGGCAGTAGAAGACAATCAGAAAGAAGGTGGAAGGTAAAGAAACAGGATAAGGAGAAAGAAGTAAAGTCAAGAATTAAAAGAGAAAGGAATCAAATGTTTAAGCAGAGCTGAAGAAGAGAGACACTTTTCATACCACACTTTTTGTAATGTGACACAGGTACATTTCAGACCAAGGAATGAAATTGTACTGTGGATTCTACCAGAGTACAGTGAGCATGTCTGGCCATATTGAGGATGAAGGAAGCTTGTTTTCTGCTGCTCCAGAGACTAGGACATGGAGCAATGGATTCAAACTACAAGAAAAGAGATTCCACCTATACATTAGGAAGAACTTCCTGACAGTAAGAGCTGTTTGGCAGTGGAATGCACTGTGGTGGAGTCTTCTTTGGAGGTTTTTAAACAGAGGCTGGATGGCCATTTGTTGGGAATGCTTTGATTGTGTATTCTTGCATGGCAGGGGGTTGGACTGGATGGCCTTTGTGGTCTCTTCCTGCTCTATGATTCTATGTGATACTGAGGGCTTCCAAACCGGTATGTATCCATTTACTTTTTCTAAAGCCATTGAAGCGAGAATAGGGCTTATGTGATAAGGTCCTTAGATGTCCATGGTATCTGTAAAGTTCTTCCCCAGCACCACAATATGATGTAGTGAGTGATATAAATATCGTAATAAATTAAATTAAACAATTAATTAGCGATGGGGAATACCTTCATTGTATGAGAGTACAATGAAACAGTGAACTTGCCACGGGTCAGCGTAAGAGGGGCGCTCCAAAAAAGTGATACAAGGACTCCCTGAAACAACATCTCAGGCTCGGCCAAATTGATCATCAACAATGGTCCAGCCTGGCCTCACATCGGGACGCATGGAGACGCACTATCCACAATGCTGCAGCCTTATTTGAGAACTCACGCCGAACAAGTCTTGAAGAGAAATGACAATGCAGAAAGAATCACAACCCAGAAACATCACCCAAGGAAACCTACTGCTGTGCTTTCTGCAACCGGACTTGTCTATCTCAGATTGGCCTTTTTAGTCATCAGTGTGCTTGCAGTAAGCACGGGAAGAGTCCTTCCTGAATCTTTGTTTGCGAAGAAAAGCCAGAGAGAGAGAGATGAGAGTACAGAGGAGACCATTTAGCACATCACAGGGTTTAGCATGTCCAAGAGTTCCATAAGCTAGAGAATTCATGTGCAAGGGCATCCACCCCTTTTTGATGAAGGCTTCTCTTAGCACTGAAATCCAGCCCTAGCAGTTGCTAAACTTTCCCAGATGGGCAGGTGAAAACAAATAAAATGTAGGTACTAGAATTACAAAAAGAAAGCAATTTTGCTATACAAAAGGAAAACTGTAATTTAACTACTGCACTCATATGTGTTTTTCGCTAAAAAGGGGAAAAAACATAATCAAGTATTGCAATCAGTAAAGTGTATCACAGGTAAATGTTATCTACATTATCTTATATACAATTTTTGATGCTTCTTTCCAAAGCCCCTAATTTTGGTTTTCAATTAATTAAACTGTAGAGTTGGATTTTGATTAATTTACAATATTCACCAAGGAGATTATCAGATGGGGACAAAAAAAGTGTCCCTGTCTTGCTATATTCTCTCCTGCCCCCTCCCATTTCCGTCCTGGCACAACAACCCCACGTTTCAGACCAACCTTTCCACGTGACCACTCCCTCCCCTCAGCAGCCCAGGAGTGAATGGAGCTCGAACAGAGCCCCATTAACTTCCTGGTCTGTGTTCCGGGATATTCTCGTGAGAGGATGAGCATGCGGGAAATTCAAAAATAAAATGAAAAATTAAGGGTAAAATAATTACAACAAGAACAAAAACACATTTTAAAAATCCCAAGTAACTCAGGGAGGGTAATAAAAAAGTGTGACTTACCTCAATGTCCCAATCTCAACTGGAAGTGTTCAGCAGCGACCTCCCAGTGATGCTGCCATCACGCCAGCATAATGGGGCACCTTTTCATGTGCACATCATTCCGTTACAGAAACAGAATGATGGGTCAATTCATGGCTTAGCCCGTGAATAAAAAGAAGCACCAGGGGAACAGAAGGGGCACAGGAGCATAACAACACAGGGACAACGTCATCTGAAAGGGAAGCCCTTTCACGATCTCCTGTCATCCCTGTAATGCTCTAATTTGATCGTCTGATAATCTCCCAAGTCTAGTAAGTCTTTTTTGTCTAATACAAGTAAGAGATAGAAGATATAATTCACATATCAAATAAGAGGAATTTCTGCAGAAGCCAATTGAAGGAGAAAAGGATTGGGTCAGAGAACCTGGAAGAATAAGAAATGATTGAAGAGCAGTGGACCTAGAACACACCCTTACCACATTCCTGCATGTATTAAAAATTACATCTGTCAGGGAACTTGAGCTTTTAGTCTAGCACTATCATTATTGTGAAGTTTCTGGAGCAGATAAAGGGTGTTTATTTTACTATACTACTACCTAGCTTATACCATAGTCTTTACAGTACTGCAGATCTCTCTTGCATTTGGTGTAGTAGACTAGTATGGCTCCCTTTTTAAGGGAAAAAAGTACCTAACTGTGCATTATGTAACAATGTGAAATTTCTATAATTTCTGAAGCCAAAATCTATGAAAATCACCAAAATATATTTAGCAGGGCCCTTAATAATTGATTCAGTATGATAATGGAAAGTCACAAAATGTTTGATTGTACTTTGGCCTTTCCTGCCTCAAATTATAGGTAAAGGTCTAATGAACCTCAGTGCTTTCCATGCAGAGTAATTATATATTTATTCATCCTTTCTCTAAATCCACATGAAGTTGTTCAATTCAGAGAGGTAATATAAGATTAATTCAATAAGGAGGATTCATAAAACTCTGCAACAGGAGATTGTGACTTGTGGTTTTCAAATAGCAGATACCCAGGTCAAGCCATTTTTTTGGTGGGAAAGGAAGCATTCAAAGGAGCTTTTAACACAGAGTGTTAGATTTACTGTTGAAAGTGGGGAAAGTCCCACTGGGCTTGCTCCAGCCCTTTGGACATGCGTATAATAGCTTACTGCAGTCAATTATGTTACATATGTGGGTACAAGAGCCTACCTAATAGAATGCTAGCCACCTTGGGGCTTTATGAAACTAGAACTGACTGTACTTAACTGACAATGAATTCTGTTCAGAGGATTTGAATAGTTTCTATCTTTGTCAAACAGCAGAATGAATAGGGTAGGAACGGGATCCTGTGATAACAGACCACTGAAACTAATTGTGGGGCTTTCTTTTGCACATAATTGAATGTATTGGCTCTTGCCCAAATATAGAGATTAGAAGTTCATTAGAATGTTGAATTTGTTTTAATTTCTTTCCATAATTTTGGTTTAGGGTTTGTTTTATTTTGTTTTGTTTTGTGATACCTTCAGTGGAACATATTTATACAGAATCAATTTTAGGATGCTCAATTCCCTTAGGATGAACAGAGCTGATTACTTAACAAACACAATTTAGGCTTATCTACATGAGCCAGAATATGCCAGCTTCCCACCAGTGTATCCTGGCTGCGGAGCTGGAACATTGTTCTCCTGTTACCTCAACGAAATGGGCTAGAGTCCAAAAGGGAATACCAGTCTATTGCTGTAGCCTCAACCACTGCCATTTTTTTTTCTGACTCGAAGGCAGGAAGGGAGCCCACAGCATTTGACTGAAGGTCCCCTACATGTGACCTGCCTTGGTCACATGCTGCAAGACTCCTGCCTGGCTTCCAGGAGAGCCAGGGAGATGGCAGTGTCAGTGTTGGGAAGTGTGCTAGACAGACTCCTGTGTATATGTGGGGCCCAATCCAGGTTTCACTGTTGGTAATGAAGCAAAACTGGTATTTTCTTGTAAAGCTTTATTGGGCCCTACCCCACTTTCCCCCATCTCAGCTGCATATTTGGCAAGGGGGTCTAGGACAGAACAGGGCAAATGTCTTGCATCATATGGACTGTAGGGCTCTAAGATGGGGGCAAAAAAGGGTATTTAGCCCATGTAGACAATCCCTTAGTAAATTGTTATCTCTATTCTGGAAGTGTCTTATTATGTAGATATAAATTTTCTCTTTCTCTGGCTTCTCTTCGTAAACGAAGATTCAGGAAGGACTCATCTCGGGCTTTCTGCAATCACGCTGATGACTAAAAAGGCCAATCCGAGATAAACAAGTCCAGTTTCAGAAAGCACAGCAGAAGGTTTCCCTGGGTGATGTTTCTGGGTTGTGATTTTTTTCTGTGTTGTCGTTTCTCTTCAATACTTGTTTGGCATGAGTTCTCAAATAAGGCTGCAGCATTGTGGATAGTGTGTCTCCATGTCTCCCGATGTGAGGCCAGGGCAGACCATTATTGGTGATCAATTTGGCTGAGCCTGAGATGTTGTTTCAGGGAGTCCTTGTATCGCTTTTTTGGAGCGCACCTCTTACGATGACCCGTGGCAAGTTCACCGTAGAATACTATTTTGAGGAGGCGATGGTCCTCCATCCTAGAAACATGCCCTGCCCAGCACAGCTGTGTTCTCAATATCATGGCCTCAATGCTGGTGATCCCTGCTTGCTCAAGGACAGCAACATTCATCACATAGTCAGTCCAGTGTGTATTTAGGATTGTGCGTAAACAGCACTGATGGAACCCTTTGAGGAGTCGTAAGTGGTGGTGATAGGTGACCCATGTTTCAGACCCATAAAGGAGAATAGACAGTATAATGACTCTATACACACTGATTTTTGTGTTTTGCCTCAGGTGTTTATTACTCCAGACTCTTTTGTAAAGTCTTCCAAATGCGCTATGTGCCTTTGATAATCTGTGATCCATCTCTTTGTCAATCTTGGCATCTGAGGAGATGATGCTTCCCAGGTAGGTGAACTGCTGAACGGACTTAAGCACAGAGTTTCCGACGGCAATGTGGGGATGGTGGTGTTCGTCCTGTGGTGCCGGCTGGTAAAGAACTTCCGTTTTCTTCAGGTTGACTTCCAGCCCAAACAGCTCTGCAGCTGTTGCGAAGCAGGATGTTAGGCACTGCAAAGCTGCTTCTGTGTGGGTAACAAGGGCAGTATCATCAGCAAAGAGCAGCTCACGGACTAGATAGTTTAGAGTCTTAGTGTGAGCCCTCAGACAGCTTAAGTTAAACAAGCTACCATCAGTACGGTAACGTATATAGATGCCGTCATCTTCTTCAAGCTCTGCCGTAGCCCTTTGGAGCAGCATGCTGAAGAAGATTGTAAATAAAGTTGGCACAAGAACACAACCTTGCTTCACTCCATTAGTTATTAAAAAAGGCTCTGAAAGAGCATCACCATATCTGACTTGACCACGCTGGCCCTCGTGTAGCAAGATAATCATTTTAAGAATTTGGGGGGACATCCTAGTCTTTCCAGGATCTGCCACAGACCTTTCCTTCTCACGGTGTCGAAGGCTTTGGTGAGGTCAACAAATGTTACATAGAGACCCTTGTTCTGCTCTCTACATTTCTCTTGCAGTTGTCTAAGAGCAAATACCATATCTGTAGTACTCCTATTAGCTCTGAAGCCACACTGGCTTTCAGGAAGATGTTCTTCTGCAGAGGCAGGAACTGATCTGTTCAGGAGTATCCTTGCAAGGATTTTTCCAGCAATAGAGAGCAGTGTTATGCCTCGATAGTTTGAGCAATCGGATTTTGCTCCTTTTTTCTTGTACAGGGTGATGATGACTGCATCTTGGAGATCTGATGGCAGTTCCCCTTTTCCCCAGCAATTCACAAGGAGTTCGTGGAATTTATCATGGTGTACATGACCTCCGTGTTTCCAAACATCAGGTGGGATTCCATCGATCCCAGCTGCCTTGACGTTTTTCAACTGCTGTATGGCCTTAAGGGTCTCTTCTAAAGTGGGAGCTATGTCCAATTCATTTTTCATCAGTTTTTGTATCATATGTTGGATAGCTGAGCCTTGGACGACTCGGTTGGCACTAAAGAGACTTTGAAAGTGTTCGGCCCATCGATTCAGGATGGAGGCTTTATCAGTAATTAATGTTTGATCATCGGTACTGTATAAGGAGCTTTGGACCTGATACGTAGGTCCAAACACTGCCTTAAGAGCTTCATAAAATCCTCTAGAATCACCCAGATCTGCACAGCATTGTGTCTTTTCTGCTATATTGATCCACCACTTGTTGTGCATGTCTCAGAGGTTTTGTTGAAGTTTACTACATGTTAGATGGAAAGCTGCTTTTCTTACATGTCAAGTTGGCTGGGCGAGGTATGCCTGGTGAGCAGTTATCTTCTTTGCCAACAGCTCCTGAATCTCTTGGTTGTTTTCATCAAACCAGTCTTGATTTTTCTTCTGGGAGAACCGGAGGGATTCTTCCGCAGACTTGAGGATACTGTTTTTGATATGTTGCCAAAGCACTGTAGGAGAACGATCTATAGGATGGTCTTCAAGTTTTGTTTGCAGGTTTTCCTGGAAGTTGTATCTCGTGGTAGCTTTTTGAAGATTGTTGACTTGGCGTCTCTTCTTTAAGATGCCACCCCTCTTAGGTTTCAACTTGAGATGAAGATTTAGTTTACATCTGATGAGGTGATGATCTCTCTGGCATTCTGCACTGGGCATCACTTGAGTATGGCGGACATTGCAAATGTTTCTCTCGCAGACTAGAACATAGTCAATGAGGTGCCAGTGTTTGGATCGGGGATGCATCCAGGTTGTCTTCAAACTGTCTTTCTGCTGAAAGATAGTGTTTGTAATAGTCAGCTGTTGTTCTGCACAGAACTCTAGCAAGAGGCGTCCGTTATCATTGCAATTTCCAACATCATGCTTGCCTAAGACACCTTTCCAGGCTTCAGAGTTCTTTCCGACTCTGGCATTGAAGTCACCAAATATAATAATTTTATCTTCTACAGGGACTTTTTGTATGAGTTGGCATAGGTCTGTGTAGAATTTGTCTTTCTCTACAGAGTTGGCTTGCATAGTTGGGGCATATATACTAAAGAGAACAACATGTGAGAGGCGTAAGGAAATAATGCAATCAGAGTGTCCTGTTGGCAAGGGTTTGAGTTTGGAGGCAATGGAGTTTTTAATCATGAAGCCTACTTCTGAAAGATGTGTTTCGGTTTGGGGTTTGCCAGACCAGTAAAGTGTGTAGCCGGTGCCGTGTTCTTTAAGGATGCCTTCCTCATGGAGACAAACTTCACTAAGAGCAGCGATGTCAATATTAAGTTGTGATTGTTCATGGGCTATTAGAGCAGAACAACGCTCAGGCCATCCACTATCTTCAGAGTCTCGCATGGTTCTGATGTTCCAGCATGCAAGCTTCAGTTTATTTACACCTTTGGAGGCCGGTGTGCGCCTATGTTTCTTTGCCTTGGTTTGACCGCATCAGAAGATTCATGTTGGCCGCGGCTAGCCAACCAGGTAGTTGGGGATGAGCTTTCGTTAGGCCACCTTTTCTAGGCCCCTCTCCATATGGAGCAAGCAGTGCTCTCCTTAAAAATGGTTGCTTGGTTGTTCAGGATACTGCCAAACAAGGCTGTCATCTCCCGGGTCAGCCTCGAGCAATCAAAGTCTTGAACCGCCTGCATGCAGGGTTTGGTCTGTGTCTTCCAGTGCATCTTTACACCTGCTGCTTCATCCCTTGCCTATCGCTACAGGGTGGTTTTTTTTTTTTAAATGGATTTGTCCTTCGAGCCTGTGCAATGGATTTGTCTGGTGGAGCGCAGCGTGCACAGAACTGGCCTCACCCTTTAAACCAAAGGTTCATCTGCTGGCCTTGCAAGCATGGACGGTAGCAGTGAGCTCCTCGGGCTGTAGGTTTGATTAGAGTTTCCTTCTCTTAGATGGTTACCTTACAGGGTTTGATGAGCACCATCTGGCCGGGTTTGGGATTAGAGTTTTCTGTTTCCTAAGACAGTTGCCATAAGGCTAAAGAGCCCATCCTGCCCTTTGACGCTCTTTGTCAGACCCTTTGGTTTTGACCTGTCTGGCATGGGAGACCCTACCTATATAAATTTTATAGGTTATATAAACTGTCTTTCTAGCCTGAAACTGAAACTGAAAGAATAATCACGGTTGTTAAATCACCCTATGCTATCTTGTTCCTGTACAGATGGGGTGGTGATGGTCCAGACACAATTATAATTATCAGGAATGGGGAAACCAGAAAGCACTTTCTTGTAATTTTCAGTGGTAACTGTAACAGTTAGTACAAATAATTAAGTAAATGTATTAATTAATTTATTTGAAAAGGTTATATCCCATACACTGTCCAGAGATTTCAGGGTAGTGTGCAGTAAAACCAGTCTAACAATTTTAAAAGGTAAGTTATCATTGTCTGACTCACAACTGAAGTAATAACTTCCCCGCCACCCCCCCCCCTCAAAGAAACCCTCTGGTATATCCAGGAACTTATGTAGTTGCACTATTGCCTGTGTATTCTATTTTTATCCTCACAATCCCAGAAGAGCCATTATCCTCTAATCATAACCTTTGGTGCAAATATATTATACCCTCTCTTTAAAGAAACATGAATGTATATCCTGCTTCACTCTCTACCTGTCTCACCACAAAAAGCTACAAATCTGGGTATTTTAACTGTGAATGTTTTTAGAGTATCATAACTAATGGATTATCTCATGTACATAGAGTTGAAAAAAATGTTTTGCCCAGACCTGCACAAGTGCATTATGTACCCAGACACCCACATGTTCTCTTTTCTCTTTTCTTTTGATCCTGGCTTACGATTTTATGAAATCCAATTTTAGAGATACTGAAATCATCCAAAAATGTTTTCATTATCTGAAATTATGCAAAGAGTGATAACATTTGAGTTATGATTTTAATGTTTCTTTAGTATAGTTGTCTCTCTAGAACATGAAATCAGAAGCAATAAATATCCTCCATGACTAAAACAAAACTGTCGTGTATCCCAAATTATGCATTATATTTGATGCTGCACAGTGTCAAAGGGAATTTGAATTAAGGCAACATCCATAAACCAATTATGTACATGAAATAGATATATAGGGTTATTACCATTAACTATTTGATTTGCCACACTTGTAAAGTATGATGGTCATTAACATTCTTGAAGATGAAGACTTCTTCTCAAGAATATAAGATATGTTTTAAAAGATTTAAATAGCTAGGGGCTCAGATAGTTAAATAGCTGTAGTGGATAGGAAATTGTTAAGAGTTTATACAATTCTCAGATAAAATGGATGGAAGACTGCCGTGCAACATTGTGGCTGCAGTACCGGCATTTAACCACTGCACCACCAGGGCTCCCTATACATATACATCTCCTGCTGTTTCACAGCTCCTCATGTCTTTCTCTAGCCTTGCATCTCATTCATTTGCTACTTGTGGTGTAAGACACAAGGCTGGAGAGGAACTGAGGATCTTTGAAAGGTTGGGAAACTGAAACTTCTACCACTGGCTACCTGCTTCCACCTTTGAGATGGCAGCAGTAGCAGCCTCCTACTTGTTCATCTCTCAGATCCTCAGTTGTTCTCCAGCTTCATATCCTGTACACAACACAAGTAGAGAGACTGAGGATCTGAGAGACCAACAATCAGAAGCCCTGCAGCCGCCATATCTCAAAGGAAGAAGCAGGAGGCTGGCAGCAAAAAGTTTTGGTTTTGGGAAGTTAACAGATCTTGCATTTCTGGATTAGGGGTATTCAAACTGTACTTGCATTTTATAGCTTTCATTGTTATAACAATAATCTAGTTGTGAGCAAGCGTGAGGTGTGTGTATATATATTTAGTACATCTATATACACATACATAAAATTTCACTTTCCTTCCATGGCTGGGATAAAAGACGGCTTTGAATATATTTTTTAAAACAACTATCTGTAAAAACACAAACTATTCATATTAAAATGCTATTAAAACAAACATTTAGTAAAAAACGTTTAAAACTCCTTAATAGAAGTATATAAAATTATGATCTTAAAAGTTCATCTATTTCAAGTTCCTGTCCATATTATGCAGATAGTTGGTGATGACACACTAAAATACAAAAGTCTTTAGACATTATCAAACATGGCAAAATCATGAGATTGCAATGTCGTGCTGGTGCAAAAGGGCCCTGCTATTACGCTACATTGTCATCTTTGTGTGGTTACTCTGTGTCCCAGCTGCAAAAAAGCCATCAATAGATGATCAATAGCAATTTTTTGGCAGTATTGACTGCATGCAAAACCACGCCCCGTTGTAATTGTGAGATTACAGCATGAATTGGCAGTCCTCAGCTAGAAAACCTCTGGGTGAAAATGCAAAAATGAAGCACAGGATGTTCTTTTTATGAACTGTCCAATTTAATTTCAACAGTTTTATGTTTGTTTCAGTCCTTGTGTGTTCATTTCCTTTGTTAATTAAGGTGTGTTGGGAGTTTTAAGCATGCTTGCGTCTTCTCGTGAGAACTGTGGAAATCTCCCACATGCTAAATTGTGGAAGTAAACTCCCATTCTTAAATCACTAGTTGTTGTTCTGCAATAATTCCATGGTGGAACACCAAAATTCTGGACCAGGCCAGCAACTACCATGTCAGAATGCACAGAAAAGCTATTGAAATCCATAAACACCTGGACAACTTCAACAGGAAAGAAGAAACCCTAAAAGTAAACAAAATCTGGCTTTCAGTCCTGAAAAACACGAAAATCAGAACTCAGTACTTGCAAATGAACTCCACCCAGGGACAGAGGGAATTCCAGCAGATAATGGACCATTAGCCAAACATTAGCCAAACAGACACTAATCCTCCTTGCATATCTCCACCCAGAAACTAGCCATGCAAATACACAAATGTACATATCCTCCCTAACAGGGGTTCACAGTATATAACCCCCCCACACACTCCTACCTAACCATTCTCTAAAGATGTCAGCCACAGATGCAGGTGAAACATTAGAAATAAACTCTTCCAGAACATGGCCTCACAGCCCAGGGGAAAAAAAAAAACCAAGGAAAATCTATGGATGCTGGCTGTGAAAGCCTTCAACTTCACACTCCATGGTGGTTCTTTCACATGATTACAGTGACCTGCAATAATGTGTTACAATGCCATGATGTTTTCACTATCCTCATTTGCAGAATTATAGCTGTTTTAGACGCTCATCCAATAATGTTCTTTGCCAGCAGAAGGACAAGAAGAAGGGGACCAGTTGGGTAGAAGTTGTCATCTTTTGTATCATCACCAAACACAGCTGTAGAAATAATGAGACCAACAGTTCATCTACATGAGCCAGGATGTGCGGCTCCCTGCCAGCATATCCTGCCTATGGATCAGGCCCATTGTTCTGCTTTCCCTCCATGGAACAGGAAGAAGACGTGAAGGACACACTGGCCCACTGATGTGGCTTGTATGGGGGAATACAGTCCTTCAGACAGCCTAGGGCCAAGTGAGGCTGCATCTGCAGTGGAGAAGTAATGCAGTTTGACACTGCTTTAATCACTGTGGCTGAATGTTATAGAATTCTGGGATTTATAGTTTTGTGATATATTTTCTGCCAGAGATATCTAGTGCCACAACAAATTCAAATCCCAGGATTCCATAGCATTGAGCCATGACAGCTAAAGCAGTATCAAACTGGATTATCTCAGCAGTACAGATACAGCCTGAGTCTGTTAAAGAAATAAAATAAACAAAAAAGAACTCACTTTTTTATCTTCTGCAAGAAATAGAGACCCACAGTAATATTTTTTTCTTATTTAGAACATTGTTGCTAATAATAATGATGGCTGGAATCCCGCTGGGCAGTTATGAATCAGTAACCTAGAGTTACACACTCATGACTCCTTTGTATTCATGATCCCTATGTAGCCCTAACTTACGTAGGGACCATGAAAGTCCCCAAATCTCCACTATCTGGGAAGCAGCCACTGCAATCAATGGTGGTCCATTCCCCAGTTGTTTGGGAAGCAAATCACTGACATTTCCTCCCTTACTTCTGTGAAGGATCTCCAGAGTGAGGTAAAATTGTGACAGGGACCCTGTTCCTGCCTCTTTCAATGGAAATTGTTCACAGGAGGGGAGGGGACTCAGCTGCTTCCTGAATGACAGGGGAACAGACCCCGTTGATCACAGTGACTGCTGCCTGGTACCTGGGGATTGGATGGATTGGGACAAGATTCACTTGTAGCACTGTAACTACAGTGTCTATGCATCTGTAAATCTCCAATTCAAATCTGCAAATACTCTTCCAAGGCAGTCCCACATACAGGCTGGCATTCTGTTTGTGGCACACACAAACATAAATTAACCCCTCACCTCTGCCTGCCTATTTTTAGCTACTGCAGAGGTTGGTATCCTCTTCCTCCCTTCACAGTGACCATAGCTCACCCTGCAGACCTACCATAGATTCACTGAACCAACCACCTGTAGCTGAAAGAATACAGTATAGGGGATCACAGAAGATTCTAGATATGTCCTTGTACCAGACATGAAGTGATGACCTCAGCTGTTGAGACTTTCAAACCTCAGCAGACCTCAGCAGATGACAAAAACATCTAGGAGACATAGCCAGGGGCATTAGCAATCCCCCCTCCTTTCTCCTCCAGACACAAATGAGGAGAGTTTAGAGGCAATGTGGTAGGTTGGATAGTGGCTAGTAATTCTGCATGCAGGACTACTAAACTATGCTGAGCCATGCAGGATTGCAACCTGATGCTGACATCATGTTAGTGACATAAACATGCATTAAATCTTACTATACATGTGGATTAATTATTCACTATGGCTCAACAGACACATTTTGTTGACAGCAGTGGAATCGAAGTTGCATATACAATAATGTGCATTGCACATTGTGTTAGTATGTTGTTCATTGTGGTTGTTCATTACACAATGACACCCAGTCATTGACTTCTTTTGCAATATTTCTATTCTACGTGGGTGTTGCATAATTCTGGCATAGCATATCTCCCCATGTAAGTATTTATACTACACTGAAGGGAGTGTTGGATTGCACCCGGAGTGTGTTAACACTAATCCAAACAATAATGAAACTAAGGTGTGAATCACCATGGCCAGACCAGACATGTCCAGGAACACGCACAGCTGCTTTACTAGCTTTAGTTATAGAAAGGAACTTCTAGATCTGTAAGTATATATTATAAAATATAAAATTAGCATTTTGTATGGAATAGCTTGCCATCAAAGACTAGGCAATTCATCAGCAAAATATTGACTTGTTGGGCCTACATGGCCAAAGGAATTTTCCTCTGCTCCTTCTTATGCATACATTAACTCTGAACTGAAAAGAAAAGAAAGAGGGTAAATTCTGCATCTGCATCAGAGCCCTATGGCGATAGGAATCATGGCCAGAAGCTTTAAGTGTGGTAATTTGTTATACAATCTGCTTTGATTTGGTACAGCAGGGTTCTCTAATCTTTGAGGGTACTTGAAGTTCAAATAAAACAACTGTAATCCTAAAGGAGATCACCTATTATGAAAACTGACAGACTAATTTATCATATGCACCCAAAGTACAGCAGAATATTAAGCCCTTTCACCTCTCTGTCACCACCAATTGTACATGATTTCATTGTATTTAGATGTATTTTCTATCTCCTTTTTCTCCAGCTCGTGGCTAGATAAGTACTGAAATTACAGTGAGATGTCATAGATAATGGCACTTCACAAATATGCTCCTTAACCTGGTGCCTTTATTTTATTTTTTAAATAGAAGCTCCTCAGTGGCATTTTAAAACATGAAATTAGTATGTAGTATTACAATGGTTCTTTGATGTCTTCAAATTTTATTTATTTATTTATTTATTTATTTATTTATTGTATTTATATCCCACTCTTCAGCCACAAAGGCTATCAGAGTGGCTTACAAATGGTCACTTTAACAGTTCCCTGCCCTCAGGCTTACAATCTAAATAAAACATGACACATAAGGGAAAGGGAATGGCAGTCGGGGTAGGGATTAAATCCAGCAGATACTGCTGGTTCTTCTCTCCCTCCAAGGGCAAGCCATTGCCACAATCTTTAGGCCTATATAGATGTTCCAAAAACATAGATTAAATGAGTACAGAGAGATGGAATGGGATTGTGATTACAGGTAAATCACCCATCTGTGTTCACTAGTCCCTTTATATACTATGGATAGCAATCAGGTGACTCCCCCACAATTTTGTTGGACTGCAACTTCCAGCATTCCTCACATTTAGCTATGCTGGCTAGGGGTAATGGCAGTTGCACTCCAACAACATCTGGATGGCTGCATAATTCCCATGCATGATGTATATAGTCCTTACGGACATAAAAAAGAATACCAGATTATTAAAGTTGGCATTCAGGTCTATTGACACAAGATTTATAAGGATACAAGTTTATACATATGTGTTCCCATATTCCCTCCAAATATGGTAGGGATTATCCTCTTCAGATGGTTTCTTTTCAAGTAAAGAGAGTGATGATGGAAGGGCTAATTTCTGTACCATTTCATATCTTGATTTTACTGGAATCTGGAATCTCTAAATAATGCTGAGGCATTCTGGCAACATTATAAAATATATGTCTTGCACTAATCAAGATCCAAAAACCACTTCCTTCCTGTCCCTGAAAAATGGAGTGCAACAATGTTAGGGATGTAAAGAATACTCACAATGTTTTCATTTTTGTGAGAATTGGTATCTCAGCTCACTGAGCCACAGCATCAAGAAAATGGTCAACCACTGAGACATTTTTGCATTTCAGGAAGTATGGGTAAAAATTCTATTCATGGGGGGGGGGCGAAAATCACATGATCTTTGTGCAAAAACCAATGTATTGCAAAGAGAATAGTGTCTCTTGCTTCAGAGCTTTTTGTGCAACAGCTTCTGTGCAAAAAAAAATTAAAAATGCACAAAAACTCTTATAAACCTACCCAGTGGGGAGAAAACTTTAAATTCTTCATTTTTGAATGGAAGTATCAACTATGAAATAAGTGGTGATTTACAGCTCTGTATGAAACTACTCTGCTAAACTAAGTGTTTTGACGTCACTTTAACTGTCATTGCTCCATCCTATAAATCTTGGAACATGCAGGTTGCTGATGCATTTAGAATCAGCTAATATAGAATTCTAGGTTATTCCCCTAAGTATAGTGCTACAGCTGTCTAGCAGAAAATTCTAAATACATCAGCCAACCAGAAATCCCAAAATGCTACAGGACAAATACATAACAGCTGAAGTGACATCAAAATGTAATAACTGAATGTTGTAGAATGTTGTAATTAACCTTTTCTTTACCAAGGACCCCCTTTAAATATCTTTGGTTGCTATGGAAACCCAAGACTAACTAAAGATTTTAAACCATGATGGTGATAATGAAGAGGATGATGATTGTCATTGAACACTGAACCATTAATACTTACATCATCTGTGAAATCTTCCCTCAGAGGTGCTTCTCTCACTTATGGCTAGTTTGCAGCTGGAGTGGATTGAATAGCAACACATGGCCTAGCCAGCCAGCCAGCCTTTGACTTTGCTCCTGTAACGTGGCTGCTCTGTTGTGGAAAGGAGGGGGGCTGAGCAGACTTTAATCCATCGAGCATTTGCAGACCCCTTGTGAGAACTTCACAGCCCCTGGGGATCCATGGACCACAGGTTAAGAACCACTGTTGGAGATACAGTCTACACTTAAACTTTCCACAGGATGAGTAGGCGTTGGTGATGCCTGGTGATATGCAAGGGTTAGATCAGGGTTAATTCTGGTATTAGTGTTAAGGTCTATCTGGGTAACATAAGGAAATCTCAAGGCCAAGGTTCAATTGTTCAGATGACTTTATTGCAAGCAAGTAACACAGGGAACAAACCGCCATGCTGTGTTCCCCGAAACAAAGCACACATATCTGTCGGGGATGCTTTGATTGTGATTTCCTGCATGGCAGGGGGTTGGACTGGATGGCCCTAGTGGTCTCTTCCAACTCTGCAATTCTATGATTCTATATCCTTTTGTATTAGAGAAGAACAAAACTTTAAAAAACTCAGGCTCTGCGCATGTGTCTAGCTCTGCACTTTAGCTTGTAAATGAGCTCTTTGTTTTCTACGCTTGGCATCTTATCTCTGTGTCTGGGCTTCTGGCCAAGCTGGAGCAAGTACAGTTATATTTCTCAGCTTTCTCTGACACAGACATATTTTGGCAGACTAGGGAGATTTTCAGACAGGCAAAAATCGCTCCTTGCCGCGCGAGCAGCCTCTCGAAACTGCTGCGCGGCAAGGGTCTTCTTCGGACGACGCTGTGCCTCTGGCGAAACCGTCTGTGTCACTTCCGTGAAGCTTGGGACGGCTCCGCGTCATATTTCAAGCACGGGCAGCCTCCGTGCTTGAAATATGACGCGGAGCCGTCCCAAGCTTCACGGAAGTGACACGGACGGTTTCGCCAGAGGCACAGCGTCGTCCGAAGAAGACCCTTGCCACGCAGCAGTTTCGGGAGGCTGCTCGCGCGGCAAGGAGCGATTTTTGCCTGTCTGAAAATCTCCTAGGTCTTTTTCTTTACAGACTCAATATAACAAACTTTTGGGAAATCAATACAGACAGACCCTCTCATTAGGATGGATTATTGATCAGTAATACAGCTCACTGTAGTTTCAAAGGTGTGCATACTTCATACCAAATTTGTTGTTACTGTTTCCCCCATTTTATTAATAAAATTTGGTGTTCTGTTAAGCAGTTTAGGAGGCTGAATAAATTAGTGCAGAACAGTACCTCCTGCACCTTTCTCATGCCAAATCCTAACATGCTATGATCCCTCTAGATTGATTAATATTTATCAGGTTTACATGAATATGCTAACTGTTTTTTGTTTTTGGTTTTTTATAATAGTGGACTCAGGTGTTGGGTGCTGACTGAAGCAGACAGTGAAATCAAATATTGTTTCAGACAGGAATCTCTCTCTCTCTCTCTCTGGCTTTTCTTTGCAAACAAAGATTCAGGAAGGACTCATCTCACACTTTCTGCAAGTGCGCTGATGACTAAAAAGGCCAATCTGAAATAAACAAGTCCGGTTGCAGAAAGCACAGCAGAAGATCTCCTTGGGTGATGTTTCTGGGTTGTGATTCTTTCTGCGTTGTCATTTCTCTTCAAGACTTGTTAAGCGTGAGTTTTCAAATAAGGCTGCAGCATTGTGGATCGTGCGTCTCCATGCCTCCCAATGTAAGGCCAGGGCAGACCATTGTTGGTGATCAATTTGGTCGAGCCTGAGATGTTGTTTCAGGGACTCCTTGTATCGCTTTTTTGGAGTACCCCTCTTACAGTGCAGACAGGAATAATCCACCATATAAGAGCAGCTCAAAAGTTCAGAGTGCTGTACTGTGGCGATACAGGTAAAAAAAAGAAAGAAGCAAAAGTAAATGTGTGCATCAAGAATGCATCCAGGGCAAATACAGGACAGTCAGTAATTCCTTTAAAACTGAATTGTTGTACATTTAATTTGGCTGATTCACATGCATTCACATGGAAATGAAAACCTTCCTCAATTTAGAAACAGATTGTCACTGATGAAATATAGCTCCTTTTCACACAAATGTTTTCAAAGAATTAATTAAAATATAATTACCTTAATGGGATGGTTTAATGGCTTCCTGAGCTACTTTCACTTTTGCCACACAGAGCTCCAGCAAAGTGTGGTGTATGTAGAACTGTGAAAGGTAGTTGGAGACATATTCATTCTTTTATCTGCAGGGGCAACAGATCAGTCAGTCATACATATCAATAAACTTTTCAAAGTAGTTATCTAGCACAGCAAGCACACCAAATAAACTAATCTGTCCTCTCCCTTTGGAGACAAGATAAAAGCAAGTCTATAAGCTATCCCAAGCAAGTTTAACAGGACATGCTGGTCTGAATCCTTTGAACAGTATCCATTCATTTGAAGGGGTAAATTGATTACAACAGGGAAAAAAAATGAATCCAAATAGGTCTTCTACCAGAAATTGGTGTCTCTTCCCCGCAAAACACATGCACTACCAGCTAATTTCCATCCATTTGTGGTATCTGGCTCATCTACACTGGCCAGAACATGCTGGTTTCCTAGTGGTGTATTCTGGCCCTGGAACATCAAAAAGGATGGAGTCCACATGGACACTGTGGTCCATCTGTGCAGCCACTACCACTGCTGTCCATGTGACACTTTCCAAAGCCAGGCAGGAGGTCTGCAGCACATGATCAAGGCTCTTTGCATATGGCTAGGCTTGCTCACATGCTGTGGACCTCCTGCCTGGCTTCAGAGAGTGTGATGTGGATGGCAATGGTGGTGGCTGCAGAGACTGGCTGGCATGCCGGTATGGACTCCTGCAGCCCTGCAGGGCCTAATCCATTTTTTCCTAAATGAGGGGGGGGGGTCCCTGGGTGTTTTGATGAAACAGTTTAATGGGCTTTACCCCAACCTTTTTCCGTCTGCCCAGGTGCCACCTGGACTGCCCGGGATCAAAATGGGGCAAGAGCCCTGCATAATTTGGACTGCAGGGCTCCAAGATAGGAGAAAGACAGGGTAAATAGCCCATCAATACAAGCCTTTTGTATAGGGCATTTAACAATGGTACAAATATTCTGGGAAAAAAAAAACATTCTTATTTGGAAACAGTAATATCTTAGTGATCCAACAGCATTTACCCACTGAATCATTTGCTGAATAATAAATCAACACTTAAGAAGATTTAGATGGAAGGAAATACTGCACGGCGATGTGCATTACCAGCAATTCGCAGCAGCTCTCTTTTGTATCCATGATTTTCTGGCACCAAAAACTGCCTGCAGAGCTATTCACATTGAGGTTCCAGACAGAGATATGTCATGAATCAAGATGGTGACCAGGAGTACGAGACATTATTATATCCCCCAATGTTATCATCAATGCAGTCTTTTAAAAAACCTTTATTATAAGCAGGTGGGTGGGAGACCTTCTGCTTGTAAAAAAAAAGAAAAAAAGTTTTTCTCCCCAGTGAGGCAAAAATGTGCACACACTCATTCATCCAAAATGTGGACTCCACTGCTGGAAAGCCCACCCTAGCTTGCACGATGCACCAATCAGCTGTCATCTTCTGCTTTTGCCAAGAATGTGCAGTGCTGTGAATCGGTTGTTCAAATGACTGGTAATGCACACACCCACCCACAGTATTTAAAAAACTTCATGCAAAACCACAAAGCCTCTTGTCATGCAGTATACAGCATTTTTGCCCCCTCCTTCTGAATACCACAAATCTCCTGCACAGCTCGTCTGGGCAAAAGGTATTCTCAGAGAATTCTATAAGAATTATTTTCACTGTCTAGACAACCTCATTGTTTCTTTCTTAATTACACCTGCTGCTTTCTTAATTACACCTGCTGTCATAAATTGTTGCATCCATTTGTTTGAATCAATCATTTTATACAGGTTACTATAAAAGTATAATATTGTAACTTCTATTTTATTGCCTAACACATAATTATCTTGATGAAACAACTTCAAAGTCTACTAGTTTGTTTCCAGGCAAATTTCTGACGTATAAAGCTTAAGTCCAGACTATCTGAAAGACACCAAATGAACCTGCCCAAATTTTAAGACTCTGAAAAGGTGAGCTTCCTCTTAGTCCCACCATTGCCTCAGCCTTGTTTGTTGAAGACACATGAGAGGGCTTTTTGGGCAGATGCTCCCTGACTGTAAAATTCTCCAGATTACCCCTCCCTCTGTTCATCTTTGACCAGTATGTAAGGACCTTTTTTTTAATTTAAGTCAGCATTTGATGATTAATTGGTTGTGCAGGGAGGGAGGGTCCTGTACTTTTATCCTTATTTTTATGTTTTTGAATGAATTTATACTTCTTAAAATTCAAGGTGTTTCAATATGACAGTTTATTCATTTGTTTTTCCCCCCTGCTTTTTATCATCAGGTTTTTAACTCCAGTTTGTAAGCTGACTTGGCCCCAATGTTAGGAGAAAAATAGGATATAAATAAAATAAAATAAAATAAAGTTCCTTTCCTGAGCTTTTTCAGTTTATTTTTTGGCTGTGAAGACATTATTGTACTCTTGGGTCCACCGAAGTAGTCCTCACTTGACATCAACTTTCTTGGATTGAAGTAAGAGTCTGCTCTGGAATCACATATGTGTCTGTGTATTTTAAGTGGCAAATAAAATGGACTTAGTAGATTCAGGCAACACTCATGTACCTTGAAGATGCAGTTTATCAAGAGGTTCTTTTTTAAAAATGAAGGGGAGTATTCGTGCATATCAGCATGACAGGGAACTATATTAGGTGACAAAATGAAAGTAAGTCCTGTTCTAATATTTGCTCCCCACACTGATGCGGACAGCCTCCACATCATTTATTCAGTGGACAAAATCTCTGTGTAGTCTTCCAGTGCTTTTTAGAATCCTGAAATTTCAGGTTCTTCACAATGTTTTTTTTCCCCAGTTCCATTTGTGCAAGTTTCTTTAGGATTTATTTATTGTACATATTTAAAGTATTTTATTGTATTCTTTTCCCAAGATTGCCACTCTACTGATCCTATGGATTAACCAGAATCTGGAAACAATACATTTGAGTACAATTTCCAGGATCCTCCAGAAAGCATTGATTTATTTAAATCAGTTTTATCACTGCTCAGAATTCCAAAGTGATATACAACAGATAAAACTTTATTTAAAACATTAAATTTAAACAGATAAAAGCCACTACATGGATACCAAAATCCATAGATGCTCAAGTCCCATTATATACAATGGCATAGTAAAATGGTGTCCCTTACATGAAATGGGAAAATCAAGGTTTGCTTTATGGAATTGCTTTTTAAAAAATATTTGCAAACTATGGTTGATTGAATCTGTGGATGCAGAATTCATGGATATAGAGGGCCCACTATATTTAAAAAAGCAGATTAAAACAATGTATTAACAACAGCTTAAAAAACACACATATGACAGGCACCCCTGGTTTTATGGAACAAAGACCATAAAAATGTGAATATTCAATGGCTTGTGGCCATGTTGGATGAAGAATTCTAGGGCCTGAATTAAAAAAAATAATAATTTTCTTACTATAACTTTCTCATTGTAATACTAAATGTTAAAAGTTTCAGAAGTCACACTGATACTTAAAAGCCGTAAGTTTGGTATCATTTGCTTATCCTCATTCTATACATCTCTCCCCAGAACTACCCAGAACTGAATAATGAGACTTCATCTAAGCCTCTATATGATTGCAGACAACATAGAGGAGTTTTTCTTGATTACATTAAGGTTCACAGTTAACATAAAATAGTATTTTTCTTTGGGTAAATATACTGACTATTTGCATGCCATGATCATTAGCCTGTTAATGTACCATTTCAAAATCTCTCCCCAAAAGCGGCTGCTCTCGTTGCTGCCTTCGGAAACTTCTGATAGATGTTAATGACAACTTCTTCTGAAATCAAAGATCCAAAGCCAATTTTGTAACTTATCTTTAATTCCCAAACTGCAATATAATCAGTGAAATAACAGTGTTTTCCAGAGAGTCATTTATTAGGCTTTATGCAGTTGCTACAGTTTCCTTTTATAATATCCTCTCCATGTACTGACCAGGCATGCCCCTGCTTAGCTCATGAGATCTGACAAGATCACAGTGTGAGATGGTAGTGCTGCAGGCAATACATACCACAGGAGTATTACGTTAGCTCAAATCTAGTTGGAATTCTCATTTATGCTATTGTAAGATGTTCTCTTTTATTATCTTTATTTAAAATGAGGTATCTTTGTTGGCATTAGATCTTGGTTGGCATTAGAAACTTAGAAATGTTAGAAATTACTCTGTCATAGTCCCATAATCCTCTCATTCCATATCTTCCAAGGGAGGGAGGGAAAGGGAAGGAAACAGAGAGCTGCCAGCCCAATCACCCTTTGTTGCTGCCCTTTGTATCTTGTTCCTGATCCCTCGCTGTGGGACTTTTCTGTATCTGTCCTGAGCAAGACTGCTTGGTTTTGTTTCTTTTGTTGGTGCTGCAAGTTAGTTTACCCTAGATCATTTGCTGCTTACAGTGAAGACACATAGCAATCTTTGGATCTTCCCCCAACTCCACATTGTCCACGTGTTTCTAATACATAAATTAGAACAACTAAGGATAATTGGGGTAGTGTGGGGATAATGTTCCTCTACTGTACTTTAAATACACAGAGACAAATTGACAAGAAAGTTGAACAGAAGATTAAAGAAGTCTATTTAAGAAAACAAAACAGAATTACAAGAATCAGCAAGATCAGCTCAGACTATAATCAAAAATAGTGCACCCACACATCACAGTTCTTTCACAATCTGGTACAGAATGAAGAGGAGATAAGCAATTTTATTACTTCAATAGCTTCACACAATGCCCTATAAGCACTGTATAGGAGAGTGCCTGTGAGATTCTTGCCACAGAGTGGACAAATGAACTGTAAATGAACATAGCAAAACTCTCATCCTTCCCATCATACCACCTTATATTACCATGTTAGAGATACAGGGTCTGGGTTTTTCCTGTCTGGATGGGGGCATTTAGATTTCTGCATCAGTGTAAATTCTGTTCTCATTCCACTCTGGAATCAAGCTGAGCCACATTTTTAAAACAAATAAATAAATAAATCAGAGCTCATGCAGACTTGTAGGAATTAGTCTGACCCACCTTCTCATTTTGCATTTGGCTGAGTGACCTGCATAGCCTTAGATTTAAGCATTCAGATAAATTCCTCCTCTCAGGTACTGGGGTGTTTTAGAACACTCCTGATAAAATTAATACTCACTTGCTGATAAAAATAAATATTTAAAATGAGAAAAAGAAATTAGTTTTAAAACTATTTGTGAGAAGGAGCTGTTAAATGCCCACATTATTTATAAGAGGTAGTGAAAAGGTTTGGAATGTTTCTACATCAGGGATGGACAAAGGAGCCATTAAGTTGTTGCTGGACTGCAACCAAAAGTGTTTGCTACCACTGGTGATGCTGGCTAGAATTCATGGGACCTGGAGGCCCAGAAAATCTGGAAGACCACACTTTGTCCATGCCTGTTCTACATGCAGCCGGTGTCTGAATTTGTCATTCCTCCAGCTACAGGAGTGTTTCAGAGCTACTTCCTACATTTAGTTGTAAAACCAATAGCTTTTTGAAGTATTTTTTAAATTAATTTTGTACATACTCAGTAATTTCTTCATTATACAGAACAAGATACTTATGTTTAAATTGCTGTAATAGTGCCTGAAGAATACTTTGAATTAGATTAATATAATAGGAAATAAGCACTGACAAAGATATAGTACACATTTTTTTTTTTGCATTAGAGCTTGTCAGACTGTAATATGCCCTTTTATTTTAAGTCTGCTTTTCCTGCCCAGAAACAGATTAAAGACCACATATCCAAGGTTGCCTAGTCACACATGATTCTCTGGAGCAGCAGAAAAAATGCTTGCTCCATCCTCAGTATGACATCCCTCCAAATATTTAAACATGGCTATCATGTCACCTCTTAACCTTCTCTTCTCCAGACTAAACATGCCCAGCTCCCTAAGCTGCTCCTCATAGGGCATGGCTTCCAGACATCCCCTCATCCTGGGCACCATTCTCTGGACACGTACCAGCTTGTCAATATCCTTCCTGAATTGTGGTGCCCAGAACTGGACACAGTATTCCAGGTGAGGTCTGACCAAAGCAGAATACAGTGGCACTATTACTTCCCTTGATCTAGACACTATACTCTTATTAATGCAGCCTAGAATCACATTGGCTTTTTTAGCTGTTGCATCACACTGCTGACTCATGTTCAGCTTGTGGTCCACTAAGACTCCTAGATCCTTTTTGCATGTACTGTCCTCAAGCCATGTGTCACCCATCTTATATCTGTGCATTTCATTTTTACTGCCCAAGTGTAGTATCCTACATTTCTCCCTATTGAAATTCATTTTGTTAATATTGGCCCAGCTTTCTAATCTGTGCCGGTCATTTTGGATCCTGATCCTGTCCTCTGGGGTATTAGCTATCCCTCCTAATTTGGTGTCATCGGCAAACTTGATAAGCACGCCCTCTATTCCCTCATCCAAATAATTGATAAAGATGTTGAATAGCACTGGACCCATGACAGAACCCTGTGGCACCCCACTGGTCATTTCTCTCCAGGATGAAGAGGAGCCATTGGTGTCTACCCTTTGGGTTTGGTCAGTTAACCAATTCCAAATCCACCTAGCAGTTGCATTGTCTAGCCCACAGGTTACTAACATTTTTGTAAGAATATCATGGGGGAATTTCTTCTTTATTGCTTACAATCAGTACAATAAGCAAAATAGTTTAGTCATACCTAAGGTAGAGGTAGAGTTGCTATATCTCTTCTTGGGATTTTGGGGCTCTCTGTTTTAGAAGAGTGGAAGAAGAATTGTGATTAAGGGATATATATATTTCAGGTTTATAAACTTGGGCATGAGTTTGTTCTCTCTCTGTCTCTGGAGATTATCAGATGGGCCTAATACCCCAGAACAGGGACGCACAGGATGGATAAAGGAGTTCCCTTTCAGACGACGTCATTCTTGTCTCGTTCTGCCCCTGTGCTGCCTCCATTCAATCCCTGTTTATTTTATTCATGGGGAAGTCATTAATAGATCACCAGTTCCATTTCTGTAACAGAATCATGGGTGTGTGAACCAGTGCTCTGTTATGCTGGCGTGATCTAGGATGTCTGTGCCAAACACATCCAGGTACGACCAGGGCATCCAGATAAGTGACAGCCTTTTTTGTACCCTCCCCAGGTTTCTTGGTTTTTTTAAAGGGTTTTTTTTTTTGTTCTTTGCTTTACTTTTTGAGGCTTGGGTTTTTTTATTTTTAAATTCCCCACATGCTGCTGGCTCCCTGTAAGATCTTGAAAGGTGCACAAAGAACACTTGGAATGCTGATCAGGACATCCAGGTAAGTGACAGCCTTTTTTGTTTACTTTGTTTACCCCCCATGTTTACTTTTTTTAAAGTGTGTTTATGTACTTGGTTTAATTTTCTGATGTTTGGTTTTATTTATTTTTTAATTTCCCCTGCAGTCTGGGCTCCCTGTAAGGTCATGAAAGGTGCATAAAGAACACTTGCAATGCCAATCAGGACATCCAAGTAAGTGACAGTTTTTTATCCTTCCCCTATTTACTGTGTGTGTATGTACATGTTTTGAATATTTGACATTTGGTTTTATTTTTATTTTATTTTATTTTTTTCCTGTGTAATCCTCCTCTCATGGGATTTGCACTCCAGGAAATGAATTGAGCTCTGTGAGAGCTCCATTCATGCCTGGGCTGCTGGAGGGTGGGGGGAAGCAGTTTCTATTCTGGGATAAAGGTGAGTGTCTGTAAAAAATAATAAACTGCAACAGGGATGGGAGCAAGGCAGGAATTAGAAGGTGAGACAGGGATGGTTGGTTTTTGTTTCTTTGTTTCTTATTTTGGACCCATGTTATAATCTCCTCTGACTCACTCACTCTCTCACACAGAATGCTAGAAGTACCAGGGGGCCGTTTACACGATGAAAATGTCCTGGGAAGAATTCGTGTCGATCCCTGGCAGTTTACACGTACATCGGGTCGGGTACGTGATTTTCAGAAGGGGGGCCACCTTTTATCCCTCAACCTGCGGGACTTCCAGTCCCGCAGGTTGTGCCGGTTTTTAAAAAAGTCACTGGAGAATTCGGAAAATCGGAAATGTAAACAGCGTGGGACAAAAAGTCTCGGTACTGGGATGACCGGAAATGGTGACTGGGGGCAGGCTTAGAGCTCAGGGACCAGAAAAGGAGGGGTCAGCCACCTGTTCAACAGATCCAGCCTCACCAGCCAAAAACAAAGGCATCCCTTCCAGCTGCACGAAGGTTGATGTGTGTGTGCGCGCGTGCGTGTACTTAATTACCTTTTAAAATGGATTTCTACACTGCAAACCCTTCAGCTTTACCTTTTCCTCAACTGCATGTTACAGAGAGATCATAGTAACTTGGTCACCTCCCTGGCACATTAAAATATTCAAGCCTGAGTAAATTAGCACCCTTTAATTCCCCCTCTCTGTGTTTGTGTCTTTCAAAACGCCTGCCTATAGCCATCTCTGCAGCCAGCTGTAGGGGTTAATATTTTAAAAAGGCAAGAGGAAAACCAAGCGCTTGATTTCAAAAGGAAAGCACTCTGCTTGTTTTCAAAGCACTCAGCTTGATTTCAAAAGGAAAGCCCTGCGACTGAGCGAAAGATCTATCATCTTTCAAAATGCTTTCTGCCTCTTTTGAAAGGGTTAAAATATTCACGAAGCGAGGGGGAATAACAAACCTCTGCCCCCCTCTCTCCACCCCCCCCAGCCAGCCAATAGCATTGCTCATGGCGCAGAACTCTAAAGGAAGTGCGTCACCGAGGTTGTGAAAACACGAGTAATCGCATCTTTGATTGACAGCCAAAAAAAAAAAAATTTAAAACCTAAACAAAACCGGAACTATGGATTGTAAATATCAGTCACGGGACCACACGGGATATCCTTATCAGTGGCAAAAATCGTATAAACAGCGAGGGACGGATTCGTGATCACTTTGTCCCGGTAGGCAACGCGACAATTTCTGTCGTGTAACTGGCACCGAGGGGTCATCTATCAAGGACAAATGGTAGGAGATAGGACAGACAAAAGGAAGTACTTATTCACATACTATGTAGCTGAACATGTAATTGAATACTGTACATACTGCTGCTAAATGTGATATTGTCACCAACTCAGATGTTATGGGCTCTACCCTACAGAATCCTGAGCATTGTAGTTTTGTGAAGTACATATAATTCTGTACCAGAGAGCTCTAATGCTATATGTCAGGAAACTGCACTACACCAGTGGTTCTCAAACTTTGGTTCTCAAAGTGTTTTGTACTTCATCTCCCAGAATTCTTGACTATTGGCCCAGGTGGTCTGGGCTTTTGGGAGCTGAAATTGAAAACATCTGTAGGACCACAGTTTGCAAACCACTGTACTAGAGCAGAGCCACATTTAGATTTTCATAGGCCATGGGCACTCTCCTTTGTGTATGAAATATCTATATTTTGAAATTTTGTTTTCCTTCCCAATTCCTGTAAAAAATAATTGTTGATTTGTTTTTGTAGGTCCTAAAATTTCCATAGGCCTAGGCACTGTGCCTAAAGTGCTAGGTGGATAAGGTGGCCCTGTATTAGAGAATTCTAAGTACCCAAGTACAAGATAAGAATTCTGTAGGATGGACATATGGCAGTTACAGTGATAGCAAACTGCTATAACTATGCAATGTGGATATACCCTGAGACTAGATAGGTCTTTGGCCTGAACCAGTATAGCTCCTCTTGTGACTAACAGCCCTACACAAGATTTTGAAGTAAGTGGGCATTAAAATGAGACATGCAGACCCATCCTAAGCATGTTCACTGAAAAACAAGTCCTCTACAATTCTCTGGGACCTATTCTCAGAGAATTTCAGGATTTCAGATTCATATATTCTTTCTGCCCTATCTCTGTTACTACCAAGGTCCCTGGTGTTATGTCCAAATTTAAAGATGTATTGATTTCTGCATATGAAGCAAGGATATAGACTTCCAGTTGTTTGTTAAATTTGTATCTCACACATTCAGCATAAAATGTTCCCAGGCTGACTAAATAGAAGATATTAAAACAGTACAATTAAGCAATGACAATCAATGATGCAGCAAGCATCAGCAGGTAAAGCCAGACAATGAATAATAAAAAGAGCAATAGACAAACAAATAATTAAAGGGGAGCTAAAAAAAATATGTAGCAGCTTTAAAGGTCTAGAAGATTCCAACAAATCTAAGAGATCAAGAAGATCCAAAACAACATGATGGAACAGAAACACACTGTGAGCACTTTTTATATCCCTGCACGTGGAACTATACAATCCCATTCAGAAATTTAAGGTCATAAAATGCTAGCTTTGCTTTCTGAATAACTTTGGCAAATGTCTTGTTGATCACTGGAAGTAGTTGCTTTGATTGTCTGAATGCACACCTGGAATTACAAATATGTTGTTGCTGTGAATTACTTCTTTTGTATCCTACTTTATGGCAGCATGTCTCCCTTCAACACTTTTTGCAAAATTACAGTTTAGTACTATTGTGTACTAAAGTTTAGTACTATTTTGGGCTACTGTACAGGCTTGCTGCTCCTTAGCTGGGAATAGCATCTGTATTGTTGTAATCCTATGCTATTTACCTGGGAATGAGAACTGTTTAAATTAGTGAGAATGTACCTCTTAGTAAACATGGCTGAATAGATGGTGTCATGTTCTCTAGGATATTGAAGTTTGAGATAAGCCCAAGGATAATATGAGATGGATTGTCAAACTTTGGTTTTGCTCATCCAGATAGCTTCGCAGTGAACTAATATGGTTCCCGTTTTAAAATGGGGCAGATTTTGGTTCCACACAAGACAATAGTAAGGAAAATAGATTTCATTTTAAAATCAAAGTTCACACTTTTTTAGTTTCTCCCTCATTCAAAAATAGAAAAAATATGGGGCAGGGTCATCCAAGACATTTTGCTGCCTAAAAAATGGACAAAATGGTTCAAGTGCCCTGGTCCCCAGCTACAATTCCATGTAGAGAGGCTGACCATTACAAGACTGCTAACTTATTTTGACAACAACCTCTGTAAAATACCTGTATGGAATGCTGAAATAGACAGAAAGCAGGTTAATTGTCACTCATAGCTCTCTCTTCCAGCACCTTGTTATGGCTACCCACCTCTAAGCATGTGCCACCTGAGATGGCTGTCTCACTCTATCTAATGGAAGGACTTACCCTGAATCTGATTCATAATGTATCAAAGCATGCCCCCTCAAATATTTGACCCACACACTGATAAAATTCAGTACTGGAAAGTAAAGGTGATTTAGTACTAAGGGTGATCTAGTGCTTTGGTTCTGGTGACTGACCCTGAACAATTTTAACATTCAAGGACAGAAACAAGCAGGGAGGAAAGACTTGCTATAAATAAAATTTCCTGTTAAACAAAGCAGTCATATTTATGAACACAAAACAAAATACAAGTCCTGTTTATAATGCTCATTGCAGCAGTTCATATTTTGCATTCATGTTTACAGTCTTCTCCATGGGATAATCCCTCAACCTTTGTTCTCTAATCCTTCTTTATCATGTCTAATTTGGACTTTATTTTTGACCTTGCTAAGAATCTCAGATTCTGAACTTCCTGTAAGGAGATGGAAATACTATATTAACACGAATTAAATTCATTTTATACAATGGCTTTTCAAACAAGCAATTTATTATTGTGACTTACATCTTGGTCAAAACTGCATTAACAAAATGGTCAGAATATTTAAATAAATCATTGCTTTAATCAATATATCCTTGCAATGCTTACTCAAAGCAGCTATATCATTTTTCAGTTACCTATGGATGCCAGATGTTGTTGTGCTACCAATTCTCCAGAGCCTTAGCCAGTAAGGCCAATAATGAAGGTTGATGGGAGTTGCCATACAGCAACTTCTGGAGAACCACATATTGCTCACTCCCACCACTAATAAACCCAATGGGCATCCTATCTGTTCATTTTTCAAGCTGCATGTATAAATGTTGAATGACCATATACTGTATGTAGACTTTCACTTATCTGTTTCTTATGTACTGCTAAATTATTGATTGAAGTTGCATGAAGCAGCAGCACAAGCTTCAGGTTCAAACACTGCCCTCTCATCTATGGCATCCATGAAGAGGTTTAAATATCTACTTACCATTGTTACACAATGACAGTTTTTCATTCTATCTGAAATGGAGAAATCACAGCTAAGATTATCAACAAGCCAGGATCAAAAACCACTGGCTTCTTTCAAGAACCATAGTTTACCATAACTACAATTTCTATTTGTTGGATATAACAACAAACACTAGTTAGCGTGAAGTAGTAAGTAGTCAGTGCTTCTTATTTCCTCATGGTAGTACTAGAGAAGAACATGGGAGGGAAAAGCATGTGAAACTGAGAGATCTGCTTATTAATATACTGCTAAATCATACCTAATATAATGTGAGGCTTAGAAGAAATACTTGTGAGGATGTTAGACAATAACTTTATTAGCTCTATAAAACAATAAACATTTCTTACACTTAAAAGAAGTATACTGTAGACTCCATCTAGTGACTAAACATTTTTTCTTACCAATGTGATCAGACAAGAGAGTTGGATAACTAAAGGACTATTTTTATTACCTTTTTAAATATGAAACTCAAAGTATTTATGATCTGCAGTGGGGAGGAGCCTGAAGAGAGTTTCAGCTTTGGCAGGAAGGTCCTAAGCTGATCTCTTCCTCAGCCACTCCTGGGTGAAGCACACAAGCTCTAAGCGCCAGCCACCATAATGGTTGTGTAGCCGGCCAGTTGTCAACAAGGGAGACCTCTCTAGGGAACCTCCATGTCCCATGACATAAAGTGAAAGTGCTCCAGGCTGGCCCCAAGGGCAGTCACTTTCCCCATCTCCTAAGCTCATGACTCATAGGAGGACATATTGAGGTGTTCCCTTCACCAGATCAATGCCTAGGGTTGCTCACCACTAAATAGAAAAGAAGAGTGTTTTGTCAAAGGAACCAATTGCCTAGAGAGGTGGTGGTGTTTCCTTCTCTGGACATCTTCAAAAAGAGGCTGGACAGCTACCTTATGAGAATGCTTTAGCTGGTGATCTTGCAGTGAGCAGGATTTGGAGTTGCTGGACCATGAAACCACTTCCAACTCTATGATTCTGTGCTGCTTCAGATGCCCCCTCTGCCCACCTGCCAGTGACCTCCTATTTTACTGCCATATCTAAAGCCAATTACTGAAGGCCACCCATATCAGTGCACAGTAGTGGAAGGTAGGCAAAAAAAAACTTCTTAAAATACAGGCAAAAAAAGAAAAGAAAAGAAAAGAAAAGAAAAAAGAAATCCTACCTGGCCCCCAATCCAACCAGCAATTCCCTGCATTCCCTGCAGTGTGGGTGGGTGAGTGTGGGAAGTAGCACCAAAGTGAGTGAGACTGAAGAGCAGAGCAGGCTATAAAGCATCCACTCTACCTGCTCATCTCAGTGCCTGTCAGCATGTGTCAGGATAATATCATTAAACACCCCTCTGCACTCTATCACTATAGGCCAGGAAAAATGCCCCCTCCCTAAGGTTGGGTTTCACTGAATGGAAGCAGGACCAAGATAATTACACAATCTGCACACATTAGAATGCTGTTTGATTCTTTTACTCTTATGCTTGTAACACAGAGCAGCTCCAGGAATTCTATGTAATTCTTAATAATTTATGTTATTAACAACTTAACATTTTTTTCCAAAGTGTATAGATTCAAAAGACAGAATTATGAATATCTGAACAGGATAGAGCCTTCCATTCATTTTCAAAATGGCACATAAAAATGCATCTTAATTTGAGATCCTTTTAGTTAACAGTCTACACAGGAGCCCTGTTTTTGTGTACCTATCTATTAATAGATATATTTAAGTAATATCAAACAAAAATATTCTTGGGCCTATTTTCTCTAAACCAGAGATAGCTAATGACTGTAGGGCTGTGGTATTTTTGTGGCTACAAAACCACTTATGAGTTTCTATACCTTTTCATAGCCTACTTTAGGGACTGTGTTGATGGTAAAAATGTTTTCATTTTTACCTCTTTTATGTCTGCTTCATGGCATTTTTGGCTTCTGAAAGACTCAGAAGTGGTTGCATCTAAATCAATATCAAAACTTTCTGTACTTCTAAAAGAACAAGATCAAATACTGGACTTACTTTTTAAAATAACAAGAACCAATTGTTAAAACAAGCTAAGACACAAATGTCACACACTTCCATTGAAACTTCTCTTATCTCTGGCTCCTTGGTTGTTAAAATACAACCTTGTTCACACTCCCACTTTTTGCTTTGTGGGATTGCCTAGAGTTCAAGTTGTATATGTGTTTTGGGGGGATTTCCATAGCAGTATCCATTTTATAATTGCCTAGCTGAAGGTATTTATTAGCACTACATTTTATATATTTCTCAAGGACAGATGACTCTTATCAGTTTTGTTCCTCCCACATTATTAAAAAAAACAACAACTCTAAAGCTCTTTCCACTGGATTTATTAAGACATTTGATTACATTCTAGTGAAAAAAGAACAACAAAAAACTACCATACAAATTCTCAATAATCCACAGGTAATAGGTACACCCTGTTTATGAAGTAAATGCTTGCATTTAACTGTTAAAGAAGAACAGTAGCAATAACATTGATATTTATATACCACTTATCAGTGCTGAAGCACTCCTTAAGCAGTTTACAATGGTTTCTTTTAGCTAATTGCCTCCAACAAGCTGGGTATTCATGGAAGGCTGAGTCCACTGTGGAGCCCTCTGGGATCAAAATCATAACCTTGTGGCTTACAGTACTCACATTTAACCACTGCGTCACCAGGGCTCCTGGAAGAGGAGCCTCCATGATGACTGGATACACAAGGATTCAGAGCCAAAGTATTAAAAGCAAATATACAAACCACTTTCTTTTCCTGGACAAATGAATATGTTAATTTGGCTTTGCCCTACCTTCATTTTTACACACACACACACACACAGAGAGAGAGAGAGAGAGAGAGATTCTTTCTGGTAATAACTGCTTTATGTGTGTGTCTTCAATTCGTCTATTGATTTATGGTGACTCCATTCATTTCACAGGTTTTTCTTAGGCAAGAGCTGGTTTTGCCAATTCCTTCCTCTGAAATATAGCCTACAGCACCTGGCATTCATTGGCATTCACTCTAAACTGGGCTACCTTTATGCCTGCTCTGGATACTCCAACTGGTTCAAAATTTGGCAGCCAGGCTGATCACAGGAACAACAAGAGGCGACCATATCACACCAATATTAAAATCTCTTCACTTGCTGCCAATTAGTTTCCAGGAAAGGTATAAAAGTGTTGGTCATTACCTTTAAAACCCTTCATGGCTTAGGGCCAGGCTACCTATGGGATCGCCTTCTCCTGTACAATCCACCACGTACCCTTAGGTCCTCTGGGAAAAAAACTTACTTCAGATGACTAAAACTAGGCTGGCCACAGTCAACCAGAGGACCTTTTCCACTACCACTCACAGACTGTGGAATGGCCTGCCAGAGGAGACACTTTGACAATCTGGGGATGTTCAAGAGGGCTGTTAAGACAGATCTCTTCCGGCAGGCCTTCCTGGATTAGATTGGATGCCTGGCTGTCACTTTTTAGTTTACTACTCTGTTGTTGTGTTTTTTTAAAAAAAATGTTTTATGCCTTTTCTTATTTTAAGTTATTTTAATAGTGCTTTTATAGGTAAAATTTGAATTAATTACCATTGTATAGTGGTTTTAATGATGTTATTTTAATGTTTGTGGATTATGGATTAATGTTTTAAATGATGTTTGTCACCCTGATCCTGATGGAAGAGGCAGGATACAAATAAAACAACTATTATTATTATTATTATTATTATTGGCAGTCTCCCATCTAAGTACTAACCAGATCTGAACCTGCTTAACTTCAAAGATTAGATGGGATCTAGTGCCTTTAGGGGACTAATACCCTACACACACACACACACACACACTTTCTGTTGAATTCACAAAATTAAAAACAATCCATGAACAAGAAAAAATATTTTCTTCACAACCCATTTGGGTGTTGATGGGAAGATGCTTTATGAATTACACTTCTTTTAGAAAGGTATAGCTGCTTTGTATTGTTATTGTTTTATTTATTATTTTTAATCTAAGTGTTATGGTTCTTGCACATTACTGTTACAAGTTCTATTAAATTATGCTCAGTGGAAGTACGACATGTTGGAATGGTTAGCAAGAATGGTTAGCATCATTCTTGATTTTGGCACCTTTATGCTAAAAGTACATAAAGACCACAGGAGTTCACTACATGCATGCAAAGTTCCTGTTTTTCACACAACTCTGTAGAGCAGGAAATGAGCAACTTGTGCTACACCGCAACTTACCATGACTTCCTCACCCCTGAATGTGCTGGCTGTCATGTAACTGCTTCTTAAGAGGCAGTGGACAACAGCTTCAGGGTTAAACAGTAAATTTTATTGTCACAGTAAAACTAAAGAGCAAAGTATACAAAACTGTTGCTTCAAAGAAAGTTTATAGGCAAAATAGCAAAATAAAAAGTATTCACAATCAGTCTAAATCTGGCAGGCAAGCCAGCCATTGACCCATCATCAACAACCCTGTTCTCCACCTATTGATTCTCATTACATCTGAAACTGCAGGGCTATCCCATCTGTTACCAGAAAGACTCTATCGTCCCTTGTCTATTCTCAGCACACCAGCTTGTTAGAGATGTGAAGGAATGCAAAACATCAAATAGTCAGACATGAAAGCATAAAGTAACTTGACACAACCAGAATGTCGGCAGGGAGGTTGTTTTTAGGGATCGATCCTGACACTGGCTCAGTCTGAAGGAAATATTGGAGTCCAACAACGTCTGGAGGTCCACAATTTTTCACCCCTCTTATATGGTCAAGAAAAGCTAGCTAACTTGGAATATATTGCAAGCTTTTATTCTCTATATACTGCGAGATTTAAAAAATAGCAAGTTGAGAGATTGACTACTGAATATAGTGTATATTTGTTGTATGAATAGGATGTATTAAGCGAATCCTACTATTCCTGAACATTTGTGAAATTGATTGATTTAGTGGTATATATATATATAGACACTAGAGAAACAACAGAGAGTTGGTCAGTAATACTTTTTTAATACAAGATAAATTTACTGAAGAGTTCTGACTGCTGCAACTAAGATTTAAGAAAACAAGACAATGAGGAAAACAACACAGACAACACTGCAAACAACAAGAAGACCTTCATTTGACTCTAATCAGTCAAACCAAAATCCAGTTTTAGATGAAATTAAATTAATGTGTGAAGAATTGCGAGAAATGAAAACTGAACTCAAACAGGAGATGAGGAGAGAACTTAAAAACATAAAAGGCACCATTGATAAAGTTACTGAAGATTCAAAGAAACTTAAAGAAAAAGTAACAGCGATAGAAAACAAAGTAGAAACAGTTGGAAAAAAAATAGAAGTGCTGGAAAACAATAAGGATCAGGAACTGGATGAACAAGCGATTCAGGAGCTGAGATGGAGGGAGAACTGTTTGAAATTAAGAGGTCTCAAAGAACAACCAGAGGAAGATTTGTACAAATTTCTCATACCCAAACTAGCGAGATTTATGGGGAAAACTAAGACCCAATTCGAATGGGAAATAGACAAAATGTATAGACTATCATCAAAGGTTGCAAAACAGAAGAATCTTCCAAGAGACATTGTAATTTATTTTGTGCGTAAGAGAACCAGAGACTTATTACTACAAAAAAATTATGAACAAAAATTTGAAATTGAAGGTAGTGAAGTATTAATATTAAAGGACATCCCAATGAGAATTCTTAAGAAAAGGAGAAATTATAGATCTCTGACAGAGCAATTACGTTTAAATGGAATTCGATATAAATGGGAGAGGTTGGAAGGAGTCTCCTTCAGATTTAAACAGAAGAATTTCAAGATCAACTCAATACAAAAGATAGAAGAATTTCTAGAAAAATACAAAAAAGATTTAAAACCATACTATAAAGACGCACAAGAACACAAACAACAAGAAGAGGGAGTGACAGGAGAAAACCGAGAGAAGGAAGAAGGGGAGGAAGAAGAAGAGGAGGAGGTTGAAGAAGAGGAACAGGAAGAAGAACTGAGGGAGAATTGATGCCTTGAAAGTAAAGGAATAATAGGATTAAAGTAAAATAAAACGAGCATGAAGCAATTAAAGATTTTAACTTGGAATATCAAAGGATTAAATTCACCAGAGAAGAGGAAAAGAATATTTCACTTTTTGGGGAAGAGCAAATATGACATAATTTGCTTACAAGAAATGCATATTAAAAAAGAAGACGTCAAATTGATAAGAAATAATAAACTAGGACAAGAATTTACATCTGCAGCAAAAGAGAAGAAGAGAGGAGTTGTAATCTATGTGAACCAGAGGATTCAGGCCCATGAATTATACATCGATACGGAAGGCCAATATGTAATCATAGAAGCTAAAATTCAGAACAAAAAAACATTGATTTTAGGCCTATATGCGCCGTTAGAGAAGAAAAGCAGGTTTTTTGAAAACCTAACGAAGAAACTTCTCGAATTTGAACATGACAGGTTAATTTTATGCGGAGACTGGAATGGTGTGATATCTCCAACTTTAGATAGAAGCTCCCAGAAGAAACTGAAAAAAGGACAGGGGAAACTGCCAAAAACCTTTGAAAGCCTAAAAGAGAATTTATCCTTAATTGATGCCTGGAGATATAAATATGGCAAAGCAAAAGATTTCACTTTCTATTCGGATAGGCATAAAACATTCTCAAGAATTGACTTTTTCATGATTTCCCAGACAATGGGGAACACTATTCAGACAATTGATATACTCCCCAAAATCTGGTCAGACCATAATCCTGTATTGCTGGTATTAAGAGAAGGGGGCAAATCGACATTTAATTGGCACTTGAATGATAATTTACTACTAAGAGAAGAAATAATTTTTAAAGCCAAACAAGAGGCAAAATGGGTTTTCGAAGAAAATCTTAAAACAGACACTAATATTACAATAATCTGGGATACCTTTAAAGCGGTGATGAGAGGGTTCTTCATTCAACAGAATGTAATACTCAGAAGGAAAAACATGGAGAGGACTGAGAGAATTAAAGATGAAATAAGAGAAAGAGAGTTAAAAATGCAGAAGGACCCTACCAATAAAGAATTACAGAGAAATTAAAATCCTACAAGACCAGCTGACAGCGGAGACAATGGAACAGATTCATAAGAGGATACAATACTTAAAGCAAAAGAACTTTGAATACTCGAATAAAGCAGGTAGATGGTTGGCCTACCAATTAAGAAAGCAAAAAGAAAGAAACTTTATAGCCAAAGTTAAACAAGATGATCAGATTTATTCAGACCAACAAAAAATTAAACAAATCTTTAAGAGATTTTATGAGACATTATATAAAAAGAAGGAATGTCAAGGTAATCTCCAAACATTTCTGAAAGAGCAATCCCTACTGGAATGTACGACACAGCAAAGAGAAATATTAAATCAACCTATAACGATGACAGAAATCTCCGAGGCGATTAAAAAACTAAAAGTCGGGAAAGCTCCTGGTCCAGATGGATTTACAGCCAAATTTTACAAAGTAATGGAAGAACAGATACGGACACCTTTCAAAAGCACTTTAGAAGCAATAACTAAAGGACTATATCCAAAAACATGGGAAGAAGCCAACATTATATTATTACATAAGGAGAACAGAGATCCACAAGATCCAAAAAATTACCGCCCAATATCATTACTTAATGTGGACTACAAAATATTTGCTTCAATCTTGGCAATTAGACTCAAAAGAATTCTTGTTGATTGGATTGGTAAAGACCAGAGAGGATTTCTACCTGGAAGATACCTAAAAGATAATGTGAGACATGTATTGAATTTAATTGAATATCATGAAACTCATAAAGATAAAAAAATGATTCTGATATTTCTGGACATTGAAAAGGCTTTCGACAATGTGAATTGGAGGACTTTATTAGAAACTCTAGAACGAATTAATTTAGGTCATAAATTCACAAATTGGATCAAAGCGATATATCATAATCAATTGGAGAAATTAATAATAAATGGAGAAAGAACAGATGAGATACGGATACAGAAAGGCACAAGACAAGGGTGTCCTCTCTCCCCGCTTTTATTCCTAATAATTATGGAAATACTGGGTAAGAAAATAAATGAAGACGACAAAATAAAAGGAATTGAAATTGGGAAAGATAAATTTAAGTTAAAAATGTACACGGATGATTTAGTCATTTCCTTAAGTAACCCACAAGAAGAAATAAAACCTTTAATGAACATATTGGACGAGTTCGAGCTTCTATCAGGTCTGAAGGTAAACAAAGAGAAAACCTTGATTCTCTCTAAAAATTTGACAAAGAATGAGAAATCAGAAATGATGGAAAAAACAGAATTTAAAATGACAGATAAAGTGAGGTATCTTGGCATAAGCATAACAAATAAGAAACAAGATTTGTTTTACAATAACTATCAAAAAACATGGATACAAGTTAAAAAAGACATAAACAACTGGCAGCATCTGAATCTATCACTTTTAGGACGAATAAATGCAATTAAAATGAACATTTTACCAAGACTTATGTATTTATTCCAGACGATTCCCATAATTCGATCCCAGAAGATTTTTAAGGACTGGCAAGCGGATTTATCAAAATTTATTTGGACGGGGAAAAGACCGAGAGTAAAGATGAAAACCCTTCAGGACGCCAAAGAGAGAGGAGGATTAGCGGTTCCTAATGTGGAATTATATCATGATGCTTGCTGTTTAGTATGGATAAAAGAATGGGCAACACTGGAAGATGAACAATTGTTAAAGATTGAAGGCGATGGGAACAGATTCGGCTGGCATGCCTATCTCTTTTATAATAAAGATGTGGTAAATAAGGACTTCTATACTCACTGTATTAGAAGCTCCCTAATGAAAGTCTGGAAGAAATATAAAAATAGGTTATTTCCTCAAATTCCAGTTTGGGCTTCACCGCATGAAGCATTCTACAGCAGAGAGGGAATTCCAGCACACAAATGGTTAAAATATAGTGACATATTAAAAACAGATAAGGATCGACAGATATTGAAAACTCAAGAGGAAATGAGAGAAGAGAACCTGACATGTCATTGGTATCTATATACTCAATTAAAAGAAAGATACAAAATGGACATTAAACTAACAGGAATCACAGCGGACAAAACAGAATGGGAGAAAATCATTAAACAAGGAAATAAAAATATGATATCGAGATTCTACAAATTACTTCTAAAGTGGGATACAGAAGAAGAAATTATCAAAACCAATATGATTACCTGGGCACAAAATGTAGGCCATACAATAGACCTATCAAATTGGGAAAGGATGTGGACTAGACAAATTAAAAGAACCTTAAGCCAAGATATTCGAGAAAACGTCTATAAGATATTCTACAGATGGTATCTATCTCCCCATAAACTATCCCTAATGTATAAAGGTACCTCAAGTATATGTTGGAAATGTGGAGAAAAAAATGGGACTTTTTACCACCTATGGTGGAGTTGCAAAAAGACAATTAAGTATTGGAAACAAATACAAAGGACAATCGAAGAAATCCTTAACATTAAATTACCATGGAAACTGGAACTCTTTCTATTAGGTATGGTGGATGAAGAGGTAGATAAAATCCATGGGAAGACAATATTTTATATGCTAGCTACAGCTAGAATAACTTTCGCAAGGATGTGGAAGAACAAAGAGTGTCCGACTATGGAACAATGGTTGGAGAAATTTTATGAAATGATACTTTTGGACAAACTAACTATGCTGATAAAAGGTCAGAATGTAGAAAAATATATGACGGACTGGATTAACATCTCAAACTATTTTGAAAAACGATGGGGAAAAATTGCAGCAATCAGATATATATAAAAAGACCAAGATTAAGCAGTGGAAAAAAAAAGGAAAGGAAAAAGGAGAGAGAAGGAGAGAAAGAAAAAGAAGAAAAAGAAAACGCAAGGAGAATGCGAATGTAGGAAAGCTTAGAAGCAATAGAATATGTGTATGGGTGGAATAATTAACAACTAATAAAGGGATCCATGAAATGAAAATGAAATGAAAATAAAAGAAATGAAAAGATGTAGACTAGGTTAACAATTACTCAGGGTGAGCCAGAAAGGAAGTTAGTGATGATAGGTACAAAAAGGCATAATATAGTATGAAGTAAAGATTGACAAATAGTAGCAATGCAAATCAATATCCCAAAATGTGTAACAAAAGATGCGATGTGAAGAGTTTTCTCTGTTTTATTGTTTTTATATATATACTGTATATATTTATATACAACCATAATCAATGGGAATATATGATAAACAATGCAAACTGTGAATATTTACAGATGACTTTTCAAAATTTATGTAAGCAATTCAAACACTGCTATGATATTAAGTACTTGTATTAACACATGTATTTTACGTGTATTTATACATGTATTTTAAACAAACGATGTTTTTGTTAATAAAAAAAAAGAAAAAAAAAAAGAAAAGCTAGAAGCAGAGAAGTAACCAGAAGAAATCCAAGCTATGAACCTTGCACTGTTGTAATAATAATCAGGAGCGCCTGTTATCAGCTCTGGCTGATACACCAGCTCAGCCATTTACTGGAAGTAAGGGACCTCGAGACTGTGGTGCACATGCTGGTAACCTCGCATCTAGATTTCTGCAATGCGCTCCACATGGGGCTGCCCTCATGCTTGGTCCGGAAACTTCAGCTGGTACAAAATATGGCAGCCAGACTGGTCTCGGGAACATCTCGGAGAGACCATATAACTCCAGTATTAAAATCTCTCCACTGACTGCCTATCAGTTTCCGGGCCCAGTATAAGGTGTTGGTTATTACCTTTAAAGCCCTAAATGGCTTGGGTCCAACTTATCTCCGGAACCGCCTCCTCCCATACAATTCTCCCCACGCATTCCGGTCCTCTGGGAGGAATTTGCTTCAGCCACAAAAATCTAGGCTGTCTGCAACCTCCCAGAGGGCCTTTTCGGTAATCGCTCCCAAATTGTGGAATGACCTGCCGAATGAGATCCGTCAGATAGCAAGCCTGAATAGCTTTAAAAAAGCACTAAAGATGGATCTCTTTCGGCAGGCCTTTCCTAATTAGATCCCGGCCTCAGGGGATCCTGGCCTCTTTTAGTCCACTGGCCATTTATTGTATTTTATTGTATTTATTGTTTTTGAATGTGATTTTAGATCAGTTGGTTTTAATTTATAATTGTTTAACATTTTTTATGGGGGTGGGGGTGTTTGGGGATTTTATCTGTATTGTGTTTTAATTTTTGTAAGCCGCCCCAATTGTTTTGACAGAGGGGTGGGGTATAAATAAATTTTATTTTTTTTTTATTATTATTATAATAGGTAACTAAAGGTAAACCCAGGTTGCTGCTTGTCAACATTAATTGTACTTTATGAGTGTCAAAGGGCAGGATGGGCTCTCTAGCCTTACGGAAACCCCATCTTAGGAGAAGGAAAACTCTAATCCCAAACCCGGGCAGATGGTGCTCATCCAACCCTGTAAGGTCAACCATCTAAGAGAAGGAAACTCTAATGAAACCTACGACCCGAGGACCTCGCTGCTACTGTCCATGCTTGCAAGGCCAGCAGATTAACCTTTGGTTTAAAGGGTGAGGCCAGTTCTGTGCACGCTGTACTCCAGCAGACAAATCCATTGCACAGGCTTGAAGGACAAATCCCATTTGAGAACTCATGCCGAACAAGTCTTGAAGAGAAATGACAACGCAGAAAGAATCACAAACCAGAAACATCACCCAAGGAAACCTTCTGCTGTGCTTTCTGCAACCGGACTTGTCTACCTCAGATTGGCCTTTTCAGTCATCAGCGCACTTGCAGAAAACACGGGATGAGTCCTTCCTGAATCTTGGTTCACAAAGAAAAGCCAGAGAGAGAGAGAGAGAGAGAGAGTTTGTTGGACCAGTAATCATTTTTTTGCATTTCCTGTACTTTTAAATTTTGAATGAAAGACTTCACTGTTTTACTTTCCTGCTTTCCTGATGAAAGCAACATTTTCCTGGCACCAAAGAATAATTCTGATTCCAAATCAGTTGATAATAAAACTATTATGTTTTATGTAAAGAAACTACCATGTAGCAAATTGTGTCTAACATATAGAAGATGGATATAGGATCTCTTATCTACACTTTTAATGGAGAGAGAGAGAGACAAGCATGTCTTCTTTCATCTGACTAAAGAATAAAACAAAAACAATAACAATATTTGTATATCTTCAAAATGAACTACAAATCTGATATAGGTGTCTCAAGAACTAATCCAACCCCAAAATGTTTATTGGAGAATAAGGATGTTATCAGACATGCCAGATACAGCATAATAACAATGCTAAATAAATGTGAGAGGGTGTGCATATCAGACACCTTTATGTAAAGGCTTAGCTGTCAATAGATCCCCGGTGGCACTTTAGTGCTGTCATTTGAAACTTTGTGTCACTGTACTCACATGAATGTAGCATCAATAGCCGGTCCAGCAAGAACACTTCCGGGTGAGATCGCAACATCCAGGTACGTGACAGTTTTTATGACCCTTCCTGGCTTACTTGTAAGTTTATTAGTGAGTTTTTCTGCTTTTAAAAATTTTCTAGTGTTATTTTTGGGTTTTATTTTAATTTCCCATGCTATGTATTCTCTTGAGAATATGTGGAAGTGAGCTCAGTTCACTTCCGCTTTCATTGCCTGGGCTGCCTTTTGCTGGGAAACGACGTAACTGTGGCAAGGGGAGTGCTTTTGCTGGCATAAAAATGGAAAAGTTATGTCAGCAAAACAATGGCGTTGGGGGCGGGGTTGTCTAATGAAATCCTAAGCTTGCTACTCTAAATTCAGAGTAAAGGCACACATTATAGATGGGTGAGAAATTTTTTTTCTTTTGTGGTGGAAAACACTTATGATTTACAAATAGGACAAATTAACGTGAGAGAAACCAACACTAATAATTTTTTTCTTTTATGGATCAGCATTTTGAATATCCATTTCTTAACATTCTGGATTTGAATCCTTGTATATTTAACCTTCTTACTGTAGCATAAGGTTTAACTCTCTTTTTTGTCCTGTGAGCCGGCTCGTTTCTAACTTGTCTATACCAGGCAGGCATGAGATGATTTTCTTTGTTCTTGGAATAGTTGTTCCAATGGCAGATGGTAGTTTCCACATTAGTAGAGTGGCGAATCTTTGCCAAGTTTTAGGGCTCATCTACACCGACAGGAAAACCTGGCTTACCTTCATGTTATTCTAGTCTGCAGCAACCATGGGCTTGACTACACAATCTAAAGAAAAAGGGGAAAGTGAAGCTAAAGAGTGAAAGTGAAGCAGCAGGAAAGGCCAGCAGATTACCTGGCCCAGGGTGCCTCCTCCTGTCCTATTCCACCCCCCCACACACCAAAAACTCCTTCCCTTAGTCCCACACCAATGTTGCAATGGAGGACAGTCCACACACGTGTGCAAATATATGGATTTTCTTCTCAAATCTGGAGTAAAACCTCACTTTTTTGATACAGATCAAAGCTCTCAAATGCTGAAAAGCCCTGGATTTCAGCTGTATGTTATCTGAACAGCTCATGGATAAAACAAGGTGATGTTGTCTTATGTGGCCAGTGAAGACAAGCCCTTAGTCTGAATTTTAAAGGAGTTAGCGAAACTATTCCCTACATAGCTTAGGCATATCGGATAGTTTCTCTAAAGCTGAGATTTAGGAGATTATCAGACATGTCCAAAAATACCAAGAGCAGCATGTGAGGATGACATTACAGTCCCACAAATGGAACCCAGTTTCAGACATCCTCATCATCATTGTGTGTTGCTTCTACACTGCAGCCACAAATAAGGCATCACTTTCAATTGATGGGGAGGACCTGTCAATGAAAAGTGATGCCTTACTCATGACTGCAGCACAGGAGGAGCATGCAACAAAGATGACGTCTGAAACCAGGACCCATTCGTGGGACAGTAACATCACTGACATTGGAGCCACCAGCCTGAACTCAACTGCACTTTTAAATCTGACTGGTATAAACCAGGAACAGTTTATTTCAGTTCATTTTTGAAGAATATGCCAAAATTGTATACTTAACATTTTTTACAGAAAGAATTTGTGCAATTGCTTTATTTATATATTAAAAAATCTGAATACAAGAGAAAGTGAAACTGATACATTTTTCATCTCTAATATAAACATTTGTGCAAAGAGGCAAGAAGTGGATCTTTTCAATACAAAGGTTACAAATAAATAAATAAATTTCAACTCAATTCAGTTGTATTGCTGGGGAAGAATTATACAGATACTTATCCACTGCTAAAAAGAAAAATAAATCGATCTGAGAGCAAATCACTTTCACTAGAAGCCCAAATGGCTAAAACTGAGGATATCCTCCTTTGAACACTTTGTGAGCCCCTATATGGCTTGGGTCCATGCTAAAGAACCATATCTTCCCATATGAACCCACTGAAGCTCTAAAATCTACAAGAGAAGCATTTCTCTCACTGTCTTCACAGATGTATTTGATGGGAACACAGGAGAGGGCCTTCTCTGTGGCTGTTCCCAGACTTTGGAACTCCCTTTCTTGGGAGGCAAGGATGGATCCTCTTTGCTGTCTTTTGGGTAGCAGATTAAGACATCTGCTTCATCACTCATTGATTGACAGCAAATAACAGCAACAATAAATAATGCATGTCCTCAGAGGTTAGCTCCACTAAACTTAGAAGGCTTTACTGTGAGTAGACATGCATTGGATTGCAGTGTATTCGTTAATTCATAGGATACTTATGGACTACAATTTATTGAATATTTCTCTTCTGGAAACAGAGCATATGCTGCACCTATACCCTAGCAACTCACAAGGCTGTGTTTGTATGTGTGTGTTTATATGTATATGTATAAAATCACAGAGCAATAATAAGGATGCCAAGCTTTCCCCAATTGCCCATTAATTTGATGTCCACCCGTTTCCCCATTCTTAGTGTATGTAACAACCATTAATTGATTCTCTGACAAGGGGCTTGTCTACATGGGCAATATACCCCAACTTACCCATGTCTTAAAGTCCTGCAGTCCTGATGATACAGGTTTTTGTCCCATTCTTCACCTAGGCAGTACTCATGACTGCATAGGGAAAATACAGGGCTGAGATGAGGGAGGAGATGGGATAGGGACCTTTGCTACATTTGTTTCAAAAACACCTGCTTTAATTCATTCCCAATGCAGGAAGGGGTTCCACAGCATGTGACCAAGGCGGGTCATATGAAGTGGGCCTTAGTGACATGTTGCGGGCTGGCTTCCTCCCTTCCAGTATAGCACAGGATATGGTGGCTGCAGCAGCTGCAGCAGCTGCATCCTATCTGGATGCCAGCTGATTTGGAGGCAGTAAAAGGGAAAGAATGGGCCTGATCCATGGCCAGGATACACCTGCAAGGAACTCTAGGAAAGCATCCATAATAGAATCAGGTATCTTTGTTTTTATTGGTTTTCTGGTTTTGAAACATGTGACTAAATTGGATATGCATCAAAATATTTGTTGGAATGGGAATCTGAGGTTAATTGTTGTTTGTCAGTATAATGTATTTTGGTACAGCTAATTATAATCCACCACGGAACAGCTTGTAATGCCATGATATTTAGCACCAGCCTTTCCTGCTTGAAATTATTAAATTATCTTCATTGTAATTTAATACATTGGTTCAGTTCCTAGCCTATGTAGCAGTGGTTCTTGTTCATGGGAGCACCAGATGTTGTTGGAATAACCTCTAGCCAGCATAGGAATGGTGAGAGATTGAAGGAGTTATAGTCCAACAACTTTTTGGTTGGGAACTACTGTTCAGGAGCAACAGAAAACATGTTTGCTCCATCATCTATGCTCTTTCACACTACATAGTTATAGCACTTTGATCCCACATTAACTGCCATGCTGACATGATGGAATCCTGAGATTTGCAGTTGCATGATGAAATTAGGATTCTTTATCAGACAGCTCTAGGGCCTCACCAAAATACATCCCAGGAGACTGTAAGATGAAGCCATAGTAGTTAAAGTGGGATCAAAATGCTATAATGGTGTACTGTAAAAGAGATTTGTGTGATGTCCCTTCAAATAGTTGCAATGTCTTTCATACTGCTTCTTAATCATGTCTACTCCAGGCTAAAGATATCCAGCTCATTGAGCCTTCCCTTATAGGAGCTGATTTCCAGGCTCTTCACTATTTTTGCCACCTTCTTCTGAACACATTTGCTTTACCCATATCCTTTTAAAACAGTGTATACAGTTATATATAAGTACAAATTTTAAACAGGGCTAGAGCTAAGTCAGGATATATATTTGTTTTGCTGGGCATCAGAAAGAACTAAGTCAAGAAATGGCAACTACAGGATAAGTAGTCTGCATATTGCAAAACTGGCCACTTTATAGACTATCATCCTCAACCTGTGTTAGTGCTCCTAATGAGCCCCACCTCCAGAAACCCCCAAAATTGGCTGATTAATAATTTGGCTTATTAATGTGGTCTTCCACAGGGAAGAGCAGGACAATATCAGGGACTCGCTGTATGGATCCCAAAAAGCACATTTTGAAAGTCATGCATTGTCCAAAGGAAGGACTGCTAACAAATTCCAAAATAGGAGGAAACATGAGGTCAAAAGGACATTGTTTGCACACACCCAAGTGACAGACATCCTATTATAGATGGAGTAATCCTTTGTCTGAAAAGTATTGCTCTCCTCTCTACCACACACCCAACCATCAAAGTGGCAACTCAAGCTTTTGTAAACCTAATCACTGACATTTAAGACAGTTGCAACATGTTAGTATCATTGGACACCTATTGTCAAGACCAGGAGTTTTCCTGGAACTCATTGTGCAATCTTTGGAGACTCCTGGAATCTATTGTTTCAACCCATGAAACTTCCCCACCTCATGGCACATTTTTAGTATAAATGCTGGCCAAAGATCATGCCTCATTGTACACAGAGCTTCGTCTTGGGGACACTACATCTCTCTGTGTTAGCTCCTCCAGATCTATCAATCCACGCTGCTAGTCTGCTCAACAACTCCAGACTACCAGACAGGTGTCATATATCCCCAAAAACCTCCTTATCTATCCCTCTGGCAACCTCTCTTCTTCCATTACTAGTGGTCTTTTCTGAATGCTTTATCATATGGGTGTGGCGTGTTTGGTGTTATTATTTTTAAGTTGTTAGTAAATATCATTGTTAATTTTTCATTGTGCATTTGTGTGCATCTGTTCAGAGTTAGTACAATAAAAACTGGCATAAAGATCCCTATATTTGTTGCCCCCTTTTGCATTGCTAAGGTTGAGTTGCTGCTAATTTCCCCAACATATTAGAAACTCGATATTTTCTTGGAATTTCCAAGAGCACTTAGCGTAACACCTGAGTCATGCACATGTGGCGGTTTCTGTAGTATGTGGGGAAATCATTATTGTAATGCAATACAATCTTGTGTATCTCATGTTAAGTTCAGTTTAGGAATTTTCCCTGCATGCATCAGTTCTTTCACTCCCCCTTTTCTTAACTAGGCAATTTCAGCCAACTGGATCAATGGGTCATTCATCACATGCCCTAATTTAAATATTAATTATATGACACTTTATCTATGTTCCTTTTAAGTTTTGTCTCCATGTGGCTGGAGCCATATTTGCCTTATTTGCTTTTAAACTAACTTTGTTGTTTTAATGAGTCTAATTGATTGGGTGATCAGACCACACATTTAAATGTTAATTGAGCTGTGTCTGCATTCCAGTGCTTTACTCTGCTTAATTTGAAAGAAAATTGGTTTTTACTTTTAATGAAGGTATTTTTATTTTTAAAAGGGCTAAATCCCTGGAATTTTTTAAAATACATTTTTTAATTTTAGACTCATACCTCCAACAGTTTCCTCATAGGTTTCTCATTTTAAAAGGAACCTTAGAGTCACCACCCCAGTCACACTTTCATGTCTCTTGTCTAATTGCTCTTATTAGAGGGAAAATATGTCTTATTTGTGTTGTCCTCTGAAATTGCACAAAATAATCATTCAACTGCCCTCCTTTTGTAAAAATCTGTTTTGTTTTCCAAAGACAGTCTTTTAGAATGTAACAGTTTAACTAGAAGGACCCCAAAATAGAAATCTTGTATAAATTGCATAAAAACATATTGTGCAAGCAACACATCTAAAATTAATTGCATACATTGTATTATCCTGTCCTATGTCCAAAGATCTCAGGGTGGTGTATAATAAAATCAACTTGAAATGTTAAAACCATAAAAGGTCATATACAACTTGAAAGCATATTAAACTATTCAACAAATTGAATGAAGTTAAAACAATTAAATCCATGTATAAGTACAAATTGGTTAAAATCATTAGACCCTAAAGGCTTTAATAAAAAGTCATGCTTTAACTTAGCACTGTAATGGAGCCAACATCAGCGACTAATATGAGGCCATTCCACAACCACAATGCCACAAAACTGAAGGCTCTTCCCACATTCCTGAAGAATGTGTTTCCTCCTCTGGCACAATCTGACACACATGCACTTAATTGGCTCTTTGTTTCAAAGCTGAGGACATGAACAATTAAATAAAGGCTTTTAGTCACACAACACTCGTTAGACTATGCATGAAACATGCAGATCTTTCAATGTCCACAGAATAATGCACACAGTTAGATTGCAATTAATCTCTGTCACTTAAACAGACTAATCTATTTTACTAGGGAAAGAGGATTAATTAAATCAGTGTTTTTAAAACACCCACACACCTTTGCTTTATTTCTTGTTAAATAGGGATGGGGGCCAAAAATGTCTTAGGTTTGCATTTCAATGGGAAAAAATGGATTTTGGATCTCCTGAGAGTCCTAATGAAATGGAATGCATCTTGTCTCAAAAATCTACATCTCTTCAAGACTTGTTGCATGTTTCAGGTAAAAAAAAAAATGCATGAAACCGTGTATACATTTGAAAAATGTGCATGACTATATGCATACATGAGCTCATTTAAAAATGCACACAAATATGTCTTAGCCAATGGAAAAAGGTATACAAAAATATATAGAAGAGAAAATACATTTAAAAATGAATACATATTTTAAAGTGTGCAAGAAAATATTCATAAATTTCCATGTAGAAGGGAAACAGTCTTGCATTCTAATTTGAACAAAGGCAGAATAAAAGTATCAGTGGAAAATGAGAAAATCAACCAAGAACAAATTCACATACGGTACCTACTAAGGTTAACATGAAAACATCTGTTTTCTCTATATCATACATGCATGTATTGATTCTTTCACAAAAGCATTCACAAAAATGTTATACTTTAATCAATGATGATATGCATTTATGAATCTTTCAACCATTTAAAATACTAAAGGTGTGATTTACAGAATATGCAGTTTTGAATTACAAAATACATGTATGGTAAAATTAAAATTATCTGTGAGGTTTCTGATGTATTCCTTTCTTGATAGGGACAAAGTCACCAGGTGCATAAATTCACCAGATGTGAGTGTAGCTTTTACACCATTATTATGACCTGTTTCCCTAATGAAGGAATCTAATGAAATTGCCTGTAAATTTATCTTCACAATTGGAATTGCATATCTGTAGCCAATCTCGTTCATCCCCCATTTGGCCTATCTGTCCGGGGGGGGGGAACACATTTGCTGCCCTGTGAAAGGCATTGAGACTATGTCAATGACGTCAGGTGCCTGCACCAAGGTCAGGAAATGAGGGGCAGGGCCGGAGGCTATATAAGGGTCTGGCGCCCCTCACTTCCTCCTCTTTTGCAAACATCGAAGGAGCTATGCGAGCTGAGCAAGTGGCGGCAGTTGCCTTGACCACAGAGGAGAACCAGACTGCAGGAGGCAGAGAGCAGACATAGCAGAGAGTAGTGACTGGGGCCCATAGCACATGCGACTTTGGCCCTTTGGCCGGCCCAAGGGGGGGAGGGTCTGTTCCCACCCATTCCTGGTAGCTTAGGGTCTTCCCGGTGGCAGGGCGGTGGGTGTTTTTCCATGGCAAGTCCTGAGGCAGGGGAGGTTGTGCCTCTGCCAGCTATTGTTGGGTTGGAGAGCATTGTGGCTTGGGAGGATTGGAGGTCATGTTCTTGCAGACTAGGGGCCGCAGCCTGTGCAAGGCCAGCCCGTGTTATGGCCTTGGTAGTGTTTGAGTTGCACTCTCTTCCCCTGTTTCTCTTTAGGCCTGCTGTGGCCTTGCAGTCAGGTCTAGGCATTGGGACCAGTGTGGCCTGGCGGGTGTAATTTTTGGCCTGGTGACTGTATGGCCTCACATTGCATCGGACCTTGCACTGCCTAGCTAGTGGTGGCAATTTTGGGCCTGGCAACTATATGGCTCCCACGTTACATTGGGCCTGTGCAGCCCAGCAGGGGAAATTTTTGATCTTGTGGCCATGTGGCCATCAGGTTCAGTTGGGCCTAGCGTGGCCTAGAGGGGATAATTGTTGGCCCGGTGACACATGGACACACTTGGATTATTCATAGCTAATTGATTGGGGGCTACCAGCTGGGCCTGAGAGGTTGGTGTGGCCTGGTGGTTGGTCCTATTGGGGCCTAGGGGCTGCACCTTAGGCCTACTTATTTTAGGTCTCTCCTGGGGGGGGGTTTGTTGATAGCTGTTTATTAACTACAGTTATAGCTTTGGGTTGTTCTCTTTTATACTGTTGGATGGTTGTGTTTTTCTATAGAGATGCTGACTGGGTTGGATTGCACATTTTTGGTTCAGGGTGCCATTGTCCCGGGCCTACTCTGGCTGGGCTTAATTAACATGGTTTATAAATTATTATTATTATTATTATTATTATTATTATTATTTAATTGTATTATTTAACATTGTGTTAATTTACTTAGCCATTAGTATTTGTTTCTTGTGACATATCCGGGTCTCCTAGATTACAGGACATTCAGTCCTGTTGCTCAGGCTTTCTCTATGGCACCCAACAAGGGAAATGAGAGGGTCAAGGGCAAAAATCCAGCCAAACTACCTCCTAAGTGGCGTGCTGGTCCTGATCCTCTGTCAAGTGAGGAGGATGACCACGTTCCTTGGTAGGTCATTCTTGATCAAATTAAAAAAAAATTAGAAAAGATTCAAGGGGTTCAGGGTACAATCTCACCATCTAGACCTAGGCATCCAGGAAAGCAACAGAAATTAGCTCATGAAATTCTTGCCCTCTTAGATGCCCTGGAGAGGAACATCAATCCGGATTGGGCATCGGGATCCAAGCCAACTTAAGATGCTGAAGGAACAGCCGTGCCTCTGGATGGGGGCCAGGAACAGCTGGTGGATACCGTAGAGACCCCTGAAGCATCTGGTGACTCTCTAAGTGACAGAACCAACCCACTGAGGGACCTTTATGGCTTTGGGGGGGTTGGCCACAGCATCCATACATGAACATGACACAGGGGCCCATGGCAGCATATTTGAGCTGGCCTATGTCACAGCAAGTTTAAAACTGGGCCCCACCTCAATGGTCTCCCTGGGTGCCTTATGCACTTGGTGCAGCCCTGGTCTCTCCGGCCAGGGATCATACCTTTCCAGGGATGCCTCCATTGGTAGGGTATGAAGCGGTAGCCTATTCAGCCATCCCCTTTGTGGAGATGTCCCTTCCATTGGCAGACCACCTGTTACAGTTTACTCAAGATAAGATTTTGAAGGGAGATTACGTTGATATGTTCTCCCTTTTGTATAGGGAATTGGAGAAGAAAGATAGGGAAGAATTAGATGAGAAGGACAAGGAGAAGCTTAAAAATGGAAAGTAGAGAGGAACTGGATGAATTTGTTTTCAGGTTTCTTCATTTATGTGGTGGTTATAGCTAAGGCACAACCTCACAGAGCCATGGTTTTGTTCCAATATTTAGATATGATTCACAAGGCACATGGGAATTTTGTTGGTCCTGCATAGCTTCTTTATGATGAGGCCTTTCACATGAGGATGGCAATCTACCCTAAATTGTGGTGGAACATGATGCATCTGCAATTGTGGATGCAACTCATGACCCCTGCATGGCCTATACTAGGCGAGCGGACCCATAGTGGTCATCTGGTTAGAGGGCCTTCTAATTCTTTCCCACGGGCTTCCTCTACAGCTAGTCAGAATCCCAAAATGTTATGTTGGGTGTTTAGCTCTCAGGGTTCTTGTAGCCAGAAGCACTGCAGATTCAGCTATGAGTGCTCCATTTGTGGGGCCAGGCACTCCTTTTAGAGCTGTGGTAGAGGCAAGGGACAATTTTGTGGAGGTAGAAGTACCCCAGCTGGGGGCCGAGGTGGTGGTTCAGCCAATCAATCTCCAAAACGGCACCTGTCCAATTAAATGCAGAATGCTGGAAAGGTGCCTGAAAGTTTATCCTGATAGATGGGCAGCCACTTACTTGTTAGCAGGGTTTCAGTTGGGTTTTAGGTTCTCTTTCAGGGCATTAGGCACCCTTATAGGGCACACCATTTACAGTCTGTCCAAGGTATGGAATAGATATCAAAAGAAAGTTTTGGAGGGTTGAGTGTTGGGCCCCTTTGAGAGCCCTCTGTACCTAATCTTTGGGTCTCGCCTCTGGGCATGGTGCCAAAGAAGGGTAGTTTAGACTCATTCACCATCTCATTCACCCTGGGTAGTTTAGATTCTTTCACCATCCATTTTACCCCAAAGGATAATGCTGAATGACTCTATTCTTCCCAAGTTATGCACAGCATGGTATACAACTTTCCACACCATGATTAGAGAAGTCCAGCATCATGGAATTGGGGTAGAGCTGGTGAAATGTGATGTTGAATCTGCATTTCACCTGTTGCCAGTACACCCACGGGACTTTGAATTGTTGGGCTTTCAAATTGAGGAGTGGTTTTATATAGACCGTGACCTACCCATGGGTTGTTTGGTTTCATGCAGTGCTTTTGACACTTTCAGTACCTTTTTGGAATGGGTGCTCATGGCAAGAATGTGTTTTAGTGGTGTCATGCACTATTTAGATGATTTTTTTGTTTATTGGGTATTATCACACTAGTCACTGTAGTCATCTTCTGCACTAATTTGAATTGCTGGCAGAGGAACATGGTGTTCCTCTGGATCCTGAAAAGACTGAGGGCCCAGCCCAACAATTAACCTTTTGGAGAATAGAGATTGACACCATCAATCAACAGAGTAGGTTGTCCCCTGTTAAGGTTGGTGAGTTTACGGATTAGGGTTACCCAATATCTGATTAAACATAAGCCCACCTTACAGGAATTCCAGGTGCTCATTGGACACCTGAACTTTGCTTGTAAGATGGTGGCACTGGGTAGGGCTTTCCTCCACCAGTTGTGCAATGCCATAAAGGGGGTGTGTCTGCCCCACCATAGAATTCATATTACAACACAAATTTGGGATGATTTACTAGTTTGGCATGATTTTTTGTCGCAATGAATGCTGTCTCCTTCTGGTGGGAGGAAAGGAAGCTTCAAGGTACATTGCAGATAGCTTCTGATGCAGCCAGATCAATTGGATTTGGAGTTTATTTTGGTGGCTGCTGGTGCACCAGTAGGTAGCTTCATGATTGGGCATCATCAGATATTGTGTCCGATTTGATGTTTTTGGATTTTTTTTTCCAATTTTGGTAGTAGCCACCATATGGGTGAAAGAGTTATCTAATTCATCAGTACACTTTTGGTGCGACAATTTGGCAGCTGTCCAGGTAATAAACTCCTTGACCTTGCGTGATGGTGCTTGTCAGGGCCTTTACCTTACAATGTCTGATGCACAACATTCTGTTTGCTGTGCGGCATGTGGCAGGCATTGACAATGGAATTGCTGACACTCTTTCCCACATGCAGATAGAGTGATTGAGAGATTTGGCCCCAGTCACAGCACCTGAGCACGACCAGATGCTAGGTTTGGGAGGCCGAGCTCATGAGGGCCTTAGTTATGTCTATAGCTCCAGTACTAAAAAGGGACACCCTAGGGCTCTGTAGGGATTTTTCTGCTTTAGAGAACAAGCGGGTTTCTGCCAAGGTGTGACTGTTCCTATGGAACAGCTATTGCAGTTTTCTATTTTTCCTTATTGGAGGGGCCTGGCCCCTCTGTCCATTCGGATCAGGTTGTCCAGTATAGCATTCTGGCTTAACGCACAGGGTGCAGTAGACAAAGCAAGAGACTTCTTTATTTAGAAAGCTTTAGAAGGATGCACTATGGAGAAGGGCAAGAGGGCTGGCACTAGGGCTCTACTTTCCCCCACTATACCTAAGGGTTTATTCAGGATCTGGGCAGATATCTGTATATCAACCTATAAAGTGCTGCTTTTTCATGCCACATCCCTTTATAGCCTTTTTCAGTGCTTTGTGTATTAGTGAGTTGGTCTGGGTGTCCAAAGCAGATGGGACTGACAGGGCCTTAGAACTCAGGGATGTATTTATGGAGAAGCACGAGGTTACTTTGATGCTGCACTTTTCCATGACCAATCAGTGGGGGGTTGGTAACCAGTGTAAGTTGTTAATGTGCAGTGATCATGATCTCTGCCCAGTTAGAGCACTTCAGCAGTATCTTGGAGAGTATGGGTCACAGCAGGGTCTATTGTTTCTGCGTGCTGACTTCTCTCCTTTGACCAAGTACCAGTTCTGGACAGTGATGGCCAAGGATTTGGGTAAGTTGGGTTTGCATGGGGTAAGGTTTGTGACACATGCCTTTTGAATTGGGGCTGCCTCTACAGCCTCCCCATTGGGAGGCAATGATCTAGAAGATTGGCTGTTGGAGGTCCTCCTCCTATTGGTGTTATGTCCGACCACTCTGCTGTTAACTTGTTTTCTTCCCCTTTTGTCTTACAGATCTTAGATTGATGCCGGTGAGGTGGTGGGTGCTGATTTGTGGCCACAGTATGGCTTACCAGGTGGTGCGGTAGGCCCGGTTGTGTCACTTTGGGCTTTATCTGAGTCTGGGGGATCGGGCAATGGTAGAGTGGTGAGGAGGTGGGGTCTTCATTGGCATGGCCTCAAGACATTGCTTTTTGGTGAGCACCAGGGGCCTCCGCCAAACATCCTCATTCTCCACTTGGGTAGAAATGGTTTGGATCTTTTAAAAGGAAAGGCACTGGTATTGCAGGCAACCCATGACATGGCAGTAATCAGGTCTCGGTGGCCTGCAGCTACTGCCATGTGGTCGGCCATATTACCAGATAGCTATGGTGAGGGGATGGGGATCCCAGACAGACTGACAAGGCCCTACGAAGGGCCGATAGGGAAATCAGGAACGCCATGGACAGGGGGCTTGGGTTTTATCTGCTGCACCCTGACATTGTGTTTGAGAGACCCAAGCTCTACGGAACGGATGGGGTCCATCTCTCAGATGCTGGGAATTTAATATTTTTGGGTGATCTTCAGCAGGGGGTCAGTGATCTTTTGGACAGGCTAGTGGGGGAAATGGACTAAGTGGACACTTGCCCCTTTCTGTGGTGGAGAAAGGGGAGGCATAGAATTCGTTGTGCACCTTAGCACCAATTTTGGTGAAGGCAGGGCCTCCGGAAGGGCCACTTCAGGTCGTGTGGCTTAAGGGGACAGAAGGAGACCCACTTTGGGGTTGGCCTGAAAGATAATCCCTCACCTTAACCCGTGTGGCTTGGGTGAGGAACTTTTTGGTTGGCCTCCAGATGCGGGCCAGCTTTCCTGGATATTTACCCAGGAAAGCTGGGGAGTGTCAGTCTTAGATGGACAAACTGCCCCAGCTGCTCCCTCACTAGGTTGCCTCCCCCCTCTGAAGACCTCAGAGGGTCTTAAATAGGTAGGGTTAAATAAAACCCTTTTATTTCATGCCATTTCTTGTGTGAGGCCTCTTTATTTCCCTGAATTTGTTGGCAATTACACTAACTAGCACAATATCACACACAAAATCAGAAGTTAATTCATTTGTTCAACTTCTAATGTGATATATGAAATTGACTATCAGCAATACTTTATTGCATTCTGCTTAGGAAAAAAAAAAGGCCACCCTCTGTGCAAAAAAGAAACAGCCACAAATCTAACACTAGAGACTCAAATATCCAAAAACCAGAGGAGAACACTTCAGCTTCTGAATGACCTCTTTCACTGATCTTAAAGTACCAATAGCAGAGCAAAGAACCTTCAAAGGCAATTACAGAGAGAGATACTGCTGAATTATAATTCATTAGGAAGTTCCAGTCTATCATCAGGGGTTTGAATAGGGATAATGGATTCTTATCACACTGTATGTGCTAATTGCCTACCTAGTTCTAGGATGTTTCTGTTATCAGCAATGGTTTTATGAATGGCCAGTGTTAATAATATAGTTGTCACTGTCAGTAATTTCAGCATTTAATTTTCTTCTAAATTGACCACACACAATCCCACTCCTCCAATCATGTGGGATTTTGAATAATACTCCATGAATCTGATGAAGTGGGCTTTAGTCCATAAATACTCATGCTATTAGAAATGTGTTAAATTTTAAGGTGCCACAGCACCCTTTGGAGTTTTTATTAAAAGGAGTGGCTTATGTGTGGCTGCAATTGCTGGAAACCAATCTGACTTTGTAAACTTTTACACACACACACTGGATGAAATAAATATGAAAAGACCTGCCCTTTTATAAGTACAAGTGGGCCTTCAAGCAAATGTTGCAATGGAGTATCATTGGAGACTTTCTAGGGGTTGTGATTTTTGCTGTCTCTTTTTTAGGGGCATTGGTTAGCTACAAAACCTGATGATTTTATGTCCGGTTAATAAGGCTGCAATCAAAGACGTAGCCTGAAGAAAATAAAAGTCATATGTGGTGATTTGCAGATGGCCATAGGCCATAATCGCTGTTTTTATGTTAATGATGAGGGTCATGGGTTTAAGCTGGTTCAAATGGAAATCATAGATGAACTGCATTTGCATGATTTCAAAACTATTGCAGAAAAACAACAATGATGACCAAGGTATACTCCACTGACAGATGGACCAGGGTTCTTAGCAACCCTTACAATGACAGCTACCTACAGAGGGGATATTATCCATCCCGAACGTGTGTACACATACAAAGGACACACAATTATTATTTAGATGCTAGCATAGTTATTTAGATTTAACATTATGATTACTGTAAATAGATTTAAAAATATTTAGAACTCATTGCTACAGAAACATCGGAGGCACGTCTAAAACATCATGTGCACTGAAGTCTCTGGGACCTTTGAAGCATCAGGTATGCTTCCAAGAGAAAACCACCCATTGTCATGATCTAGTACTGGTGATCCCATATTCTCCAACATTTCAAAAATGAAAACTGGGGCATGTGTGACCAAACAAGATCAGGGTATAGTGAAGATTATAAAAGTAATTAATGAGAAAGAACATGCAAGCTAATAGAGGATGCAGAAATTTGCTTTTGCCTGAGCTTACTGGGAAGGGTAAGATTTCATCTCGTAAAAAGGGAAATGGGAGGAGGGGAGAAAAAACTGGGATATTTTTAAAGGCAATTAAAAAGTGGAACAACAGAGAATTAATCAGGACTCTCCCTGCCAAATTGGAGGATATACAATCCTGTATATATACTTACAATATCTTGGTGCAGTTTGTGATATCTTCTTTGATGTTGCCATGGTTTCTCCTCTTCCTAAAGAAAAACAAAACCCTATTCAGATATTCTTCATTTCCTAGTGAGTGATTGGCAGCTCAGATTTCAAAGGAAAATGAGGAAAAATCCTTCACTTGATCATGGTCATATATTAATAAACAACAGTTTCCTGTTCTGGGTGCCAACCAGTCATCCAGCCATTATTGATCTCTTCCTGGATACTCCACTTAGTCAGACCTTGATTTTCTATAGCCTCACAAGTGTCAACCTTCAGTATTTGGCTACTCTGCATGCTCAGTCCTTCTGGGGCTGTTTTGGCTTTTGCCTCTTTTTTTCTTTTCTTTTTGTTTGTTTTTTTAACTTGAAAAAACTAGAGTTCCCCTTGAGTTTTCTGATGCCTCTCTTTCTTTTGTGGGTAGTGTTGTTTTGATGGCATACAAGCTGGATCCACACTGAGATAATATCTTAATATATAGGGTGGAAACAACAATCCTGAAATATCTGCTCCTTCCCAAAGTCCAGTTCCAGTATCTACTCCCATCAGCATGATAGGGGCATTGGCAATACTTCTAGGACTATCACAAAACAGAAAGAAGGGAGCTGGGGTTTAGGTACATTATATGGGTGTTATTACAGGGTTGAATGTCTCACTGTCCAATATCCAGTTTGCTTGCTTTCTTGCCCCTAACTCTCAGAGCCACTTCCTAATACTCCTCTTAGGAACTTTTCTTCCCACTCAAAAGTCACTCTGAGGCAGCAGTCCTTGGAACAATTATTCCAAATCAATGGCATTTACACCTGAGTAATCATGGACTGGATTATCCTGCAGAACAGTACTGTACATACAGATAGTGTACTTTGAAAGATCCATAACCAGTGCTACTGTGATTTGGCCACCCAGTCAGAATAAAGAGACAGACAAACAAAATATACAGCTAAGCTAAGACCCTCTTTATTAAGTATTGAATTCTGATTTGTGACAGGGCTGCTTAGTTCAGTATATGCTGAAGAAAGTATAAGCATATCAAGGGCAAGCCACCCCTGACCCAAGAGGCAAGTGAATCAAACTAGCTTCTCCCTGGCCAGTCTATTTCCAGGAAGCCTTAATATGTTGGATTTCCCCTCAGACCCTGAGCCCTAAGGAAGAAAGCCAATCAAAGTCCTGTCTCAAAGGTTGTTCCCTTTCCTATCCCTGAATTGTATGGCCCAGTGGGGAAGTCTGAAGAGCTCCCTTTCACAAAAAAAGTGTCCATGGGTGCTTACTGATTATTGACCAAGATCTTTTTTCCCTGCATTAGCATGCTAACAGGGACCAAATATTAATAATTTACAATTACAATTTAATATAAATAAATAAATAACTTTTAAGATAGGACTTTATCAGATGCATGAAAAATGTGTCAGAAGATCACGATGAGAACACAAACTGGCAAAATTATCAGATGAAGTAATCCTTCAGCCACTCTGGGGACGCAGCACAGGTGTGAATAAAGTGTACCTTTTAATTGACAGCTTAGCCCAGCAATAAAAAAGGGACACTTTACTCATGCCCATGCTATGCCTCTAGAATGGCTGAAGATACGTGTGTCTGATGTCACCCTTTGTGTTATTGCAATCTTCTGACACGTTTTGGGATATGGTTTTGTGCTGCATTTCCTTGCATCTGATAAAGTCCTTAACCTGTTTATACTGTATTGGATCCGATATCACATTTTAATTTTTATTTTTTATAAAATAATCTTTATTGACTAACATTCTTAAAACAAATTGAACAAACACACATGAAGACACATAGTGTTAAAAAATGACAAAAGGGCAAAAACAACAACAAAAAGAACAATACAAAAAAAATACCCTCATCTCCCCATCCCACAACCACCTCAATTTAAAATTGACCCCTCTAATTGTTTTTTTCCATTATTAATTTAATATTCCCTCCCCTTTCCATATATTGTATTAATTCATTCACTCCTCACATATTATCAAACATTATTATGGCACCATATTTTATAGTGTTTATGTTCTGGCACAATGACACACATTTTTGCACATTGCTGTGATAACAATACAGAATCACCCCAAGAATCCAGCAATACGAGTGCTTGTGGCTTCCCAAACTGGCTTGCTTCACAGAAACCTGGCTAGGAGAGGATAGTGCTATCACCTGGGTGCAGGCCCTCCCAGCTGGGTATTCTGTCAGTGAGCAGGTGAGGGAAGTGGGCGGGGGGGCGGAATGGCTCTGGTTTATAAGAACAATCTGACCTTGACCAGGATACCTGTTCGAAACACACTCCACTTTGAGTGTATGTACCTTAGCCTGAGGACCAGGGATAGTTTGGGGATTCTGCTAGTATACCGACCTCCCCGTTGTCTAGCAGACTCCCTAACCAAGCTGACACAGCTGGTCTCAGAGCTGCTGTTGGAGTTGCCCAGACTTTTAGTTTTGGGCGACTTCAACATTCCACTTGAGACCACCTTGACAAATTTGACTGGTGCAGCTCGGGAGTTCATGGAAACCATGACAAACATGGGCCTATCCCAAATGGTTGTTGGGCCCACACATTGTGTGGGTCATACCCTTGATGCGGTCTTTAGTACAGAGCAGGAATATCCATGGGCGGAGGTTATAAAAACCACCACATTGTCATGGACGGATCATTTCCTTGTCAAGACTGAACTAAGAGTCTCTTCCCGCCCCACCGGGGGTGGTGGACCCATTAAAATGGTCCGCCTTCGAAGGCTAATGGAACCAATAGGATTCCAGAAAGCCTTGGAGGGTTTAATGGTTGGTAACGCCGGTGACCCTGTCGAAGCTTTGGTCAATACCTGGAACACCGACCTTACCAAGGCTATCGATATGATCGCTCCCAAGCGTCCTTTCCAACCCGCTCCAAACCGTAAGCCATGGTATACAACAGAGCTTAGGAAAATGAAGCGAGTTGGACAATGACTAGAGCGTAACTGGCAGAAAACTCGACTCTTATCCGACAGGACTCATCATAGGAACTTTCTTTTGTCCTATCAAGAGGCAATACATGCAGCACAGAGATCCTTCTCCTCTGCACGTATTGCGTCTGCAGAGTCCTGTCCAGCAGAGCTGTTTAGGGTGGTAAGGGAGATGATGCAGGTTATTCCTGCACAGAACTCGTTGCTTAACCCAACGACAGCCTGCTGTGATGCATTTAACAATTTCTTTGCAGATAAAATCTCTCGGATAAGAGCCAACGTAGATGCATTTAACAATTTCTTTGCAGATAAAATCTCTCGGATAAGAGCCTCCACAAACTGGGTACTCATTTTACCGACCTACGAAAGGATGGAAGGCTGAGTGAATCATGGAGCCCTTGGGATCGAACTTGCAATGTTGTGGCTTGCAGTAATGGCATTTAATCATTGCGCCACCAGGGCTCCAACAGGAGATCAATTTTTGACTTCTACCTGACAATAAAAAAAAAATTCTTGTAATGAAAGCAGAAGGCTTGCATAACACTGGGGCATGACATCATCTGACAAAGAAACCCTTTTGCGTTCTCATGGCATAATTCTAATGGCATTTTTGATGCTTCTGATAATCGCCATAGATGTTTCTCTCAAATCAAATTATGCAATGTAATTCCAATAATTAAATTTCAAATCCCACAGTAGTAATATCCCCACTTTCTTGTCTAATATATTTTATAAATAATCCCCACGTATTTTTATAATTTTCAATTGACTTATTTTTCATTAACTTTGAAAGTTTGTCTAGTAGTGCTAATTCCATAACGTTTTGAATCCATTCTTGATACGTCGGTATTTCATTGGTTTTCCACTTTCTTGGGTAGATCAGCCTTGCAGCAATGACTAAGTAACTAATTAAAGTTCTATTTTTTTCCTTTTTATCTTTTACTTTGACCATATTCAAAAGATATAATTCAGGTCTCATGTCTAACTTAATTTTCAATATTTTTTTCTATCCATTTATTAATTTTAAACTAAACTTCCTTCACATTTTTACATTTCTACCACAAGTGAAAAAATTATCCTACCTGTTTCTGACATTTCTAGCCTCGATCCAATATACCATTATACATTTTTGCCATTTTCAGGGGGTATAAGTACCATTTCTACATCATTTTATAGAAATTTTCTTTAACGTTATATGAACATGTAAATTTTAATCATTGATTCCCAACCTCCTCCCATTGTCGGATCATACCCCACATTTTGCACCCAACCCACTGCTTAACTTGTTCTTCCTCCATACTAACAATCCATATATTTTACTAGTTAAATGATTTTCATCTGAACATAACTTTTCACATTCTGATTTCTCACTTTCATATTGAAACTTTTAAAGATCCTCTTTAGGTCTTTCTCTCAACTGGCAGTAACTCAACCATTGCATTTTAAATCCTTCCTTCTCTAATTGTTGTCTTTCTTTAATCTTCCATTCACCCTCTCTTAACTCTAATATATCCTTATATTTTATCCAATTTTCCACAATTAGTTCCTGCTTACAAAATGCTTCTTGTGGTGACAGCCAACCTGGCATTTTGGGATTCAGTCTCTTCTTATATTTATTCCATATTCTTATTAATGATTTCCTAATAACATGATTTTCAAATTCTGCATTAATTTTGATTTTCCCATACTAGAGGTCTCATTTTAAAGCACTATCCAAAGCCAAATTTTTCATTGTACAGTGGTGAACCAGTAGGCAAAACAAGAGAACAGGACCAGGGATTGTAACCCCTCAAGAGCCTTCCCATCTCTCACCTCATGCATCCATGCAAAGCTTTGACCACATTGCTTATCTTTCCTTCCTTCTCAAAGAGCAAATGACACCCCCCTCCAGGTGTTCACTGTTGTAGACAAAGCAAGGTAAGGGCCTGGAGTATAGATATCGACCAATGTATTAGAGCAGTAGAGAATGGGCTAACATTTGAATTAATGCTATCATTAAAATATATATCACACAATTTATATCAGAAGTACACTTACTCGGTGTACACATAATATATGTCGCAACCATAATACAGCATAATTACAGGGCCAAACGCTTTGGCAATTTCACATATAAATATAAATCATTTCCAGAATTGTATCTTGAATTGTGGTGGCATGAACAAAGGGGTTAACTCCACTAAGAAAGAAGCTTCAGCAACAAAAAGAGTGTCACATAGCTAGCCAAAGAAAGGCATTTGTAGTAAGGAGAGATTACTATAGAAAATGTATTTTCACCAGTTCCTTTGAGGACAGTTTTTGGAAATGAAAGAATGAAGTTAGGATGCAGAATGGATGCAATGATGGACAACCTTGGGAAAGAAAATAGGATAGAGAGCCCAGTATTAAACGACTATCTACTCCAGGAAGGTCTATAAAATTTCAGCATGATATGAGCTAGGTAGAATGATTTTACAGAAATATTATGACTGTTGGCAGCCAATGGCACTTGCATCCAAATCATTGTCAGATGCAGAAAGCAGATATGCACAAATTGAGAAGGAAATGTTGGAAATATCAGTGTGAATGATTTAATCAATACATTTATAGCTAGATACTGGCTTTGGAAACAGATCACAAATCATTTATTGCATTACTTAGGAAATCACTGAGTGAGCGTGCTTTATAGATTTATAAAATGATCCTTCAGCCTTAAAAGATGACTATATACTGACCTGCATTCCGGGTAAGTTAATGGGTTTTCTAGATTCACAATGAAAGCAGAAAAGAAAGCAGATATGTAGGACTATGTAAACTTCTAGTATGTGTGCAAAAGTCCATTTCAGAGGAGATGATCAGTGGATTGCATGCTTCAAAATAACACACTTATTTGCACTTCATAAGAAAAAAGAAAAATCTAAAAAAAATCATTACTTTTCAATTGCTTCCCTTTTGGGTGTACTATTTCAAAGTGATTCTCATATTGCATAACTCAGTGCTAATTAAAGGTTGTGTTTCATGGACTGGTGATAGTCCCCGAGCCATCAGCTCCCAGTCCCTGATTAGTTTATAGGCAAGAAGAAACAATTATAGCCAATGGGCACAAATATGGGGCAGGTCCCTGCAACACTGGGGGAAAAATAATTACTAGTCTCTTACATCAGATAGCTTGAGATGCTGTGGAACTCACCTGATTCCCATGTTGCACAATATGCACAGAAGCAATACTGGTAAGTCTCAAGAGGAACAAGTAAAACATCATCCACATTTCTATTATTTATTTTTGCCTGATATTTTAATTTATTAAAAAATTACAATTTATTTAATAAATATATGATTTTAGTTTAATTTCCATTATATACCAGCAAAGGACTTTTCCTACTACTGATGATAATTGCTGATAAATTGCCTAATGTAAATCTGAAATTTTAAAAAAGGAACGTTTTCTTGTGTCAACTTTAGTCAAGTTGGGCTGCTGTCTTTACGTTTGTTTACCTTCATTATCCATTAGCAAGACACGTATAGGTAGTTCATGTCTGCAGGCATGTGCACTGCAATCCTATACAGGTTAACTAAGATATATGCCTCACTGAAATCAGTAGAACTTTCTCTAAGGTTGTTATGACCACATAAAGGTCCTTTTAATCAGGTAGTGTTTAAGATTTTCCCAGACAAATGACAGGCAAAAAGGCACAGAGAGACCAAATTTGGTTTTCAGTCACTATTAATGCAACATTTATTTAGACATCAGACATTAAACATTCAATTAAATATTAAGAGCTCTTTTCCATTCACACACACACTCACACAGACATACTCACATATGACCCCCTTGAATCCAGTGATCCACGAAGGCCGGATGGTCCATTGCTGCGGGTTCAGGAACCATGTCTGAGGCTGGAAAAAGTCCCATGTTTTATACCTTCTTCATCTCCTTCCTTGAGAAAGGCAGGCTTTTCAGATTAGAACAGTTCCTTAGGCAAAGCAAGGTATGTTCTGTGCTCGCAAATAATTCCCTCAATCATGCCGACAGCTGGTATTGTCTATGTTATGCATGGTCAGCAGTCCACTAGCAGTCCACTGGGAAGTTCTGTTTGTACCAAACTTCCCCAGGCCAAGCTGACAAGTAAAATTGTTCAAGTTCTGCTTGGTTAACATTTTTACTTTGTCTGCCAAATCTTCCTTATTTCTCAGTCCGGCTTCCAAGATACACCTCTTAGCAATGCTCTGTGCGGCATGCATTTTATTTGGATCTTTTAAGGCCTTGCTTCTCTAGGATCGACAGGAACCCATGCATACACACAATCATACATACAGGCATACTCTCACAAGGTGAGCATAATATTGCAGATTATAAGACTGCAGAGGCCTAAAACCATGGTCACTCTAGTTCTCTTTAAGTTCCCCAGTCATCCAGAACAGTTTTTAAGGGTCCACTGGAATTCTTGATCTAACTGACAGAAGTAGTTTCATCAGTGGAGCAATCCCAATGGATCCTAGTATGAGAAGATATTATAGCTCACCATGCCAAAATATTTAAATGATCACATTTCCTTCCCTTCCTCAAAAATCACATAGAACATATTTCTAACGTCAATGAATATGTCTGACATTGAAAAGAAATGCAGAGTTCCTACATAGGAAAGAATAAAGAAGAAAAGTTTGAGAATTAATTGTAGGACTTCACCATGAACATAATGGGCTAGTCTAAACAATGCAATGAAATGTGGATTCGTGCACAGTAATACCAATTTGCAGCTGCTTCCATTTGTCTCCATGTTTTTTTTCAAGATCACAGACATGCAAAACCATATACATTTGTTGTTCAAATGGGCATGCCTGAGAGTCAAGATGACAAGCATGAGTGAATTGTGTTTTTATTGTCACCAGTTGCCACCACCAAACGGTGTTTTTTTTAAAAAAGCAAATCCAAGGTGTGAAAGTATGATATTTTGCTTAAACAAACAGTGGGGGGGAGAAGGGGGAAAGGCTGTTTTGTCACCTCAGTGCATGATTGCTATGGCAAAAATCCAACATGGTGGTTCCAGGAGCTGCCTTGTCAGCAAGCTCCTCCCCCTGCTCACATCCTACCAATCAGCTTTCCACTTCTGCTCTTATCAGGAAAGTGCAGCAAAGCAAATTGGTTGTCCCTACAAGTGCGAATACCCATTTCCTTTGGAGTTATTTTAAAAAGCCACAAAGATATTTCCTGCGGAGTATGTGGAGCTTTTGCAACCCCTTTCTGAATACGGCAAAATAATGCAAGATCCTATTGGGACAAAACTTATTCTCCTCAAATTCTATGAAGAATGATTTCGACATATAGACAAGCCCAATGTTTTCTTACACATTTTCTTCAGCTTATTCAGAATGTATAAATGCAGCATGTTTTTGTCTTTGAAAGTTCAGTCTTCCCCTTTTAATTGGAACATTAAATTTGTATACCCATATATGTTACATACAAATATTTTGAATCATCTCTCATTGTAGTATCAATTGTGTCTTTTATTCTGTTTCTGATTCTTGGTCAGGCTTCCTCTTTGGGAAAAAAATCTCACATTTCTATAATAAAGAAGGAAGATGCTCTTCTGACAGCTTTTGTTATTGGTTCCACATGAGAGAGTCTTAGAGATTTAGTATCTGAAGGTTGTGGGTTTTATTTTAAATGTTCAGCATAAAAGAATACCCTGTGGGTTATTCTGAGTTCAAAAAGTCTTGCAAATATTATTAAAATAAAATAAAATTCTCTGAAAGAGAATTTGGTCAGTAGTCCCCCCCCCTCCTTTAGGGACTTGAATAACTTAAAATGAATTATTCTTTTTCTCCTCATTTATCTGAGGAAGTCCTGCCTAATATACTGCAGAAACATTATAGTTAGCATGTAGCATTCTCTATTATTTAGTCTAATGATCATTCAGTCCTCATGGATTGTTTCTTTGTCTCTTCCTTTCTCAGCTCCATGGTCAGAATCCTATTGATGCACTTTGCTAGCATTAGCACTTTTTTCCCAGGGTCCTATTGTAGTGGCAAAGGAAAGCAGACAAAGTCTGCCTGCTCAAGCAGGCTATTTCGCCAATGTTTTCCTTCCTGCATGGCTGCAGCCCCTATGATCTTTCTCCTGCAGTCTCTGCAACCTGGACTGATATAATTATACTAACATAGTGCAGCTACCGCATTCCAGCTTCTGTCTGGGGAAAAGTTAACTAATGTCTTAATGCAATTTATTTTACTGAATAGTTGTTTTAAAATTCTTAGTTCCTATTGGGATTCTAGCAACCAGCAATTCCTGGATAATCCTAGAGATGTAAATTTAGGAGTGTGTCTACATGGGCAATTTACCCCATCTTAGAGCCTCGCAGTCCTGACAACACAGGGATTTTGCCCTGGTGTGCTCTCAGACATATTTCAGCGCTCTCAGTAGAGTTACCATTCAGGTGTTCAGGTTACGGACACAAGGGGTGTGGCCTCACATCAGGATCTGCAAAGCACAATGCTTCAAATGCACAGCTGCAGGAAGGCAGCCCAGCCCTACAGGCAGCTTCTAACTTCAGCAGCATTGCCATGGTTGTTTATGACTGGGGAAGGGAAGGGGATGGAGTTTTGGAGTCAGCTAGAAAGGACTGAAGGTGCTCTCTTCACTCTCCAGCAACTTACTAGCAGTCCAAGGCTTCAGTTACATGGCAGTTTTTATTGCGGTAATTTGCGCTGTATCGCTGTTTCGCACCACTGCTGTCTCGTTCACATGAATTATTGCTTAATTGGTCTATTGGTTTAGTTTTCCACTTTGAAATTCACACATAGGCTAAGGCGGGGGCGTGGCCTCCCAAGCACATCCTCTGATTACCACAGGAATGCCTACTTTCTATTCCTATAGCATGGAGTGTCAGCCAAACACACACACACACACACACACAAAGGCTAGTTTGGGATTCTTCAGCTGGCTGCAGCTAAGCACGAAGATACCAAGGAGGGAGGGGAGGAAGGAAAGAGAGAAACGGGATCTTAGCAGGGCAAAGGAGATGAACAAACATACACACACAGAGAGAGAGACACACACAAAAAGATACCAAGGAGGGAGGGAGGGAAGGAAGGAAGGAGATGAACAAACATACACACACACAGAGAGAGAGAGACTGGAAAAGGCTAGCTTGGAATTCTTCAGATGGCAGCAGCTAAGCACTAAGCAAAGGAGACAAATGAACATACCATCCCCTCCTTGTCCAAACCCCTCCCTGGTGAGTTCAACCAATCATGGCAAAGCTCTGCTGTGAAAGTATCGGAAATATTTCTGGTAATTCGCACAGCACTTAGTGTAATGGTTGTTCACACAATCGAAAGTGCGCTAAGTCGCGCTACTTTTCAAAAAAGTCAGGAAAAATTCCAAAATCGTTTCTTGTGTTACTAATGGGTTTTTCTGCCCCACTCCTTCTGAAAGAGGTGACTTTGTGGCACAATGCATGTAAACAATTAGGAATCTTGGTGAATTCTTCATGGTTTCTTTTTCATTGTGTAACCAAACCCCAAGACAATTGAATTGCCTGGTCACCTCCCCTTTCCTTTCCCTGGCAGTGCCTTCACAGTTCAAAATCTGCTGGGAAGGGGATACTTGGATGTTGCACAAGGAGATATTTAATATCTCCATGCACAATGTCAAAAAAAGGACATATGTGCACATAATCTTAAATTATGCAAACATATGTCACCCACAGGATTACACCCATGGTAAATCTTGAGCTGATTTTGTATATATTATTGATAATTTATTTTGTGTTAACTATGTTACTTTTAACAATTAAAATTAGCTTTGTAGGATTGGTGGCTTATTGGGGGTGGTGAAAATGCAGTCCACAAGCTATATGCAAGTCCCCCCCATGGCTTTTTTGTGGCTCCCCAGGCTTGCTTTAACCTCTCAAAAGCCCACATAGACCTGCCACACTTTTTGACTATAGAACCACAGTTAGACATCCCAGAATCACCAAAACATTCTGGAAAAAGGCAGAAACTGATACCCAAAGACATTTCTGGTTGCACAAAGCAGTTGATGTCTGGGGTGGCCCATTGTGGTTCAGCAAGGGCAAAAAATGGCCTGTAATCTTCTGTAATTGCCCACCCTTGAACTATACAAGGTGGTTCAGAAATTGACACTTAATGTGCAGCCTGAAACTTTATGCATGTTTCAGATCTAGCAGCCTGTAAGAACAAGTTCTGTAATGTCTGACTGTCTGATGAAAGTGTAAAGAAAAAAAATAATTTTGACAGACTTCTTATATAACAAAATAAAGTACTTAACCACTACTAAGTTATATTGATAAAAACTTCTCTTCAGGATTGTAATCACATGTTTCTTCAAAGTATAAAGCGTGAAGTAAGTATAATTGCTAGTATTGTATTAAGACAAACTGGTGTCTTTTATAGTTGCAAGTATGAGGTGGGACCATTGCCTGGCATCTTTGGTCTACATTCCTCAGAGATAGCTTATCACACATACCCTTTGTCCTGGATATGTGAGAAAACCAGGCATACACATTTATGGAGAAAGACAGATTCATTTATACTCCTTCCCAATAGATTAGCATTGCCAGTACATTGGAAGAATCAGCACTTGGATTAGGAAAGAAAGCAAATAAACTCCAGTTTCAACTTCAATTTATTTATTAAAAAACCAAGCAGACAGAAATACTTGGTTGCTTTGAAGGTAAAATCTTAGGGATTCTTTAGCATTGGGTTCTGGCATTCTCAGTAGTTTGGACTGGGAGGACCTTAGAATAGAACAGCTTCCACCTCTATGAGACTATTAGCTATTCTACAAATCATTTGCTACTACATTTATCAGAATCCCGGGAATAATTAACAAAAGCAGCTTTCAGTAGAAGACAAATTTGGACATTGATGGCATAGCTTTTTGGATGGTCATACCTCACAATCCAATTCAAGGCCACAGAAGCAAAGGTATCCTTCCTTATAAGGAAATTCAAACTGCTTATCAATGGCTTTGGATGGCCTGGTCATCTAGCTGATGCTAAGCCATCCTGGAATGTTCATAGAAATACAGAAATACAAATCATTACTACAGCCGGCTGGCCATTCCCACATCTTTCCAAAAAGGATAAGTAAGGGTTGAAAGCTGGATTTATTACGAGCATACGGTGTCTAACACTGTCTCATCACCCTTAACTAGACGTGCATCTACTCCATAGAAATGATGCAGTTTGACATCACTTCAAGTGCTGTAGCTCCATCGCATGGAATTCTGGGATTTGTAGTTTTGCAAGGTCATTAGCCTTCTCTACCAATTAGTGCTGGTGCCTCACAAAATTTCAAAGCCTGGATTCTGTAGGATGGAGCCATGGTAATTAAAGTAGTGTCAAACTGCATTATTTCTATAGTGTAGAGGCACCCTAGATCTCCTATTTTCTATGGTGCAGTGATAATGGGAGATTGCATCTCCCATTATCCTGCAATTCAGCAATCAGGCAGCTGAAAACTCAACAATCAGGTAAACAAAGGGTTAATAACTTTAGGCTTAATTGGAGCTCTGGAGGAAAGGTAAAACCTCCAGGTCAGCATCAGCAATGACATCAGATCACCAGAGAGTGACCAATCAGAATGCCAGAGGGACAATTTGAAAAAAAGATTATAAATGCTTTGTGTGAGCACATGGATGAGTAAAACCATGAGGTTTGAGACAGACAAAGGAGGCCCTGAAACAAACACCATGTGTTTGGACCTGAGAGATGAACTGAACAAAGAGAAGCCGGGGGTAGCTTTTAGAGCAGGGCTGTCTAGCCTAGCTCACTGATCCCCTAATTTCAGATGGATACGAACTGCATCCAATGTATTACTAGCTAATGTAACTGAATTCTTTGACTTTAATATTTTTGCTATATCTGTAACTCCAAAGTTACAGATACATGAAAGATGCCTGCCCTCATGAGAGATTTGTATGACTTGAACTTGCTTGAATAAAATAAGCTTTTCTTAATCTTCCTATATCCTGATGCTGCATGTGTCCTTATCTCTTGGTCATTGCTACATTTCTCTCTCTCTGGGGATAGGTGGGAGAAGTTGGTTGGTTCTACACTGGCAAGTAGTCCCACTGGTTATTCAGAGACCCTGCATAGCTTCTCGCTGTGCTGTGTGGAAAGGGGGTTCAACTCAGTGCGTGGTGGCATCATTTCAACCTCGAGGGCAGTGATGGCGAACCTATGACATGTGTGTCACCACTGACACGCGTAGCCATTTGTACTGACATGCAGCCGTAGGCCTCCTCCCCCCACCCCTGCCCGCAACCTCACTACCCTGCGATCCAGGCTTCAAAGCCTCACTTTAGGGAGGGGGGAGGAAAGTGGCAGGCCGGGCTATGAAGCCCTAATTGCCACTTTAGGGAGGATGGAGGAAAGTGGCAGGTGGGGCTATGAAGCCCTGATAGACACTTTAGGGAGGTAGGGAGTGGAGCCTCACCCCCACCTGGCCACCACCACCCCTGAGGCCTGCTGTGCTTCCCTGGAGCTGCCTCAGAAAGGACGGGTAAGGTGGCAAGCAGGCAGGACTCTGCTGGGGAAGGCGGTGGGCAAGTGGAAGAGTGGCCACCCGACCTCTCCCTGGCCTCCCCAAGGCGGCTCCAAAGCTTTGGAGCCACCTTGGAAAGGCTGGGGAAGATGGCGGGTGAGTGGGAGGGTGGCCACCCGGCCTCTGCCCAGCCTTCCAGAGGGGGCTCTGAGTCTTCAAAGCCTCGGAGCTGCCTCAGAAAGGCCGGGGAACGTGGTGGGTGGGAGGGAGGGAGGGACTCTGCTTGGCCTCTCCCCAGCCTTCCCGAGGGGGCTCCGTGGCTTTGAAGCCTCGGAGCCACCTTGGAAAGGCTGGGGAAGGCAGCGGGTGGGAGGGAGGGACTTTGCCCGGCCTCTCCCCGGCCTTCTCAAGGGGGCTCCATTGTTGTGAAGACTCAGAGCCTCTTCAGAAAGGGCGGGGAAGGCAGCAGGTGAGCGGGAGGGTGGCTGCCCAGCCTTCCAGAGTGGGCTCTGTGGCTTTGAAGCCACAGAGCCACTTTGGGGAGGCCGGGGAAGATGGCGGGCATCTGGGAAGGTGGCCACCCGGCCTTCCAGAGGGGGCTCTGTGGCTTTGAAGCAGCAGAGCCGCCTCGGGGAGGCCGGGGAAGATGGCGGGCGAGCAGGAGGGTGGCTGCTTGACCTTCCAGAGGGGGCTCTGTGGCTTTGAAGCTGCTTGAGGAGGCCAGGGAAGATAGTGGGCGAGTGGGTGGGTGGCCGCCCGGCCTCTCCCCGACCTTTCCGAGTGGGCTCTGAGGCTTCAAAGCCTCAGAGCTGCCTCAGAATGGCCGGGGAAGGCAGCGGGCAAGTGGGCCTCTTGTGTGAGCCCAGGGTACAGCGCACAGCTTCTCCAATGAAGCCCTACTAAATAGCTCTGCACAGGGGAGCTGCCAAAAGAGGGAGGGGGAGAGTGTGCGTGTGTGTGCGCGTGCGTGGCATTGTGGGTAGGGGGAGTAAGTGCTGTGAAGGGAAGAAGCCGAGGGTCTGGGAGCCGAGGAGCTGCCCGCGTAATCGCTTCTAGGCTAGCTGGCAACACATGCTCTGCTCCATGGCTAACTCAGGCTGCCTCCTCATCTCCAACTCCGCCTTGCTCCCACACTCGCTACCGTACTCCCACGAATGTGAAGGGACGACTGTACATTTTGATTACTCAGTTGTCACATGAGTTGTGACAACTCATTAATTATTAATAAACAATTAATAATATTGTTGATTAAACAATAAATATTGTAAAATAATGTTTTTTTCCTCAAAGTGACACACCACCCGAGTTATGCTCCGTTTTTTGGCGACATTTGACACACCAAGCTCAAAAGGATGCCCATCACTGCTCTAGGGGGTGCCCTTGAGTGATACCTTCAGGGTTGCCTTTAGAGGGAAGCTAACTCTGGGGGTTACAAGTCGAGAGCCCCCAGACTAGCCTGACAGGTGCAAACTTAGTATGACTAACATTTTAACAGTAAATACTATGATTATTATTACACTATGTTATTAGATATTATTAGATATTGAAAATGAAAGTTAGTGTGCTACAGTAGTTAGCATGTTGGACTGCTGCTTGAAAGATGAGGGTTTATATCCCCACTAAGCCCTGAAACTCATGGGAAAACTTTGGCCAGTTTTTGTTTCTCAGCATAACTTCCATCACAGGGTTGGTGTTGTGGGGACAAGGTGGGGAGGAGGAGAGCCATGCATGCTGCCTTTGAGGTCATTGGGGGAAAGTTGGGATATAAATGTGACTAATACTTAAATATATAGGGAAAGGGAGGGAGGTAGCAGCAACCAGAATGTATGCATTTTTAAAATAAAATCTGTCTCTGCTTCATTACTTACCCTTCTATTTTTCTGCATATTTACAATCACCAGGATCCCAGGTATTTAGTTTTCAGAGTTATACAATGCATCCTATTTCTGAGCAATTCCCATACTTCCAAGTCTCACTGGGTTCAATGAGGCTTATATCCAAGTAAATAAACATAGGATTGAAGCCCGTCATATATGTACAGTAACCATCCCTTTTGTAACCAAGTCTTCTAACGGAAGGACTTTGATGAATTCTTATTTCTCTTCTTCCCACATAAAGCCCCTAATCTTGCAAATATTTTTATATAAGATTTACTTCACAACTTTGAGGAAACCTATCAAAATTAATCTTACTTCTTATGGTAATGAAAATATGAATTTGGCTAATAAATGCCGGAAGGGTTAGCCCTAGAGCTATTTATTCCACAATTTCAGCTAAAGATGTCACTTTTTTCTTACCTCTTATGGTAATGAAAATCTGAATTTGACTAATAAATGCCTGAAGGGTTAGCCCTAGAGCTATTTATTCCACAATTTCAGCAAAAGATGTCACTTTTTTCATCATATAATGGTTTTTAATTAATTTTTGGCAACAATTCCCCTTATCTGAAAATGAAAAACCTACTATTAATCACATGGATTATTTATTGAAATGAAAATGAAACTAATCAAATAAACCACCCAATAAATATAGTAGAAATTTAGCTTGATCTTGTAACTAATCAGCTTGAATAAAAGTTGATATGACTAGATATCACATTGATATCAAATTGAATATAGATATTCATTTCAATGTGTTATTAGAAATTAAGACAAACCTACTGAAAACACTGGGGCTGTATTTGTCCTCTCAGTTTTCCAGAGGATGAAGCAGAAGATACCCACCAAAATATAGAGTGAGATCTCTATATGGCTTCTGATAAACTCACAAACATGAATGTAATTATATGTGTTGGAAATGCAAGAACGCTTAGCAATGAAGAGTCAAAAATGCCTCAGAGTGGGCATTAGCAATAAGGTTGGATAGTTTGAGTGACTCATAGTGTCCTCCCTGCTCATCAAATTATTCTGTTCCTCTGTGATGTAAACTGATACTCTTAGTGGTATTGTTTCACCTCTTCTCCTTCCCAGAATTCTTTCTACCAAAACATTTGGCCAAATCCACTCTGCACAAATAATCTAGTTTGAAAGTAGATTATTTTGCATGGCTCCTTCCTATGGAATCCTGGACTTGTAGTTTGGTAAAGCACCAGCACTTTTTGGCAGAGAAGGCTAAAGTTTTTATAAAACTACAGATCCTAGGATTCCATAGGAAGGAGCCATGGCAAATAATCAGTTTCAACCTGGATTATTTGTGTAGTGTAGATTTGGCCATAACTAGTTTAGATTAGCAGCCTGGATAACTTTCCTAACTTATAATAGAATTCCTATAATAAAGCCTTAGTTTGTTTCTCTAAATTCATTGGTATATTTGCTCCTTAAATCACGATATCTAACTGACCACTGCACACACACACACACACTCCCTATCAGTATGCATGCATGGCTCTCCACAATAAAAGGTAAATTACATAAAATGGGTAGTTTCTATTAAAGGATATCCAAACACTTTTGTTTTTATTTTAAAGCAAGCATGAAAAGGTGTGTATATGTGTGCTTGTGTGCTTGTGTGCTTGTGTGTGTGTGTGTACATGTATGGGCCAGTCCAGATGGTGAAACACATCTTTTTTATAATTTGAGGGGAATCCCATGTGTCCAAATAGGATCCTGCAGTGGTCTGTCATTTTCAGAAGGAGGGGGAGCAAAATTCGGAAAAGCTACATGGAAAAAGCCTTTGTGTCTTTTCCCAGTTTTTAAAAAGCTGCAAGGCAAATGTGCACTCCTGCTCATTAGGAAAACTAAATCCTATCGCAGCACATTCCTGAAGCAGATAGCTGATTATTCAGACGTGTGCAAGGGGGGCGGAGTTTGCTAACAAGGCAGCACCCAGAACTACCATCTTGGATTGTTGCTGTAGCAATTGTGTGCTGAAGTAACGAAACAGCCTTTCTCTCCCCCCCCCAATTATTTAAGCAGAAGGTCGCTTTTCCACACCTTGGATTTAATTGTTTGGTTTTTTAAAAAAATACTGGGGAAAGTTGGGGAGTATAGAAACACAAGTAATTCACTCTCTCCCACCATCTTGATTCGCTGGCATGCTTCCGCATGAACAGCAAACATGGATACCTTTGCATACCAGCAACCTTGCAAAAAGATTGTGGAGACAGAGGAAAGCTGCTGCGAATTGGCTTTCATGCACACCAATCCACATTTTATTCCCTCATCTAGACCAGCCCTAAGTGTGTGTGTTTGCAGAGCAAAATCCAGAAACTTGCCTAGCATAATAATTGTTCCAGAGAGGTTTTCCCCCCAATTCATTACTCTGCAGTGTTTCCTCTAAACTAAGCTTGAAAAGGTGTTTTTTTAAAAAATAAAAAAATAAAAATAAAAAATAAAATTGAATATCCTGTCTTTCTGATGCCAACATGCCAGTGGGGAGAGTTAACATGTAAAGACCAATAATAATTTTAAAAAGATCACTTTTTAATATTCAGAACATTAAACAACAAAAATATTAAAAACTCAGAATTGCAGCAGACAGAACAATGACATTGGATGAAACTTAGAAGACAAATATTGATAGGACCCATCTGACAGATCTTAAAATACAGGTAACTTGATATACCTTTAAAGAAAGTCTCTAAAGTATCATTGACCTAAAACTCATCTTGGACACTTGTGCCCAGAAAAAAATTGTCAATTAGCCCAGCCCTTTTAGGACAGGTGTAATATAATCTTGAAAATGAGCCTGCTGTTGAATAACTTCTTGCTCAAGGTTCTTCAAAATTGGAGCTCATCCTAAGCATACCTACCTCTACTGAGATCGGATCTAAAAGCATAGCTTATTGGGACATGGAAAATGAATATCTTTTTCATGAAATCTGAAGTCAAAGTAGAAATGTTACATCATTTGGTTCAAGACTATGATATCTGGAGAAACAATTGCAAAATTAAAGCAGCCCTGGAGCCTATGATAAAGAGCAATCTATAGGTGGAGGGGCATTAGGGCAGATTGTTGTGGGTGTTAGGTTGCTCAAGGAGAAATTGATGTGTACCTAAGAAGCACCTGCCACATCTATACATCCAAGAAAATAACTACTATTTTTGAATCATGTCTAACTTTAAGGGGAAGTATTATTTTGTGTGAATGTATAGGAGAGAAACACACCTCAGGGACAGGGTGAAGATAGTGATATGGGGTAATTTCTTGAATGTTAAAATTTGCCTCTATAAAGAGACATCTTCAACAATGTTGAACAAAAGTTCAACAAACTTCATACCCAAGTTGTATACAAATTTGCATCCCCCAAGTCCAAACTTAACTTCCTATCCACACTACCAAATTGGCTTTTGGTTCTGTTTGATAATACCTTATTTAATTCTTCACATGTTGAGTATTTCATTTCCATGCAATCTGGCCATCTTCACATCAGGCATTTTGCCATCCCAAAGTAATTGAAACTTCTTGCTTCATCTTTCCATGAGTGTATCACCTCTCTCACAATAATTTGTAGTTGCTTAATCTCTTCCTCAGGCTCCCCATCCATCTCTTCATGGCCTTACCTTTGATCTCACAGCTCTGCTGGAGACCAGGTTTTAGTCACTTTTAAATTTTTCTGCTCTTTCATGGCCATTTCTGTGCTATAAAATCTTCCTGGCTTTAGACCTGATTACTGTTTAACCATTACTAGATGTCAAGTCAATCTATTTAGACCTCACTGAGAAGGAAGATGCCGCTGTGTCAATCTGAAAGTTTAAATAATAGAAACAAAACAGAGTTGGATATGTGAAATTGTTACTTTTTACAGAGCATGTTCAAGTGGCATTACAATTAAAGCTGAAAATATTGTGAAACACAAAAATACCCAAAAACTGTAAGGAGAACTTCTTCTAAACTGGGAGATAGTTTGCTAGCATTAATCTGCTTTTTTATATAGAATCTGGGAAATAGGCAATATGGCACAATTTAAAATGTATGAGATTCTTCAAAGCACATGAGATGAAATCACACTTCTACTAAATATAATATTTTACCTTAGTGGCTACGGCAAGATTTTCCTCTACCTGTTGAGAAAATATATCTCAGCCATCCTGAATTTTCTTATATTACTTGTTGTGGTGTAAGAATGTCACATGCTGTTATTTATTTTAGTGAGAAAGTATGACTAATCCCCAAATACTCTCCTGAAAACCTACAGCCAAATATTTTTAAGGCAAAGGAGTAGAAATATTTCAGATAAAGTAGTTTGTGTGCAACACTGGCCAATGAGGCTTGTAAGGAAATCAATCAATTTATACATTAGGAGTAGTTGCTCATATCTGCCTGCATACTTGCTATGTTTTATATAGTAATAAAAATAGGAAAACAAAAGGTTCAGTAGTTTCCTACTGTTTATATATCAGCTGTCATCTGAGCCTATGCACTGGCAGAGAAAATGTTCAGTAAGATTCTGAGATATGCTAGATAATTTAGAGAACTCATTGAAATACACACACTAAACTCTTTAGGTTGTTAAGAGACATAAACTGGGAGCAGAAGCAGCCACTGCTGCAGCTGCTGGGGGTGTCGGAAGACCATTTCTGCAAGATCTAGTCCCTGGTCTTCCATATAGCAGGAATTTCACCTCAAGGCTATTGCTGCTGCTCCAAGGTACCTACAGTCTATCAGGAAAGGGGTCTTCTTTAGGACAGAGCAGCTAGTGGACCCCTTGCCATGAAGACAGCAAATTCTCTTCAGTTTTACAGCCACTATTCCTGCAGCTGCTCTGAGTTGTATGGAAGGGCTTCCACTGCTCTGCCTCAGCCAGGAAGACCATCCAGCAACTGGATACTTTCTATATATCCCAGAGCTGATGCAAGAGGAGTGGACATAAAATTGAGAGTGGATTCACTACTGACATTATCAGACCAGAGTCTAAATATACTGCAATTTTGCAAATGAAGGTAGCGGAAACATTGCAGCATTATAACACCTATTATTGCACATTGCTATAATCATGTGGAAGAAACACCACAGAATTGTTGCACAACTACCACTAGCACTTTAAGAGCAGGAGTTTACTTCTGCAATTTGGTATGGGGAAATTTTGGTGGTTCTCACAAGAAGATGTGAGTGAACTTAAACTCCAAAAAACCCTTAATTAACAAAGTAAATGAACAGACAAGCACTGCAACAAACCTAAAAATGTGAAAACTAAAGGAAACAGTTCATAAAAAGAGCTTCATGTCCTTCATTTTCATGTTCTCACCTGGAAGTTTTCTCACTGGGAAGAGGGAGAGGGGAAATCATAGAATCATAGAGTTGGAAGAGCCCACCCATTCATAATGTAATCTCGCTATTATAATGGGACATGGTTTCACACACTGTAAATAGTGCAAAAAAAGAGCACTATTGATGATCTTTTGATGGCTTATCCTGTGAATTGTAAGTAGCTACTTTTTTGCAAGTGGAGAAATGGTGTAAAAACACAAAGATGATGATGCGATGCAATAGCAGGGTCCATGCACGCTACCCTGATGTCATGATCCCTCAATTTTTGCCATGTCTAATAATGTCCTAAGTCCCTGGCAATTGATCCACCAGCAACCTCTGTTTCAGGTTTTGTGGCTCAGGACATATTTAGCTTTGGAGCAAATGTATTTTAGCTTTAATTTTAATTTCTCTGTTTCAATATTTCATTTTAATTACATATTACTATAAATGATTAGTGAAATGTTTAAGTTTATGCTGTAGGCATTTGGCTGAGGTGGGGTGAGGGAGTGAAAAACAAACAAAACAAAACAAAACCTTTTATGACCCAAATTTTATGTATATTTCCCTGGGAATTAGCCTCATAGACATGCACAGCATTGTGCTCTAAACAGCAAATAAACCAAAGCTTTTGCTTCTCATGATTTCCAGGTCAGGACAGATCCTACATCTACATTCACAAAGTAACGGCATTCTCATTGCTTATTAAGTCTCTGGCTTTTCTTCGCAAACGAAGATTCAGGAAGGACTCATCCCGCGCTTTCTGCAAGCGCGCTGATGACTAAAAAGGCCAATCCGAGATAGACAAGTCCGGTTGCAAAAAGCACAGCAGAAGGTCTCCTTGGGTGATGTTTTTGGGTTGTGATTCTTTCTGCGTTGTCGTTTCTCTTCAAGACTTGTTCGGCGTGAGTTCTCAAATAAGGCTGCAGCATTGTGGATAGTGCGTCTCCATGCCTCCCGATGTGAGGCCAGGGCGGACCACTGTTGGTGATCAATTTGGCCAAGCCTGAGATGTTGTTTCAGGAAGTCTTTGTATCGCTTTTTTGGAGCGCCCCTCTTACGCTGACCCGTGGCGAGTTCACCGTAGAGTAGTATTTTTGGGAGGCGATGGCCCTCCATCCTAGAAACGTGCCCTGCCCAGCGCAGCTGTGTTCTCAATATCATGGCCTCAATGCTGGTGATCCCTGCTTGTTCAAGGACAGCAACATTCGTCACATAGTCAGTCCAGTGTATATTTAGGATTGTGCGTAGACAGCGCTGATGAAAGCGCTCGAGGAGTCGTAGGTGGTGGCGATAGGTGACCCATGTTTCAGATCCATAAAGGAGGATAGACAGTACGATGGCTCTATACACACTGATTTTTGTGCTTTGCCTCAGGTGTTTATTGCTCCAGACTCTTTTGTGAAGTCTTCCAAATGCACTATATGCCTTTGCTAGTCTGTGATCGATCTCTTTGTCAATCTTAGCATCTGAGGAGATGATGCTTCCCAGGTAGGTGAACTGCTGAACGGACTTGAGCACTGATTTGCCGACGGCAATGTGGGGATGGTGGTGTTCGTCCTGTGGTGCAGGCTGGTAAAGAACTTCTGTTTTCTTCAGGTTGACTTCTAGCCCAAACAGCTCTGCAGCTGTTGCAAAGCAGGACATTAGGCGCTGCAGAGCTGCTTCTGTGTGGGCAACAAGGGCAGCATCATCGGCAAAGAGCAGCTCACGGACTAGATAGTTTAGAGTCTTAGTGTGAGCCCTCAGACGGCTTAAGTTAAACAAGCTACCATCAGTACGGTAGCGTATATAGATGCCGTCGTCTTCTTCAAGCTCTGCCATAGCCCTTTGGAGCATCATGCTAAAGAAGATTGTAAATAAAGTTGGTGCAAGAACACAACCTTGCTTCACTCCATTAGTTATTAGAAAGGGCTCTGAAAGAGCATCGCCATATCTGACTTGACCACGCTGTCCCTCGTGTAGCAAGATAATCATTTTAAGGAATTTGGGGGGACATCCCAATCTTTCCAGGATCTGCCACAGACCTTTTCTACTTACAGTGTCAAAGGCTTTGGTGAGGTCGACAAATGTTACATAGAGACCCTTGTTCTGCTCCCTACATTTTTCTTGCAGTTGCCTAAGGGCAAATACCATGTCTGTAGTACTCCTATTGGCTCTGAAGCCACATTGGCTTTCAGGGAGAAGTTCTCCTGCAATAGCAGGAACTAATCTGTTCAGGAGTATCCTTGCAAGGATTTTTCCAGCAATAGAGAGCAGTGTTATGCCTCGATAGTTTGAGCAATCGGATTTTGCTCCTTTTTTCTTGTACAGGGTGATGATGACTGCATCTCAGAGGTCTGATGGCAGTTCCCCTTTTTCCCAGCAATTCACAAGGAATTCGTGGAATTTTTCGTGGAGTGCATGACCACCATGTTTCCAAACTTCAGGTGGGATTCCATCAATCCCAGCTGCCTTGCCGTTTTTCATCTGCTGTATGGCCTTAAGGGTCTCTTCCAAAGTGGGAGCTATGTCCAATTCATTTTTCATTGGTTTTTGTATCATATATTGGATAGCTGAGGCTTGGACTACTCGGTTGGCGCTAAAGAGACTTTGAAAATGTTCAGCCCAACGATTTAGGATGGAGGCTTTATCAGTAATTAATGTTTGACCATCTGTACTGTATAAGGAGCTTTGGACCTGATAAGTAGGTCCAAACACTGCTTTAAGAGCTTCATAAAATCCTCTATGATCACCCAGATCTGCACAGCGTTGTGTCTTTTCTGCTATATTGATCCACCACTTGTTCTGCATGTCTCGGAGTTTTTGTTGTAGTTTGCTACATGTGAGGCGGAAAGCTGCTTTTCTTACATGACAGGTTGGCTGGGCGAGGTATGCCTGGTGAGCAGCTCTCTTCCTTGCAACAGCTCCTGGATCTCTTGGTTGTTTTCATCAAACCAGTCTTGATTTTTCTTGTGGGAGAAGCCAAGGGATTCTTCTGCAGACTGGAGGATACTGTTTTTGATATGTTGCCAAAGCACTGTAGGAGAAGGATCTGTAGGATGATCTTCAAGTTTCGTTTGTAGATTTGCCTGGAAGTTGTCTCTCATGGTAGCTTGTTGAAGATTGTTGACTTGGAGTCTCTTCTTTAAGATGCCACCCCTCTTAGGTTTGAACTTAAGATGAAGATTTAGTTTACATCTGACAAGGCGATGATCTGTTTGGCATTCTGCACTGGGCATCACTCGTGTATGACGGACATCACGAATGTCCCTCTGACGGACTAGAACGTAGTCAATGAGGTGCCAATGTTTGGATCGGGGATGCATCCAGGTTGTCTTCAAGCTATCTTTCTGCTGAAAGATTATGTTTGTAATAGTCAGCTGTTGTTCTGCACAGAACTCTAGCAGGAGGCGTCCGTTATCATTGCAATTTCCAACACCATGCTTGCCTAAGACACCTTTCCAGGCTTCGGAGGTGGACAGGATGTTTAGGGTGAGCTCAGCAATAGTGAGGGAGCATAAACTTCCGAGAGATATTGTGGTTTCCTTTGTAAGAGCCAAATTTAGAGACAAAATAATACAATGAAATTATTCATGCAAACTAGTAATAGAGGGGCAGGAAAACCAAATTTATAAAGATGTCCCAATTGAGATCCTCAAGAAAAGGCAGGACCACAGACAACTTACATCGAGACTACTGCGAATGGGGATCAACTACAGATGGGATTGAATGGAAGGTAATTCCTTCACTTACAGACAGAAAAGACACAGAATAAATTCAGTTGACAAAGCCAAAGACATGATGAGAAGATTGGAAGAAGACAAAGACAAAGAAGAGGAAAGAAGAAAGAGGAGGAAAAACAAACAAGGTGAAGACAAACATTTGAGGAGAATTGAAAAAGAGGATGTTCAAATGAGGCTGGAAGGAAGCAACGCTAACTATGATGATGAAGTTGTGGCACCCCATGAAGAGTTTGGGGTAGAGGAAGAACAGATAGAGGAAGAAAAAAATGAAATAGTGGAAGGAAGAGAGAGAGGGTGATGAAGAAGACCCATAAAAATCTAATCAAAATAAAGTATGATTATAGCGTCATGGAATGTGAAAGGGCTTAACACCTTAGTTAAGAGAAAGAAGATTTACCACTATTTAGAAAAACTCAAAGCAGACATAACGTGTCTGCAAGAGGTAAGAATACACAACAACAAAAGTAAATTTCTTAAAAACGTAAAACTAGGCAAAGAATTTGTATCTCTATCAACAAAGAAAAAAAAGTGTGGTAATCTACGTAAATAAGAAGTACGAAGCAAAGCAAATTTTAAATGACAACGAAGGTCACTTAATTGGAATTGAGCTTAATTTTCCAAACGGAGTCTTGTATGTAGTGGCAGTATACGGCCCACTAGAGAAAAAAGAGCGATTTTACAAAGATCTGGGTTCTAAGCTGGCCGTGTTGGAAAAAGGACCAATAATACTGGCAGGTGATTTTAATGGAGTCTTAAATGGAAAAAGAGATAGATCCGAGGGGACGAGAAAAAATCAGGGAAGACTCCCCAAGGTTTGTCTAGATATGATGGAAGAATTGAGTCTAATGGATTTATGGACAGCCAAATACCAAACAGAAAAAGGGTACACGTATTACTCAGAACCTCACAAAACGATGTCAAGGATTGATATGTTTTGGGTTTCCAAGACTTTATTGCCAAAAATTAAAGAGATGAAAATAAACCCTAACACTACGTCAGATCATAACCCCATAAGTCTTCGGATGGAAATCATCAAAAGAGAATACACATGGAGGTTTAGAGATAAGCTTATAAATGAAAAAAGCTTTGTTCTAAAAATGAAAGAAAGGATATCCCAGTTCTTTAAAGAAAATAAAGAGAAAGGAGTGGCAACAAAGATAGTATGGGATGCCTTCAAAGCTACCATGAGGGGATATTTTCTACAAAAGGGAGCTGAGCAGGCTAAGACGAGAAGGAGTATTGATCAAGAGCTTTTTCAAAAATTAAGTGATAAGGAGGGAAAATTAAGGAAAAATCCTCAAAATAAAGCCCTGATCAAAGAAATAGCCCTGCTAAGAAGGTCGATTGACAACAAGACAGTTGAGGAAATTGGTGAAAAAATTAAAAAAATCAAACAGAGGACCTTTGAACAAGCTAACAAAGTTGGTAGGTGGCTGTCCTACAGACTGAAAAAAGAAAAGGAAAAGAAGATAATAAATGAAATTAGAGATGATGGGGAGCTGAAGACGTCTCAAGAAGACATCAAAAAGTGTTTATTGATTATTATTCTCAGTTGTATAAAGAACCAACATGGAAAGAAGACTGGGTTAACGAGATGAACGAATACATAAGGGACAATAAAGTTATGACAGTCCCGGAAGAATACAGGATAAACATGTCCAAACCATTTAGTTTAGATGAAATGTTAAAGGTAGTTCAAGACTTAAAGAGTGGGAAGGCGCCAGGTCCAGATGGCTTTACTGATGGCTTCTACAAAACCTTTATGAATGTCATATCAGGACATTTATTAGAAGTCATTAACCAGATACATAAAGAAGGGATGCCGGAGTCTTGGAAGATGGCTAACATCATAATGATTGCGAAAGAGGGGAGGAATAAGTCTGATGTAAAGAACTATCAACCAATATCCCTCTTAAATGTTGACTACAAGATCTACGCCAGTATGATAACAAACAGAATTAAAGAGGTGTTAGGAAAAATAATACATGAAGATCAATGCGGGTTTCTACCAGGTAGATTATTATCATCAAACATTAGGTACATAATTGATATATTGGAGTACTTAGAAAAAAATAACGAACATAAAGTGGCTATAGTGTTCGCAGACACTGAAAAAGCTTTTGATAATATCAATTGGCGATGTCTAGTTAAGACCATTCAAGAGTTGGGATTTGGTCAGTTTATAACGGATAATATACAGCAAATCTACACGGAACAAAAATCACACATTATTATAAACGGGGAAAGAACCAGTAAAATATCGATCCAGAAAGGAACCAGGCAGGGATGCCCCCTGTCCCCGCTGCTCTTCATAACGGTTTTGGAAATTCTGTTAAATAAAATCAGAGCGGAAGAAAAAATACAAGGTCTAAGAATTAAAAGTCAGGAATACAAGACCAGGGCATTCACTGACGACATAGCTATTGTTCTTGAAAATCCCATTTGTAATATTGGCTGCTTATTGGAAACCATATCAGAGTTTGGGGCCTTTGCCGGATTTAAAATAAACAAGGAAAAGATGATAATTCTCATGAAGAACCTAGACACAAAAGAACGAGAAATACTGCAAGAAATTTCTAAGTGTAAATAGGAGCATAAGGCCAAATATTTAGGGATTTGGTTATCCAGCAGGAACCTAGACCTATTCAACAACAATTACAAAAGAACATGGAAAACAATTAAGGAGAATCTGGCGACCTGGTCTAAATTAAATCTCTCGCTGATGGGGAAAGTTGCGGCAATCAAAATGTCGGTGCTCCCAAAACTCATGTTTTTTATTTCAAAACCTACCAATCATCTGTAGTAACACACCATTCAAAAACTGGAAGAAAGATCTATCTGATTTTATATGGAGCGGCCGGAAACCAAGAGTAAAATGGCAAATATTGATTGAAAGATCGGAAAAGGGAGGACTGGACCTACCTGATCTGCAATTATACCACAAGGCATGTACGATGGTATGGTTAAGTGATTGGATAAAACTAAAAGATCAGACGTTATTAACACTGGAAGGAGCAGGTCTAAGACTAGGATGGCATGTATATTTAGGCTATAGTAAGGCGGAGATACATAAGGACTTTTCCAACCATGTAATAAGAAATGCATTGCTGCAGAACTGGAATACAATTCGCAAACAATATTTTGGGAAGATCCCATTGTGGATATCTCCGGCTGAAGCATTCTTCAGAAGATGGGGGCATTTGGGCAAACCAGATAGGTGGATAAGGTACCAAGATATGTACAAAAAAGAAGATGGAAAAGAGGGACAATGCAAAATGAGAGAAGAATTACAATCAGAGGGATGGCATCTTAATTGGTTTTCTTACCAGCAAATACACAGTAGGTTTCAAAAGGATAAAGTAGAGTTTGGTTTCTCTGCCAAGGAAACAAATTTTGAGAAAATCATGCAAGATGAAAAGAAAAAGAAGATAGCGAGGTTATATGACATTCTGATAGATAAACAACTAGAAATTGAACCAGTCAAAGAAGCAATGATAAAATGGGCTAAAGATATCGGGACAGAAATCCAACTGGAAGAGTGGGAAGGTGCATGGAGAAAAACAAAAAAGTTTACAGCCTGCCAAGACTTAAAAGAAAATTATTTTAAAATAAGCAACAGATGGTATCTAACTCCTTCCAGATTAAGTAAAATGTATGGTTCTAAGGTAAAAGAGTGCTGGAAGTGTGAGAAAGACTCAGGGACGTTAAAGCACATGTGGTGGTCCTGCCCTTCCATCTATAAATTTTGGCTGAAAGTTCATAATATAATTCAAAAAATATTTAGTATTGAATTGGAGTTTGATCCAAAATTCTATCTGTTAAACATCACCTCCTCACTAACATGGAATAATGAGAGAAAGTACTGGTGAATACTGTTATATCTAGCTACGGCAGTTCATATGATTATAGCATCATTGTGATGTACACAGAACACAAACTCAGGATTCTTCAATAAATCTCTTTATTGGAAGAGAAGCATGTGTAAGGAACAGTGGCAAAGCTGCTACTGAAGTATAGATAAACAAACTAGTGATAATAAGGCATCAAGCGTGAGAACAGACAGAGTTATTCCACGGGGGAGCAAGAGTAGCCGGCGAGCGTGGCCTTGAGTTCCTGGTAGGACTTGCGTTACCATGCCAACCAGGAGGCCTGGCTCATTTCTCAGACATTCCAAAACCTGAGAAAATACTAGCTACATGTCAGGGCCTCCATGAATTCCACTCCAATACCCAGAATTCAGGGATGAGCCTGACATACTGCCCCCCTGAAGACTAACCCTCCCCCTTTCTCAGCCAGGCTTATCGGGAAAGCGGGCATGAAACTTTCGCAACAAGCGTTTGGCATTGACATGCTCAGAAGCAACCCACTCCGCATGGCCCAAAGGCAGGTGTTTCCACTTTACCAAATACTGTAACCCTCCCCGGTGACGTCTAGAGTCCAGAATCTCAGAAATTTCAAAATGTTGGTCTTGATCCACCAGGATCGGCTGAGGAGCAGGTTCCGGAGCCGGATGGTGTTTGTCCGGAGGGTGCACAGGCTTGAGCAGGCTGGAATGAAACACAGGATGTACATGACGGTACAACTTAGGCAAAGACAGTTCAAAAGCCACAGGATTTACCATCCTAACCACACGAAAAGGCCCAATGTATTTGGCTCCCAACTTTTTAGAGGGTTGGGGGCACTTAAGGAATTTGGTGGACAAATAAACCAAATCTCCCACTGCATATCTAGGGGAAGGGTCCCGTTTCTGATCAGCATAATGTTTGTAGCGTGCTTTGGCAAAGTCCAAGGCCGAGATTACATGAGGCCACGCATCCCTGACCTTTTGACTCCACTGGGAGACCGAAACGGGGTCAGAGCTGGGGGACCCCTCCAACAAGGGGAGGGGACCGAAATCATGCCCAGACACAACCTTGAACGGTGAGAGCCCAGTGCTCTGGTGAGTGGCATTATTGTAGGCCACTTCAGCAAAAGGCAGAAGATCAACCCAATCAGATTGTTGGAAATTCACATAGCATCTTAGGTATTGTTCCAGAGTCTGATTCGTTCGTTCCGATTGTCCATCCAATTGGGGATGATGGGAGCTGCTGAGACCGAGCTCCACCCCTAGAAGGTTCGTGAAAGCCTTCCAAAACTGCGAGGTAAATTGTGCTCCCCGATCCGACACAATCTTGGCCGGAACGCCATGAATCCGATAAATATGCTGAATGAACAATTTGGCTAATTGGGAGGCCGTGGGGAGTTTCTTACAGGCCACAAAATGCGCTTGCTTTGAGAACAAATCAGTCACCACCCAAATAACCGTCTTTTTCCTACTCTCTGGTAATTCCACAATAAAGTCCATGCTAATGACCTCCCAGGGCTTGTTTGGGGTAGGTAGAGGGTGGAGCAAACCTTTGGGCTTCCCTGACCCCCCTTTTGACACTGCACAAGTGGTACACCCCTTCACATATTCCTCCACCTCCTTCCTCATACGGGGCCACCAAAACTGTCTCCGGGCCAAATGCAAAGTTTTGTGATACCCAAAATGTCCCGCACTCTTGACATCATGGCACTGTTTGAGAATACTCGCTCTTAAGACCTCAGGAACATACAGGCGATCCCCTTTCCAGGCCACCCCATCCTTCACAGTCACCTCATTGGGGTGAGCCAGGAACCACTGGTCCAGGGGCAGTTCCGAGGCCAATTGAGAATGCCACCCTCCTTTCTCCCCTTGAGAAACAGTGGGCGCGGCAGAGCCATCCGCCGTAGGGGTCACTGCCCGGGTCCCCGGATCGGGGGAAGGTGGTTCGGGGTTCAAGGGCTGGGGCACCGGGCCAGGCGCCAAGGGTGAATCACCGCCAATTTCAGTAGGACCCAGAATCTGAGCAGGGCTAGCAGTGGATTTCTGTTCTTTGGCTTTGCTCCGAGTGAGGACAGCTAGCCCCAAGTGGGAAGGAGAAAAAACGGTATCAATGACCTCCTTGCGCTTACTCTCATGTTGTGGTAGCCTGGACAAAGCGTCAGCCAAAAAATTTCTTTTCCCCGGGATAAATTTCAAGGTGAAATTAAATCGGTAAAAGAAACTGGCCCACCTGACCTGCTTGGGGCTCAAACGCCTAGGGGTAGCCAATACTTCCAAATTTTTATGATCAGTCCAAACTTCAAACGGTTTGGGTGAGCCCTCCAGTAGGTGGCGCCACGTCTCTAGTGCCAACTTGATAGCACCTGCCTCTTTCTCCCACACCGGCCAATTTCGTTCCGTGTCATTGAACTTTCTGGATAAATAGGCACATGGCCTCAAATCCCCTTCCTCCCCCTTTTGCAACAAAACACCACCCATAGCCACATCAGATGTGTCCACTTGGACCACGAAAGGTTGGGAGGGGTCGGGGTGTTTGAGAATAGGCTCAGAAGTCAACAGGGATTTCAATTTGTCAAATGCTTGTTGGCACTGTGGTGACCACACAATTTTTTGGGGAGCTTTGTTTCCTTTACAGTGCTTGGAACCTTTGTTTTTCCCTTCTTTGGTTTTTAACAAATCTGTCAGGGGAAGGGCTACCGACGCAAAGTCAGGGATGAAGGACCGATAAAAATTAGCAAACCCCAGGAAGCTCTGCAACTGTTTCCTGGTTCTAGGGGCTTCCCATGCCAAGACCCCCTTAACCTTTTCTGGGTCCATTTCAATCCCTTTGTTTGAGATGTGGTACCCTAAATAATCCAGCCGGCTTTGGTGGAACTCACACTTGGACATTTTCCCATACAGATGATTTTCCCCCAACCTGGTAAGCACTTTTTCACCAGTTTCACATGGGACGTGTAGTCCTCAGAATAAATCAACACATCATCAAGGTACACCAACACCCCTTTGTACAGAAATTCACGTAACACATCATTAATTAAGTTCTGAAAAATGCCAGGGGCCCCTTTGAGGCCGAAAGGCATGACGAGGAACTCAAAAGCCCCTAGGGGGCAATTAAATGCAGTCTTCCACTCATCCCCCTCCCGAATCCGTACTCTGTAGTAGGCCTCTCGCAGATCCAGCTTCGTGAAAATCTTCCCTTTGGAGAGATGGGCTAATATGTCCTTCATCAAGGGCAGGGGGTACTGGTTGGAGACACTAATCGCGTTTAGCCCTCTGTAATCCTGAATTAAACGAAGCCCGCCATCAGCCTTGCGCCTAAACATCACCGGGGCCCCCACAGGCGAGGTTGAGGGCCTAATGAACCCTCGGGCTAAGTTTTTATCTATGAACTCTCGGAGCGCTTCCATTTCAGCTGGTGTCATAGAATAAATGCGAGGTTTGGGTAGGCTGGACTCTGAGAGTATCTCAATGGCACAGTCAAAAGCCCGGTGGGGTGGCAAAATGTCACATTCCCTCTCCTCAAACACATATTGCCACGCCTTGTACTCCACTGGCAGCCCTTTCAGCTCCCCTTTTACTAAGGCAGTTGTGTAATTCTGCGGCTCATCCACCAGGGGGCCCCCGTCCCCTGGGAATCCTCCCCCCGCCCCGTGCTCCTTGGTACACAATGGGTCTGTAAAAGTCAGTGTTTCTTTTATCCAATCTATGGAGGGGTTGTGGTACTTTAGCCAGTTCAGACCCACAACTGCCGCGGGGACTAAACCTGGAGCAATCACAAACTGCAGTTCCTCCTGGTGGTTGCCCATCCTCATGTGCGTGGGACCAGTTATGCGCCGGGCGGGGCCCCCCTTCATCATCCCCCCATCCATCTGAGACAGCCACACGGGCTTGTCCAGCTTAACAGTATCAACGTTCAGTTCACTGACTAAGGAGGGATAAGTACTTGGGTACAACCAGAGTCAATCATTAACATAACTTTGCGGGTGGGGCCCTCCCCTCCAACCCCCACTCGAGCTTTGATAAAGAACGGGCCCTTCGCTCCACTCACCACGGCATCCGGGCGCCCTTCCGGTTTAGCCCGCCCTCGGGCGCTCAGTAGGGCGGGCTGGGCCCGTTTCCCGCCGGCTCAGCGTCGGAAGAGTAGGACCCACTATCCTCGGGATCATCTGAGGACTCCCCTGCCGCCTGGCCCGCTGCCAGGGCCCTGGCCATCGCCTTGGTCTTGGGTTTGGAGGGAGTCTTGGCGGACCCGGATCTCCCCTCGCTCCGCGCTGGCTTGGCGGCGGCGGGTTGCTCCCGTGGGCTCTTCTCTGGGCACTCCGCTATGCGGTGTCCGCTCTTCCCACAATGCAGGCACAGCCCCTTTCTCATCCTTCGCTCACGTTCGGACTCTCCGGTGGTGCCTCCCCCCGAGCGTGCCGTCTTGGTCTTCTTCCCGGGGCCCCCAGCGGACTTCCCCTCTGTCCCGGCCTGGCGGCGCAACATCTTGATGCTGGCCTTCACCGACTCCACTTCCCCAGCTAGCCGTATCCACCCCATGAGGGTTTCGGGGTCTCCCTGGAACTTGGCCCACTCTAGAATGTCAGGGTTCAGGCCCTCCTGGAAAAACTGCACTTTGACCTCCTCTGGCCACTCCGGCACTTGGCTGGCTAGGCGGCGGAACTCAGCCGCGTACTCGGCCACTGGCATCGTGCCTTGCTTCAGGCTCCTAAGCTTGCTTCGAGCCCGCTTCCCTCTTAAGGGATCGTCAAACTGGGCCCTGAGAGCCATCAGGAACTCTTGGTAATTACCCAGTTCAGGGGCTCCCATATCATACAGACCCACCAACCACTGGGCCGCCTCTCCCTCCAGTTGGTTGGACACATACTGCACTTTCTCAGCCTCAGACTGGAACTCCCCTTCCCACTGAGTCATGTAACTCACCACTTGAGTCATGAAGTAGGGTAGTTTTGTTGGATCCCCATCGAACTTCGCCTTCAGATGCCGGTGTTTCCAGCCCCGGGGTCGCTCCTGCGGCTCAACCGGGCCAGCCCCCACTGGGGGAGCCGGTCCAGGAGCCGGCAGGCCAGGTACAGCAGGGGGCTGAACGGGGACTCCATCCCCGGGTGCCTGGGCAGCCGCAGGTGGCGCTGGGGGAGGCTGGGCCCCTCCAGGTGCTGGTGGAGCTGGAGGGGTTCTGTGCAGGAGTTCTAGAAGCACCTCCCGTATCTCACCCATTTGCTGTTTCAGTTGAAGAACCTCGGTTCCAACTTCTGCCAGGGAAAACTTCGCTTCTGGCTCTCTAGGCCCCTCACCCTGGGGTCTGTCCCACCGGGACCTGCGGTCTTCTCGGCGACCGGCCCCTGCCCATGGCCAGGCAGGGCCCAAAACCTCTCGCACCGGAGTGCCGAAGCTTGGCAGGCTGCCCCTCCCCGGAGCCAGCTCCATCCCCAGCTCCCAGGGCTCAGTGGAGGGTAGAAATATTGCAGCCCTCCGGCGGTCTCGGTCTCGGCTGGCACCTCCAGCTGCGGCGGCTACAGCACCCCCCTCTGCCCCGGTCTCCTGCTTCGAGGCCTCGGCTTCTCTGGCGCTGGCTGCAATCAGATCTTGGTCCGTCTGTGTGCCAGTCTCTGCGTCGTCAGACATTGCAGGTAAAGGCTCCACAGTTTCAGGACAGAGAAAAAAAAATAAAAATGCGAGTAGCAGCTTTCTGTGATGTACACAGAACACAAACTCAGGATTCTTCAATAAATCTCTTTATTGGAAGAGAAGCATGTGTAAGGAACAGTGGCAAAGCTGCTACTGAAGTATAGATAAACAAACTAGTGATAATAAGGCATCAAGCGTGAGAACAGACAGAGTTATTCCACGGGGGAGCAAGAGTAGCCGGCGAGCGTGGCCTTGAGTTCCTGGTAGGACTTGCGTTACCATGCCAACCAGGAGGCCTGGCTCATTTCTCAGACATTCCAAAACCTGAGAAAATACTAGCTACATGTCAGGGCCTCCATGAATTCCACTCCAATACCCAGAATTCAGGGATGAGCCTGACAATCATTATGGAAAAGTAAGGAAGAGCCCTCGATAGAAAGTTGGGTGAACAAAATACTAGTGATGAGGGAAAACGACAGATTATCCCGTTTAGTAAACCAAGAGAAAATAAGTAAGGCAGACATAGAATGGCAGCCAGTATTAAAATATTGTAGGCTAAGATGGAATACAGGAAATGATATAAAGATATAAGATACAATGATATAAAATAAGAAAAACCGTACTTGGTTGATTTAACAAAGCAACAAACAAACAGATGTATTAAGGACAAATATTGGTTCTAGGCGGACAGAAAAGAAAAAGAACAAGATTGATGAGTGGGGAGGAAGGAGGAGAGCAAAAAATAAATGGTAAATTTACAGGAAATTAAGAAGCAGAAAGCTAACACTATTTCTAGGTAAAGAGGAGGATATTAAAATTCAGACTGTAATAAACTCTTTGAATTACTTTACCGAGGGAAGTCAGGATATAATAGTGGATAACTGTTAATTGTTCAAAGCCTACATGTATTAAGATGCAGAAGGATGTAATTTCGGAATTTCTTTACTCCTTTGAAATATACGTTGGGATTGAAATAATAAATATTAAAATGGGGGAAAAAATTAAGTTAAATGCCTCTATTGAAAAGCCTTACATGAATGAATCTGAAAAATGCCACCCATGATTTATACCCTCTATCTTTGATTCTTATCAATTTCTCATCCACCTACCAAAACCCCTTCTTTTGATTTCTTCTATCCCTTCATTAGACTCTTATATCTTTGAAAACTCTGCTTTCTTTTTCAGTTTTAGTATTGTCTGGGTGGATCCCAGCAAAAGGGTTAAGAGCTTAAAGACTCTGTTTCCTAGGACAAATGAGGAGCCTCTATACGCTGTCTAATGCAGAACAGAGGGACAAAATGGTTGACAATATGATCTAAGTCTTGTTGTTGTTATTGCATGCTTTCAAGTAATTTCCAACTCATTGCAGCCTATAAAATTATCATGGGGTTTTTTTGACAAGATTTGTTCCAAGGGTGTTTGCCTTTGCCTTCCACTGAGGCTGAGACAGTATGACTTGTCCAATGTCATGTGGGTTTCCATGACCAAGTGGGATGCAAACCCTGGTCTCCAGTCATAGTCCAGTGCTCAAACTGCTATACCATGCTGGTTGATCTAAGCCTTATAATTCCCCAAACATGACAAACTAAAAGAAAGATATTAAAAAAAAAAGAAAAGAATACTAGGCTTCAGAAAAAGAACCAGCAGGGAAATTCAAAATTTGCTGGCTCTTTAATATTGTCTCTCATTTATTTAATTGATAATTAATATTTTAATATTGGAATTAAGTTGATAATGAACTCCAGCATAAGTCAATTGAGATAAAATACATTTAATTAAGTTGACACTTTTTGTTAGAAAATTTCCAACTTAATTGATAATCTACTTGATGCTAAGTAGATAGTCCCTGTCTCTGGTTGGACTTCTAATAGGCTTTGACAAAATTCCTCACCAAAGACTTAGGTGCCATTTGGAGCCATGGGATAAGGGACAAGTCTTCCTATGGATTGAAAACTGGTTAATGAACAAGAACCCGATGATGATGATGATGATGATGATACCAGTTCTCACAATGAAGGTATGTGAGCAGTTGGTACTTCTTTACAAAGTACAGTTAAACTGAAATTTACTGTCACAAGATGTAGTCTGTCAACCAATCTAGATAGCTTTAATGGAAGGTTTAAAACATTCCAGAAGGATAAAGCCATTAGCTGTTGCTACTCATGATGGATATATTAGAAATATTTAAAGCAGTGATAATCTGGGACTTTATCAGACAAGACTCTAAAAATGTACTTTTTCCACCATATTTTAATCCATTTGTGTGCCAGCAAAAGAACCCTTTTTCTCAAATGTTGCTGTAATGACATGAAAAAGGAGCCCAGTACTTCTGTGTTTCCTGGGGTGCCTGATCTCGGTGGTTCTCATGAGAAGATGTGAACATGCTTAAAAGACAAGAAAACCCAACTAAATTAAAAAACAAAATGAACACACAGCACTGAAACACACTTAAAAACTTCCAAGTAAACCGTGGAGGCCCTGAAAAAGAAGCATCCCATGGCTAGATTTTGCATTCCCACCTAGAAGTATTCTGGCTGGGACCACCCATTGATGCTGGAATCGCTCTAGCAGAACAGGACCCAGTTTCACATGCTTGTAATTCCAACAAACAAATCACGGCTGATCTATTGATGGCTTGACCCATCAATAAACGACTACACCTTCTTTACAACACATAATAACAAACGAATGATATATTGTGGTATTGGCACCCTTTTGCATTCATTAGGCATTGTTATGATGTCATATTTGCTGTGTCTGATAAAGTCCCCTGGATTCCAATTACTGAGAAAGACAACCAGCATTAAAAAAAAAAAAAATAAGATGATGTCCTATATAGATGGTATTTGACTCCAGCAAGGTTGTCTAAGATGTATAAAGGTCTTTAAAAATAGTTTTGGAAGTATACTGTAGGATATACAAATGTATTATATATGGTGGTTCTGTGATAAAGCAAAGATGTACTGGAGGCAAATACAGAAATTAATGCAATCAATTTTTTAAATGTAAGATTGAAATAAAACCAGATCTATTCTTGTTAGGCATATCAAAAGAGAAATTTAAGATACTAACTTTAAAGCAATTCATTATATCATTATAGAAGCTGCGGGATTGTCATATGCCCAGGGAAGGAAGACAGATCATGGTCCTTCAGATGGGGATTGGATCCTTAAAGTTTTGGACTGGTATAGATTGATGAACTTTCAACTTTAATGGAGAAGAAATCATTGGATTTTTTAAAAGACTAGAAGCCTTGGTTTTTTTACATTTTTGAAGAAGACAGAAAAGAAGATTATTGTTGCACATTTTGATGCTTGAAGCAGTTTTGTTTTACTTTTAGGTCAGTAGTAGAATTGAGGTAGATACATTTTTCAAGAAGCTTACTATATTTAGCATTAATTTTCTTGGATTGGGGTGGTGGGAAGTCAATTTCAGTATAAGTGTTTTGTTTTGTTATATGTAGGGGTGAGTTGGGGGGATATGGTTGATTATTTTTGCTGTATTGTAATGTACTGTGTTGTATTGTAATGCTGTTTATATGTCTTAAATTTAATTTTAAAAAGGCTGAGAGAGAGAGAGAAATACAACCAGGACAGCATTCACACTTTACTGGGTCCCATGTTGAGATTAAGGTGTGTGGGGGGGAGAAATACGCAGCCGGATGGCAGAATGCTAGACTAGATAGGCCTTTGTGGTCTGATTTAGCATGGCTCTTCTGTTCTTCTTCCAAATTTGCTACCGGTACTGCAAATGTGAATGTACTTTGTGGGTAAAGTCATTGCATTCCATTTTGTTTATTTATTTTTATTTTTTATTTTTTGGCAGTTGCATGCAGAAAAAAAATTGCACAGCAATCATGAATCAGAGGTTTAAAAAATACTACAGGGGTAGTTTGGTTTAAAGATATTTGATCTGATTTGAAATATATTACTCCCTCTTTTGTCTCCTTTGTCTTTTGTTCTCTGACCTTAGTTTTTCTCCAGCTCATTAAACAAAGCCATGTTCTTACACAACTTAGAATACTGGGTTTATTCTTTTGATCTGCAGATTGCTTTCACTTTTGTTTTGGATCATCCTTTGGTCTGGCTTATCCTTTCTTTGTTTAACTGATTTTTTTTTAAATCTGGTGGGACTTTATTAAAGCTTTCTCTAAGTGATCATTATGTTTTGGTGTCTCTGACTCCAAGCTGCATTTAATGATCCTTGAATGTTACATAATCCTGTGTTTCATAAAAAGCCTTGATGTGATTGCCTTACTCCACACAATGATTATTACAGTTTCTAACTGTTCTCCCTGGTACAAAGAAAAACTGAAGGGAATGAAAGAACAAATTACTTACCATAACTATAGTACTTCAAGTGGTCTTCTGTGAATTCACACAATGGGTTAATCCTATGCCTGTGTAGAGAACTTCAGAAACTTCTAGAAACCTCAATTCAAACTTTTGGGTGGTAGCTCTATCCCCCTTCACTCCTGGCCTATATAAGCCCCCACCTCTTGCCAACTGCTCAGTTCTTTATAGCTGTGTATTAAAAAATGATGTGAGAGGTAGGACACCAGAGGGGAGGAGGGCAGGTTTGTGTGAATTCACAGAAGACAATTGAAGAACTATAGTTATGGTAAGCAAGCCATTCTTCTTCAATTTTGTCTCTATGAATGCACACAATGGGTAGACTAGCAAGCTCACGAGCCCGGAAGGCAGAAGTGTCCTAATCAATAATGACAGGACAACAGTGTAGGAAAAATTGATAGAGTATATTAAAATCTCATGATGAGGAGAGGAACCTGTCAATCACAGGTGAGTGAAGGCATAAGTATTGCCCTGCCTAGGGATGAGCCATCATTCTTGGCAGAGTCCAGCTTATAGTTCCTCACAAAGGTGAATGGCATTGCCCCCGTGGCTGCTGAGCAGTTGTCTGACAGAGACCCTCCTCTTAGGAATGTCATTAAGGTAGCCATTGCTCTAGTAGAATGACTCCGTATTGAGGAGGGTAGAGGCATTACCTCATAGGAGATGTATATTGTAGATGCAACCCACTTCGAGAACTGCTGTGATGAGACTGCCAACCCCTTTTTGGGGCCTGAATATCATACAAACAGTCTGTTTGAACACCATAATGGCACCATCCTTTTCAAATAGAGCTCCAGAGCCAACCTGTTGTCGAGTGGGTGGTGTGAAACCTGATCACTGGTTGTGGCTAGGGAGCCAAATGAAGGCAAGCCTATATCTTGATTCAGGTGAAAAGATGAAACCACTTTGGGTAGGAATGCTATGACTGGTCTAAGGACAACCTTGTTCCTGTGGAATAGGGTATAGGTACAAGGTATACAAGGTATAGGGAGCATCTACCCTGAGTGTACAGAGTTCGTTCACCTGCCTCACTGAGGTGATGGCAAGCAGGAAAGTCGTACATAGGTTGTGTCCACTGGTTCAAAGGGGGCTCCTGATACAGCCTGCAGAACCAATTGAAGGTCCCACAAGTTGATTGGGCCAGTCACTTGGGGGGTGTAAGTTCTTATATCCCTGTAAGAACCTGTGGACTAAGGGAAGCTTGAAGCATGACTGCATTCCAAGTCTCTGAAAATTCCGGGGGGGGGGGGAAGGAGCCTGACGGAAGATGGAGTAGCAGTGAAAGCTTTAACCTCCCAGCTGAAGACGTGAAAAGAAGCATTTTGTGAGATTATATCAAAGCAAATGTAAGTAAAATATCAAAGACTTCTAAGTTAAAGCTCCCAGCAAAAGATTGTGCTTAAATAATAGACTTTGCCAGCCACGCAGAAAAATTAAAATTTACTTTTGGTTTTGAAGCCAGTAGCTAGCCGTAGCTAGCAAATGTCTAAAAGCCGAAAAGAAAAACAAGCTGCAATTACTTCGTGGATTTGATCCAAAACTACCAGACCTTCAGATTTCACTGCTCAATACCTTAGTAGAGTGAGATGAGAGGAAATAATTAATTCAAGAGATAAAGAACAAGAAGCTAAAATTAGCAAAACAATGGCTGATGCAGCAAAAGAAAAGAAGGAAAAAGAGTTAGAGGGAGCTGGTTCCAAGCAAGGCCAATCAGCTCAAATACAAGCACAAATGTCTGAGTTGAAAACATGGTTTTTAGATGCTATGAAAAAAATGCAACAGGATAATGAAGCTTTCATGGATCAGATGTCTAAAAAGATTGAAATGATAATTAAAACATATTCAGAAGAACTGAAAAAAGAAATCAAGGAAGTTAACCAGAGGCTGGATCTTCTTGAGAAACAACAAGAAATTCAACATAAGAGCATAGAAGAACAATCTATTCAATTTGAAAAATGGTAATTAAAATTGATTGACCTACAGGATAGAGAACATCATGTAAACCTCAGAATTTGTGGATTTCCAGAATTGCCCAGAGAAAATCCAACAATTTTGAAATAAAAAGTTTTGGAATGGATTAAAACTTTGACTAAAGATATTACATGGGAACCAGCAGATATAGAACAAATTCATTGGGCAACCTTTAAAAAAGGAGGACTGATGCCAAGAGATATTGTTATGAAATGTGTGAGTTATTACAAGAAGGATCTTCTAATGAAAGCAATAAAAGGAATGTCTGATCCATTGAAATATAAATCAACCCCAGTGGAAATTTATAACGATCTTTGTCCAGAAACAATCCAGTGGAGAAGAAGTGTCAGAACATACATAATTGTGTTAAAGAAAGCTGGGATTACCTATGGATGGGGACATCCAGTTTTTTTGAAATTTTGATGGGCAGGGAAATTTTACAAAATAACTTCACTACAACAGGGAATGGATTTATTGCGAGAATTGAATCTGGAATCTAAACAAGGTTATAATGAGAGCAGCAGCAACAACAAGAAGAACAATAAGGAGCTGTGAAGCCATGAAGACAAAAGAGGACAATTCATTTGATTTTTTTTTTAAAAAAGAAAAAAAACTGAAAATAAAAAAGAGATAGGATATATTGAATATATTTTAAAAGGGCCGATGGGTGGAGATTCACTGCTACTTTAATACTGGGGGATCCTTCCCCCCTGAGGGTTCAAGGGAACCATGTTTAAGGTAATTTACCTTAAGGGACTGAAGGGGGTAATTTGGGTATGTGGGGAGGAAGGGGGGATATGTGGAAAATTTATGGGAGGGGTGTGTGGAGGGAAGAGGAGTGTGTAGAGTTTGTTAGGGATGAAGGGTGTAAATGTGTCATGATAAAGGACCATAAAAGAAGAATTATACAAATATTATGGTTAACAGAATAAGAATCACAACGTGAGATGCCAAAGGGCTGGGAAATGTGTTGAAAAGGAAAAGAGTTGAAGCTTTGTTAAATAGGGATAAGGCAGGTATAATCTTTTTACAGGAAACACATCAAGTAACAGACAGGGTCAATGAATTAAGATTAAGATGATCAATGATTTATGAGAAAGCATATGGGACTTCTAACACAAGGGGGTAGCAATGATGATATTAAAAATGTGGTGTTAATGTTTTAAAGGTAGAAAAGGATGAAAAAGGAAGATATTTAATTTTGCAGGGAGTGATGGGAGGAGAAGATTATACACTAGTGAATATATATTTACCAAATGAAAAAACAAGTAGAATTTTATGAAAAAGTGTTGAAAGAAATGGAAACCATACAGAAAGGCATAATAGTAATGGCAGGAGATTTTAATATTTAATGGATAATGGATAATGGAGATTTAATGGATAAAAGTAGGGATAAATCTAATCCCACAATGGCAGAAAGATATAATGACATAACAGGTTTAAATAAAATTATGAAAAGAAAAGGGTTAAAAGAACTCTGGAGAACATTAAAACAAGATGAAACAAAATTTACTTATTACTCACCTGTGCATAAAAATTATTCTAGAATTGATATGTTTTTCATATCTAATAATTTGCTCTCAAGGGTTTTGCATACAGACATTGGCGTTATTAAAGTAATGGATCATGCATTAGTCAATATGGATATTATAATTTAAAAAGATTATAAAGAAGCAAGAGATGGAAGTTAGATGTAAACATTCTTAATTACCAAAACATTGTCAACAAGATTGGGAAAGAATGGCAAGAAATATGGGATATTAATAATATGGGACAATGTTCTCAAGCTGTATTTGGGATTCGATGAAAGTGGTAATGAGAGGAATCTGTATTAGAGAAGCACATATTTTAAAAAAGCAAAAGGAAAATAATGTGAAGAGACTAGAAATTGGAAATAAAAGAATTAGAGAAACAATATATAGAGTTTAGAGATAAACATAATTATATAAAACTACAAGCAAAACGAAGTGAATTGGAAAAAATAGAAATAGCTGAAGTCCAAAGAAATTTGACATATTTAAAAAGGGAATTCTTTGAATATAGTAATAAGAATTCAAAAATGCTGGTGAGATCAGCACAATCTAAAAAAGAGAGGAGTATGATAGGAGCAATTAAAGATAAAAAAGGGAAAAGCTGTAATTTGATGAAAGATAAAATAAAAATATTTCAAGAATTTTATAGAGAATTATATTCAAGAAGCGGAAATCCCAGGGGAAATATTAGGGAGCATATTGGGAAATATTGTAAAACAAGAATACTAGAAGAAGATAGGGATGAAATGGAAAAGTTAATTACGGAGGCAGAAATTGCAGAGGCTATTGATCGATTGAAGGGTGGGAAATCACCTGGATTGGATGGATTGGGATCAGAATATTATAAAACCTTTAAAAATATATTAATACCTAAATTGAAGGTGTTATATAATGAAATAATAGAAGGAGATAAGATCCCAGCATCATGGGAACAGGCTTTAATAGTTTTAGCTCCAAAACCTGAGAAAGATGCAACAGGTACAGGATCATATAGGCCTATTTCTTTAATAAATCAAGACGCTAAGATATTGACTGCAATAATGGCAAGAAGGATGAATAACTTCATATCTAAATATATTAAAAGAGATCAATGTGTTTTTTTAGCAGGTAGACAAATGTCGAACCTAACTGGAAGGGTACATATTATAATAGATAAAATACAAAAAAGTAATTTGAAAGCAGGAATATTAGCCTTGGATATTTTCAAGGCCTTTGGTTGTGTGGATGGTCAGCATTAAAAATAATAGAAGCAATGGTATTTGGTTAAAGATTTAAAGGACTGACAAATCAACTATATACACAAAATACAGCTTGGTTAGTAGTGAACGATGGAATGACTGAACAAATTCAGTTATCCCGAGGCACTAGGCAGGGATGCTCTCTTTCTCCAATTTTGTTTGACATAGTAATAGAAATATTAGCAAATGTTATCAGACATGATGAAGGCTTAGTTTGAATTGGTAATAAAAAGAATAAAATAAGTCTGTTTGCAGATGACACTTTACTTTATTAATGATTGAAAATCCCTTAGAGAAAATGAATAGAATAGAAGCATATTTAAAAGAATATGGAGAAATGACAGATTTGCAAATAAATTGGAATAAATAAGAGATGATGTTGTTTAATTATAGCAGGGAAGAGGAACAAGAATTTATGAGGAGTAAAAAAATTAATATTAGAGTAAAAGACTCAATTAAATATCTAGGAATTATTATAACTAAGAATTTAAAAGATTTAGAGGGAAAAATTATATTAAAATGTTACAAGAGGTTAAAAGAAAATTAGAGGAATTCAGGCAAATAAAATTGTCATGGTTTGGTAGAATAGCAATTGTTAAAATGAAAATATTACCCAAAATTAATTTTTTATTTAGGATGTTACCAATTAAGATAAGGGAATCAGAGTTAAAGAACTGGCAAAGTATAATTAATAGTTAATGTAATTGAGATAGGAAAGCAAGGGTTAATAAAAAAAGATGGTACAAACATCAGAAAAAGGGAGGATTAGGTCTCTCTAATTTAAAATTATATAGCAAACCGGATTAGATACATTATAGAAGCAATAACGCAAAAAGGGGAATTAGATTGGTTAGAAACAGATATGTCAGAAATAGAGTATAAATTGGAAAATATACTTTTAAATAAATTTACCAAGAAAGGGATTGGAAAAGTAGATAATCCCTTTTTGAAGAATATTTTAGAGATATGGGTAAAATATAAAGAAAAGTTATTACCTATCATTTCTCCGCTAACTCCAGTGGTGGTTTATGGAAAAATTTCCAGCACACTTAAAAAGAGAATTGGAAAAGGGGTTAAAGATTTCCTGGCTCAATTGCATATAATTAGAACAGTGAACAATGGAATGGATAAGGGTAAATAAGGAATGTTGAAAATATACCAGATTTGAAGAACTGATCATACAAAGAGAAAATAAGGAACAGAATGAAATAACAAAGGGTACCATTAGTGAATTATTCTATATTCCACCTCAACATGAGGAGGAACTTTTTGACAGTAGAGCTGTTCGGCAGTGGAACACACTCCCTCGGAGCGTGGTGGGGTCTCCTTCCTTGGAGGTCTTTAAACAGAGGCTGGATTGCCATCTGTCGGGGATGCTTTGATCAAGATTTGGACTGGATGGCCCTCGTGGTCTCTTCCAACTCTGCAATTCTATGATCTATATAAATTATTGTTGAAAACTGAAGAACAAAATGATTATTTAAAAATAATATGGGAGGATGATTTAAGGCAATCAATAAGCAATCAGAGTTGGGGGAAATTGGGATTTGGATATTTTGAAAAATATGTTAGTAAGAATAACAGAAAATTATTATAAATTGATATGGAGATGGTACTTGACACCAGTAAGAATAAGTCAAATAGATCAAAACTATTCAATGTTATGTTGGAGGGGATGTCAAGAAAAAGGCACTTATGTTCATATGTGGTGGAGTTGTAAATATGTACAGAAATTTTGGCAAATGGTATTTAAAGAAATAAGAAAGATAACAGAACAAGATTTAGAAATGCGTCTAGATATTGCATTATTATCAATTTATGATAAGGTTAATTGTACCCAAGTTATGAAAGATCTGATTACAAATTTATTAACAGCAGCAAGATTAATGATACCCAGAAAATGGAAGATAAAAGGAGATTATCATATAGAGGAAAGTTATAGAGAAGTATGGCATACTGTTATTAATGATAAATTAACATGTAGATTGAAAGTTAAAAAAAGGGTTATGGAAAAGTTGTAAATTTGATGAAATATGGAAATATAGACTATGTGTTTTTAAGAAAAATGGGGTACACACCCCCAATGGAATCAATGCAATTTTGGAAAATGAAATAGATTATTGGTATAGATGGTCCTGGGGGTGGGGAGCACTTGTAAGGGGTTAAAGAATTAAATTAATGTTAATAATTAAGATGAATGCAATGTATTCATGTTAAAGAAAGAAGTATTATTTAAAAGTGTAATATGGTAGATGTATGAATTTAAGATTTTTTTTTTAAGTCTCTGAAAATTCCAGGACGCTGCCACAACATACACTCAGATAGAGGAGAGGGAAAATCCCTTGGCAAGGAAGTCAGGGAGAAGTGGAACTGATGCACTGAAAAGGGATAAATTCCTGTCGCTGAGGAAATCACAGAACTTCTGCCATTCGTATTGGTAGGCCCTCTGAGTAGAGAGGCATTGGGCAGCCTGCAGGATGGTCCTGGCCATATCGAACAGGGGTGCTACTGGTTGATGAACCATACTGTTGGTTTGATCATTTCTAGGTTGGGCTGAAGTATCTGGCCATTCTGGGGGAATAGGATGTCTCGTCGGAGAGGGAGTATCTGAATCTCCCCTGCAATAGGAGGATCAAAGGAGAGAACCACTGTTGTCTGGGCCACCAGGGGGTTATCAGTAGGGATGTCGACCTGTCATGTCATATTTTTGCTACTACTCTGGAAAGTAGTGGAAAGGGGGATGGGGAATGTGTAGAGCATGGTGCCCGTCCACTTGAAGAGGAATGCATCTCCTAGGTTCCTTCGCGATTGAAGCTGCCTTGAGCAATAAAGCTGGCACTTGGTGTTCTCCTTGGTTGCAAAGTGGTCTATGATAAGTGTTCCTCTGTCCATGAAAAAAAGACATGAGAATGTCCATTGCCATGGACTACTCATGACAATTGCTTCCGGGCTCAGCTCAGCACATCCGCAACATCGTTCTGGCTCCCTGCCAGATGACTGGCCACCAGTGACATTTGTCTGGCCAGGCACCAATCCCACATCTAGAGCGACAAATCCAAGAGTGTCTGTGACCTCTTTCCCCCTTGTTTGTTGATGTAGAAGACTGTGGTGGTATTGTCTGATACAGCTTGTACCACTCATCCCTGGATGGACAGTTTGAATGCTTTGAATGCTCTGAATACTGATAGGAGCCCTGGGGCATTGATGTGCATCTTGGACTCTCTCGGACACCATTGTCCGCAGACATTCTGGTCATGCAAGTGAATGCCCAAACCTGTGAAGGACACATCTGTCATCAGGGATCTGGAGGGTTGTGGGTGTGTGAAGGGTAGGCCACATTGCACAATCTCTGGTCAGTCCAACCAGTTCAGTGCCCTGAGTATTGGGTGAGGTACAAAGAGCATCTTGAAGGGATTGTCTGACAGCAGGTTGAATTTCTGGCAGAACCATGCCTGTGTCATGCTACAGCCTGCTGGAGTCTGTCTATGCTCAGGAGTCCAGCCAGCAGTCAGGTTAGCAGAGTAGCAAAAGCCTGGTCCAGATGCTTCCAGAATGCTCAATGTTCAATGAGTAGATGGACACACTTAGTGTCTAAAAACTAACAGTCTTTATTGTTTACATCCTAAACTACAAACAAAATTATTGCTCTAATAACTAAGCTTATGGTTAGCAGTCAAAGACGTCAGTTGAAGAAGTGAAGTGGGGTGCCTTGCACCATGACTTATATAGGGTTTCCTAGCTGTTCTAGCAAGTTCTAGCAACTCCCTTTCATTCAGTTGGTGACTAGTGTCATCATCTGACATCATCCCGAGCATGTTTTCTTCCTTCTATTAGTCATACTGTGATAAGCGGGCAGAAAAACATCAGCTGTCTTAGTCTACTGCATAGCTGTTTAATGTTCAGCTTTGTCCTCTACAGATAAATGGAATATATGGTATCTCTTTATGACATAAATTTCCAAGGGCTACACATTCAAAACCCTAACAGCCTGTAACGGTTGCATCCATAGTCTGACAAAGGGGGTCACGGCTGTAGTAGAGGCCATGTGGCCTAGAATGCACTGAGAGAAGTGTGCCATCACTCTCCTTCGGGCAATGCATTAACGTACAGTCCCTTGCAGTATGGTAAACCTGTCTTCCAGCAGGAACGCCCTGTCCTGTGTTGAGTCCAGCTGTGCTCCAATGAATTTTGCAAGCTGTGACGGTTCCAGATGAGATTTTTCTAGGTTGACTACGAACCCCAGCTCCTTCAGCAGGGAGACAGTCAGTGTGACATCCTTGGTGACTTTCACTCTGGATTGTCCTGCAATGAGCCAGTTGTCCAGGTACAGGAATATCACCCCCCCTTGTGTGCAGAGATGGGCTACATTTGGTGCCACGCATTTGGTGAAAACCCTTGGGGCTGTACAATGCCGAACGGAAGAGGTGTGAAGTGAAATATGTGGTGTCCAATAGTGAAGGCAAGGAAGCACCTGTGAAGCTGGGATACAGCGATGTGGAAGTATGCATTGTGAAGGTAGATTGTTGCCAACCAGTCTCCAATCTGGAGGAGTGGGAGGATGGATGAAAGAGTGACCATTCTGAACCACTTTGGAACAATATAGAGGTTGACATCTCAAAGGTCTAAAATAGGGTGCAACCCGCTTTTATTCTTGTTGACCAGGAAATAGCAGGAGAAGAAGGACTCCACACTTTGATGCTGGGTAATAAGCTCTATGGCACCTTTTCTGAGGAGAGTATCCACCTCTTCTCTGAGGTACATGGAGGGGGGAGTGGACTTGAAGAAGACCCCTGAAGAAGGGAAGCTGTCAAATTCTATGAAATAGGCTTTAAATATGATGCTCAGGACCCAGAAATCTGACAGGACTGAACGCCATAAATAAAAAGTGGTGAGAAGCCCATCTGTGTAAGCCCGTGGGGTGGGCGCAGCAAGGCGGGAGGAGTAGTCAAACCCACTGCTTAGACAAGTCTGGCTTGTTCTTCTGGAATTGAGACTTAGTCTTCGAGGTGGTAGGGAACTTCTTTTGATACTGTGGAACAAGGAGGTGGCAAGCTGAGGATGTGATGCCATAGAGCTATGTCTCGTACAAAATGCAGAAGGGAATCATCTTTCACATAGTCGTGACCGAGAGGTTTGGCCGGAAGGCAGTATGCAAAAGCGCTTTGCCATGGTCCTCATTTTCTGAGTATGTTCTAACTTATTATCTGTATCCACATGGAAGTGGTTGGCTTCTTCAAAGGGATGGTCTTCAATCACCGACTTGGCCATACTGGAGAGACCAGATGAATACAACCATGTGTGCCTGCAGACCGCTATTGCACTTGCAAGTACCTTTCTGGCACAGTCGGCCATGTGTTTAGCTGATTGCCATTGGTAGTTCACCAAGGCAAGGCCTTCATCCCTCATGGTATGGACTAAGGCCACATCTTATGGAGGAATCTTATCCAGGTATGTGGATATAGCGTCCCACCGGTATCTCTGGTATGCTCTCATGCAGACACTGTAGGTGGCAATCTTGGTCAGCAAGAAAGCCAATGAGTAGAATTTCCAGCTGATGGCATTTAATTTCTTACCCTCATGGTCTGTAGGTGAAGAATGAACCCTATGTGATGTGCACATCTGGGCCACATCCACTATAATAGAGTTTGGCTTCGGGTGTGAGGCTAGCCATGAAGCTGCATCCTCAGACATCCAATAAAGATGCTCCAATCTCTTGGATATAGGGAGAACGGAGGACAGAGCAGTCCAAGCTGCTTTCATGATCTGTGTAAGGAAGGATGAGATGGGGATGGAAGGTAGTGGAGGATCCTGCCTCTGCAGATCATGAAAAATGGGATCATCCACATGAATGTCAAGCTATGTAACTGTCAGTCCAAGACATGCCACCATACAGTTTACCATCTCCACAAACAACTGGACGCCATATATAGGGGTCGGCGGGTCGGCTTGTGCACCCTTCCCTTGAGGGGATTATTTGGGTGAAGGACTCTAGGAGTGCAAGTCATCCGAACCACAAGCCGGAGTCCTTGGAAGTACCGGTGGGACAGAAGGTCTAGGCCATACTGCCATGTCTGGAGTCGGGGGTTTATGAGAGTCTGTATCCTTTGGCGGAGGAGACTGACAAGGTGATCAATAGGCGTGGCGAGGTGTCTGAGGGGACCGGGAAGGTGATTGGTGTGGGACCCTTTTCATTGGGGACCTGTATCATGATTGGTCATACTGCCCATGCCAATGTGAGTCGGTGCGATCTGAATGGTGCAGTTTTGCGCATCATTCCTCTCCCTGCCTGGCGGTATCGCCGACCATCTCGCCCTTGGCTGTGGAGAAGTCGCGATGATATTGCATACTGTATGGCCTAGGAGAAGGCTCGTCATAGTAGCGGTATCGTGGGTCCAACTCCCAATAGTATCTGTCTTGGGGTACTGTAGTCAAAGAGACATCCAAGGTCCAGAGTGAGATCAGGGGTGAGACCGAGGGCAGGACCAAGAGCACGACAGGTCAAGACGATGTGCCATGGTACCAAAGGCTGGCAGTATCTTGGATGGTGATACCCTGATTATCTGAAGTTCTGGCGAGGATTCATCTGCTGCCCCATCTAATGTGTAGGCGATCTCAACATCACGGGACTGATCAAGTGACGGTATTGCTAGTCATCTCTTTGCCGAGGGAGGTGTAGGGGTGGCCTCCTCGTGCCCCTTCATCTTCCACATTTTAGTATCATGGGATGGGGAGTCCGGCTTTTTGGGCCTCCTTTGCTCTCTGGACCATCCCCTTCAAGTGGATCGCTTATCCTCCTTCCCTTTGGCCTTCTTTAATGATGGCTCTGCTGCCATCTCCTTCTCCTGTGCAACTCCCATTACCGTGCCTGTCAGTACCGCTCTGCGCTTGTTCTTCAAAATCCAAATATCATCTGAGCAAGACTGTGTTTCCAAGCCTGGATGGACACCAGGGTCTTCTTTGTGGCCCCGTTGGAGGAGGATGGTACTGCTGTGGAACCATGTTTCTCAGGCTCCTTGGGCAGTTTCAGCATGGTCCCTGAACTGGATGGCACAGAGAGTGCATGTTCATAAAGAAAGGCCTTGAGCCATTTATCTCTATTGTGGTGAGCTTGGGGAGTGAAGACCTTGCAGTGACTGCAGGTTTTAACATTGTGGAACTCTCCCAGACAGAGTAGGCACTTAGAATGACCATCAGATTTGGTCATTTTCCCCCACATTGGGAACAGGACTTAAAGAAGCCTGTGCCCAACATCTTAGGAGGTAGGGATTCACAACCGAGAGTACTGTACCATAGCCAAGGAGAAGTCCAGAGTCCAGAGTTTATGTCCAGTCTAATCTGAGGAAATCCAATCCAAATAGCAAGCAAAGATTAATCCAAATCCAGTCCGAGGTCAGTAACGAAGGTAGAGAGAGAAATCCAACAATAGAAGAAGTGTGAGGTTTCCTTCAGTGTTCCTTCAATGCTGCTCACACGTTGGAAAAGAAGGAACTGAGCAGTTGGTGAGAGGTGGGGGCTTATATAGACCAGGGGTGAGGGGGGCAGAGCTACCGCCCACAAGTTTGAATTGAGGTTTCTAGACATTTCTGAAGCACTCTGCGCAGGTGCAGGATTAACCCATTGTGTGCATTCACAGAGACCATGAAGAAGAATAAAAGGTTACAGGGAGACTTGGTGGTGCAGTGGTTAAATGCCAGTATTGCAAGTCACCATGTTGAAAGTTCGATTCCAGAGGGCTCCAAGGTTCACTCAGCCTTCCATCCTTTCGTAGGTCGGTAAAATGAGGTACCCGGCTTGTGGAGGTAATTAGCTAACACACATTGGAAACTGCTTAATGCAGTGTAGATGTGTAAATTGCTATTGCTTAAAAATAATTTGTAAGATGCTCCGATAGCCTTGTGGCTGAAGAGCGGTGTATAAATAAATAAATAAATAAATAAAAATAAAATACAGGTTCAAAAGATGATGTGGAGATGCATTGAACCCTCCCTATGAACCAGTTTCTGCATTTGCATATTGGCATGCAGTCTCGGTAATAGTGGTAGGTACTTGTCTAATATTAACTAGTTTTCTCTCTCTCCACACACACTTTCACCTAGTCTTCAAAACCATTTAATACATTTGAAGTTCCACTTAACTGAGTCAGTGGTGGCTGGAATTTAGGATCAGAAGATCTACTCAGGTTTTCTTCTTCTTCTTCTTCTTCGAACCCACATGGAGCCAGGGGCAAACAAAGAGTTCAGATAATAGGACATAGGATAAGTTTAAGGAAGGAAGTGATCCTGAGTACAGATTTTTCCCTGGAATTTGTGATCACATAAATCCATTTAGACAGAATTCTACTCTAGGTTTTCTCCCAGCCACCCTTTCCCACCCACCTAGGGTATTTTTTTTTGGAAGGGGGGTTGCTGTTGCTATGGTTGTAGCCAATTAGGAGTTAGAAACACTATTTAATGCACTGTAGATCATCGAGAACCCTACCAGTAGATCCTGTTCCATCTCAGCCCACCTTTGCGGTATTTAGCAGCATTGCATTTGCCAAACTCTATTAACCTGCTGCATTTAAGAGATATTAGTGCAATATTGTTGGAGTTCATTCATACAGGAAATGCCCTTTCATTGCCTATTTGTTTCTGTCTCTTCTCTCTCTCGCACACACACAGGCTTAATCCACACTACACAAATAATCTAGTAGGTCCAAAACCAGAACCATTGTGACTGAGCTTAGAACCCAGACAGATCCTAGTAAATGTAGATAACCTTTAGATAAACTATTGTCCATTGCTCATTTTTATTCTTTATTTTTATTAAATTTTTTGTATTTTTAAGTTTGTTTTAATTCCTAAATTATTTAATTGTATTTTAAGGGGGGGTGAGATTGAGGGTTTGGATGTATATTTTAATTGTTGTAAACTGCCCTGATTGCATTTCGTAGAGGGGCTGGATATAAATAAATTATTATTATTATTATTATTATCATTATTATTACATTACTGCAAATGATTCATGGCTCTGAAGTGTTATGTATCCCCAGCAATGAATCAATAACTTCTGAAAAGTGCTGTGACTAAAAGGCCTAGCCCTCACAAGCATTTTGGTGGCTAATTTTTGCACCAATTATTTTTTCTGACTAATGTGATTACTGTGTCTTTGCTTTTATATTTTGTATAACATAATTTTATTCTATGTTTTCTATGACTCTGTATAGAGCTTTTCATAAAGCACCCAATAAAGCTGTTTCACAGAGAATCCAGCTCCCGCCTGATCAGCAGAGCCATTCTGAGGGGGAGCCGCCTTTGCCACCAAGATCAGCGGTTAGAGACCAATATAGCTGGTGTAGGCAGTGTTGCCTGTGATGGGAGGTGAGGGGTGGGGCCAGAGGCCATATAAGGCCCCACCGCCACTTACCTCCTCCTCCTCAGCCAAAGAGCGATCATCGAGATTGCTAGTCTGGGCATTGATAGCGTTGGCTGAAGAGGAGGATAGATTGCTGAAGGCAGGCTGTTCACTGTCGGCTGACAGCGCTTCATGGTGTGGCAGTTCTCCCTCGGTTCAGCCAGCTTGCCTTCACCAGGTTACAGTTGCAACCTGAATTTGGGCAAAGGGAGGCTGGTCGGGGGCTGCTCACCAGCAAAGGCAGGCTGTTCACTGTTGGCTGACACCGCTTTGTAGGGTTGCTGTTCTCCCTCTGTTTAACCAGCTGGCCTTCACTAGGTCATGGCTGCATCTTGGACTTGGGTGAAGGGAGGCTTCTTGGAGGCTGAAGAGGTGGATAGATCACTGAAGGCAGGCTGTTTGCTGTTGGCTGACAGTGCTTTGGTTGTGGTTGCGACCACTGACTGGGCCACAATAGGAGCCCGGCGGTATTCCTAGGCCGGGTAGTACCCCGGTGGCTCGGACTCTGCTCCTTGTTCTGACAGGGAGTTTTGGTTACTGGCGGCTGTGTTTTCAAACAGCCTGCTGTTTTGGGTGGCGGTTATTATCTCCCCGTGAAGAAGGGGGTTGGGAGGTGCACTGAGTTCCTTTTCAGGGGTGGTGCCTGGCAGCTTCATAGCTTAGAGCCTAGATAAGGTCCCTAATCCCCCTTTTAGCGGGGTGAGGGCCTGGCCAGGTCCTTTTAAAACATCTACATTTCCCTTTCCATTTTACCCTGGGTAATGGTCCTGGCAGGCCCCTAGGGGGATGCTCGTCATAACTGGCATTTGTTCAATTCTGCCTGGCAATTTATTGGCGGGCTACCATGGGGCTCCTATTAACTGTTAGTTGCCTAATTCCCTGCAGTTCCTTTGGTGGGCCACCAGGGGGACACTACTTATTGATTTTTCCTTGAAACCATTTTAGGGGCCTTACTCTGCTGAGGGGGCAGCCATTTTGTAGGTCAGGTATTCATCCTTTGAACTTGTTACTGCATTTAATGTTTGCTGCCGTATAATAATAATAATAATAATAATAATAATAATAATAGCAACAAACAACAACAACAACAACAGTAAACTATGATTACGGTGATAGTGGGAACAATTATTGTGTTCTGGCTTGCAGATGACTCGGGTGATTGGCAGTCGATAATAATAATAATAATACTTGGAGTTATCATTTTGTTGGTTTAGATAATCTAGTTTTGGTGGTAATGGCTCCAAAAAAAAGGTAAAGGGGGTCATAAAGGAAAGGGGCGGGCTGATAAACAGCTGTTGCAAGTCCCAGTGGAACCCAATCCTCTTTCATCTAGTGATGAGGATGACCGGATCCCATGGAAAGCAATATTAGAAAGAATTCAGCATCTTGAGAGGATTCATGGTGTTCAAGAGGAGGAAACAAATCCAGTCACCACATTAAGAGGAGGAGGATTGCTGAGGATATTCTTTCTCGCTTAGATGCCTTGGAAAAGAACTTACACCTGGCTGGAGCTTCAGGGTCCAAGCACTCAGATGATTTGTTTGGATCTGATCTGCCTCCTGTCAATCCTCAGGAACCACCGGCAAATGAGATTGTGATTCCTGGGAATTCAGGTGAGTCTCCTAGGGAGCCAAACACTCCTTTCACAGGAGTGACTTGGCCTTGGGGCTCTTGGCCTCCGCATACACAGCACACAGCACATACTGGTTCGGGTACACAGCCAGCACATTCAACTTGGCCAGTGCACTAACAAGTGTTGAATTGGGCCCTGTCACAATGGTTCCCTTAGTACCCTATGCACCTGGATCATTGTTTAGCTTCCTTGGGTTGGGCCAGTGCCTGCCTGGAACTTCTCAAGGGACCGGCTATGAGGCGGTGGCCAACTCCACCATTGCTTTTGGCAAAATGCCCCCCCCCCAATTAGGTGATCATTTGCTTCAATTGACTAGAGACAAAATTGTGAATGGGGAGTATGTAGACTTATTTTCACTGCTTTATAGAGAAGTGAAGAAAAAAGATAAGGATGAAGTGGTAAGAAGGACAAGGAGAAACTTAAGAAAAGGAAAGTGGAGAAAAAATGGACCAACTGGCTTTCTGGATTTCTCATTTATGCTGGGGTAGTGGCTAAAGCACAACCTCATCATGCTGCAACCCTGTTTCAATACCTGGACATAATTCACAGGGTGTATGGTGATTTTGCAGGTCTGGCATGGCTCCTGTATGATGAGGCTTTTAGGATGAGAGCAGCGATTTACCCTTCCTTGAGATGGGACATAATTGCATCCTCAATTATGGATGCAGCTCGTGACCCCTGCTTGTCCAATTCAAGGGGAGAGGACACATAGTGGGCATTTAGTGAAAGCATCTTCCAGTTCCATGTCTCATTCCCCTGCCAGCACGGTTTTGGCCAACAAACAGGAGTGTTGGGAATTCAGCTCCCAGGGATTTTATAGCTGTAAACACTTCAGATTCAGCCATGAGTGCTCAATCTGTGGGGTGGGGCATTCCTTTCAGTGTTGCCCCAGAGGTAAAACATCTGCCTGTGGGGATAGGGCCAACCACGGAGGGAGGGGTGGAGGCTCTGCCTCTCAACCTCAAAAAGGGCCCCAGTCCAATCAATAATGAGGTCTTGTGGTGGTGGCTCAAAGTCTATCCTGATAGGAAGGCTGCCAACTATCTACTTGAGGGTTTCCAGTTTGCTTTTAGGATTATGTTCCAAGGGGTTAGGTGGCCATTTTGGTCACACAATTTGAAGTCAGTTATAGGTATGGAGCACGTGGTTAAGATAAAAATTAGGAAGGAAGTTTCTGAGGGTTGAGTTTTGGACCCGTTTTCTAGTCCTCTGGTCCCCAACCTGAAGGTCTCGCCCCTGGGTGTCATGCCCCCAAAGGTCCCCGGGGAGTTTAGACTGAGTCATCATTTGTCATTTCCTAAAGGGGACTTGGTGAATGACTCTATTCCCCATGAGCTGTGCACGGTGAAGTATACATCCTTTGATGCCGCCATCAGGGCAGTTCGACAACAGGGTTAGGGGGCTGAGCTGGCAAAGTGCAATATTAAATCTGCCTTTCACCTTTTGCCAATTCATCTGGATGATTTTGAGTTATTAGGTTTCCAGTTTGAAGGGCCATTTTATATGGACTGGGCCCTCCCTATGGGCTGTTCGGATTTGTGCAATGCATTTTAAGTATTCAGTACTTTCCTTGAGTGGGCGTTGAGGACCAGGACAGGTTTACAAAGTGTTGTATATTATTTAGATGACTTTTTATTAATAGTACCTTATCAGTCTTGCCAGTGCAGTTACTTATTGCATCAATTTGAAACATTGGCAGGGGAACTTGTGGTTCCTCTGGCACCTGAGAAAACTGAAGGTCCAGCACAAGTGTTGACTTTTTTGGGTGTCGAGATCAACATAGTCAACCAGCAGTGCAGGTTGTTATTGTCTAAGGTCAATGACCTATGGGACAGAGTTAGACAATTCTTAACAAGGCATAAGGCCACCTTGTGGGAATTCCAGGTCCTTATAGGCCATTTGAATTTTGCTTTTAAAGTGATAGCACCGAGCAGGGCTTTCCTCCGCAAATTATGTGACACCATTAAGGATGTGTGGCAGCCCGATTTTAAAATTCGCATTACTAGGGATATAAGGGATGACATATTTGTTCAGCATGAATTCTTGACCCTGTTTAATGACATCTCTTTTTGGTGTAAGGAAAGGAAGCTTCAGGGTGCCCTTCAGATATCCTCAGATGCAGCAGCTTCATCAGGGTTTGGGGTTTATTTTGGTGGCCGGTGGTGTGCAAGCAGGTGGCCTCCTGACACATTTGAGTGTAATATTTTGGCGATTTTTACTCATGAAAGTTGATCGTGAGTAAAAATCGCCAAAATATTACACTCAAATGTCCCTGTGGTACCGCAATAGTACCGGCAGGGACTGGCATCATGCGAAAGGGATGCCCTGCAGTGCAGCAGCCTCGCCACGTGGTGAGGCTGCTTCTGTTGCATTTTACTTGTCCGAAAAAGTCCATAGTGTCTGATTTGACATTTTTGGATTTTTTTCCAGTCCTGGTAGTGGCCACCATTTGGGCAGACGAGTTGTCAAATTTGTCTGTGCATTTTTGGTGCAGCTCTTTGGCAACCGTCCAAGTTATAAATTCCCTTACCCCAAAATCCCCTCGAGTAATGGTGCTTGTCAGGGCCTTTACATTGCAATGTTTGAAGTTCAATATTCTGTTTGTCATGTGGCATGTGGTGGGCGTTAACAATGGTATTGCTGATGCTCCTTCCTGCATGCAGATGGAGTGCTTCAGAGAGCTGTCCCCAGATGCTGCACCTGACGGCAATCTGATGCCAGCAAGACTGTGGAGGCTTGGGAGGCTGAACTTGGGAGGGCACTAGGTATGTACATAGTGCCTAGTACAAAAAAGGGATATTCCAGAGCTTTGCAGAATTATTTTTTTTCAGTTTAGGGAACGATCAGGCTTTAAGCAAGGCATTCATGTTCCATTTAAACAGCATTTTCAATTTTGTATTTTTCTATTAAAAAAAATGTTTGTTCCCTCAATCCATAAGGATTAGACTCTCTGCTATTGCTTTTTGGCTCAAAGCCCAGGTGGTTTCAGATACTACAGGGGATTTCTGGATTTTGAAAGCCCTTGAAGGTTGGTCCAGGGAAAGGGGTCTAAGGGCTGATAGTAGGACTCCACTTTTCCCAGCTATTTTGATGGAGTTGGCTAAGGCTTGGGTCGACATTTGCACGTTGCCTTACGAGGTGCTGCTTTTTCATGCAGTGGCGCTCACAGCCTTCTTTGACACCTTGCGGATTAGTGAGCTAGTGCAGGCATCCAACACGGATGCTTCCAACAGGGCTCTGGAGTTGAGAGATATTGTCTTGGAGGAGCTCCAGGTTGTTTTGAACCTGCATTTCTCCAAAATGGATCAGCACGGGAGGGGCAAACAACGCAGGTTGTAAACATATAGCAACCCAGAGTCATGTCCAGTTAGGGCACTGCAGCAATTTTTGGGAGTTCGGGGGCCTCTGCCAGGCCCACTTTTGTGCATGCTAACTCTTCTCCATTGACAAAGTACCAGTTTTGGACATTGACGTCCAGAGCATTGGGTAAGTTGGGACTTCATGGTGTCCACTTTGCTACCCATTCCTTCCGTATAGGTGTTGACTCTACGGCCTCTGCATTGGGAATGCTGGTAACAGCAATCCAAGGGATTGGCCATTGGAGGCCCTCCTCCTATCGGCGCTATGTTCGTCCACTCACCTATTAACCTGTTGTCTTCCCCTTTTGTTTTTCAGATTCTAGGTTGACGCCAACGAGGCTGCAGGTGCTGATTTGTGGCCACAGTATGGTATACTGTATGGACTGACAGGCCCGGTTGTGTCATATTGGGCCTTGAGTATGTAGTTTCACGTGTGTAGTCTCGTTATTTCGCAATCGGCCGGCAAAAACATAGAACTTGTGAATTGCCTTCAAAGGAAGCTCTGTGCAGAGAGAAATAAGGGTTGTTCATATGTCACATTCAATGCATGTACAGTCTGTCCCTGTTTGCTGTAGTACTGCCATTCACACATAATATGTACAAATGGCACACTAATTGTTGTATACACACAAGCCTTCTCAACATGTGAGCAGGGGAGTACTTAGACCTGCTTCCCTCTGTCACCACTTCCTTTGGATGGAAATCAATACACCTGAAGAAGAGAAGTTCTATATACATAGCAAAAGCTCTGGAAAACCAGGGAATATCTCCTTGTCAGATACATTGCTTTATAGATAAGGAAAGTGATGAGAGAAAGTTACAGGGCTAGGCTCTTACCTGCTCACATGATGAAGAAAGTGAATTGACTTTTATTTATTTTATTTTATTTTATATCTCATCTTTCTCCTGAAGTGGGATTCGGTTTGCATTCATGAATGAGTCTATAGTTATTTACAACTATAGAGTGTACATGTGTTTCTGGGTGATATCCCATAATCTTATGTCCTCTACCTGTGAATAATTGTTCAAGCATACATATCTACGTGTGTACGCAATATATCTGAATTGTACACCTGTTCATAGAATCATAGAGTCAAAGATTTTCATGGCTAGCATTCATAGATTTTTCATGTTTTTTTTTTCTGGGCTGTGAGGCCGTGTTCTGGAAGAGTTTATTCCTGATGTTTTGCCTGTATCTGTGGCTGGCATCTTCAGAGAATGGTAGTGTAGGGGTGTGTAGGATTTATATACTGTGAGTCCCTGTTGGAGAGGATATGTAAATTTGTGTATTTGAATGGTTGTTCCTAGGGTGGGAGGATATGCAAGGAGGATTAGTGTCTGTTTGGCTAATGGCCCAGTGTCTGCTGGAAATCCCATTGTCCCTAGGTGAAGTTCATTTGCATGTGTTGAGTTTTGATTTTGGTGTTTTTCAGGACACAAAATGTTATTTAAAAACACTGAAATTCTGGATCAGGCCAACAACTATTATCTCAGAATGCACAGAGAACCTATTGAAATCCACAAACACCTGGACAACTTCAACAGGAAAGAAGAAACCCTTAAAGTAAACAAAATTTGGCTACTAGTCCTGAAAAACATCAAAATCAAAACTCAACACATACAAATGCATTTCACCTAGGGACAGGGGGATTTCCAGCAGACAATGGACCATTAGCAAAACAGACACTAATCCTCCTTGCATATCCTCCCACCCTAGGAACTAGCCATTCAAATACACAAATTTACATATCCTCTCCAACAGGGACTCACAGTATATAAGCCCCACAAACCCCTACCCAACCATCCTCTGAAGATGCCAGCCACAGATGCAGGTGAAACATCAGAAGTAAACTCTTCAAGAACATGGCCTCACAGCCCAGGAAAAACCCACAAAAAATCTATAGAATCATAAAGTTGGAAGAGACCACAAAGGCCATTCAGTCCAACCTCCTGTCATGTAGGAATAAACAATCAAAGTGTAGTAGCCATTTCGACTCTAATGTCTATTTGCTGAATGCTGTTACTTACAATTACTATTTGGGGCCAGACTAGATAGCCCATGAGACTCTGGAAGTCTGAAAAGTCTTTTCAATGTTCTTTACTAATCAACCCTATGTTCCATAAACATATGATGTAAACAAATTCTTTCTCTAATAACGGTCGAACTGTACTTAAATGTTCCCAAGCCTTGAACTATCAAAAAACTGTCTCAAGGAAAACTCAAGGGAAACTGCTTTCCTGAAATGTAAACAGTATTGCAAGAAAGGGAAGTGCCAAATATGGACACCCAAATATGGGTGGAGGGAAGTGCTCCTGTTTGTATTTCACAACATACTGTATTTCTCTATAAAAAGTTGCTTTCAAAGTGGCTCGGGGCGCTTTGGACTTTTGGAAGCTATTCCAACCAAGGGCCCGCACGTAATTGAAAATAAAGCTCACTTTCTCAACTTCTCTGTGGTCCTGAGTCTGGTTCCTGCAACAAAAGTATTCCCGACAGATGACCATCCAGCCTCTGCTTAAAAATCTCAAAAGAAGGACACCACACTACGAGGCAGCGTGTTCCACTGCCAAACAGTTCTTAACATTAGGAAATTCTTTCTAATGTTTAGATGGAATCTCTTTTCCTATAGTTTGAACTCATTGTTCCGTGTCCTAGGCTCTGGAGCAGCAGATAACAAGCTTGCTCCATCCTCAATATGACATCCCTTCAAATATTTAAACATAGCTATCATGTAGAACATTATGTGTAAATCACTGCATAAATGTACAGATTGATAATCTGTATACATACATAAACTGTACAAGTAGTGGAGATAAGATCCTGTGCCCAGTTTGACTAAAGCCTGAATTCTAGATTGAATCAGCTTGCAATGGTTCAATCTGGACCAGGTCTGGATCAAATAAAGCCAGGTGGATTTTGTTTTGAATCACATCATACTGCCCAAGAGTTTTTTTGATCTCTCCAGATTAATTGACTATTTCCCCATTTTAAGGAAATAGTGTGCAGATGTGTTTCCCCTCTACCTTCCATGCAGGATGTTTCCTTGTGTGGTGTGATGGATGGGGGAGTTGGAGAAGGTTGGAGTTACAGTCATAGATTTAATCCATGTAAATAGTTTTCAATGACATTCCATCTCATAGTGTTTGTGAAGAGGGTTGTGTGATGTCAGTGATGCTATATAATCCCTTCTTTCCCAGTCCCCCCCCCCAATTTACCTCAGAATCTTCTCAAGGTTAGGAAGACAAGTAAATATTAAGCCAATTTGATATAAGAAAGCTCTGTATGCGTGTATAAGTATTTATTAATGTCTGTAGTTAGGAAGGTGCGTATTTTTTCCCCTGACACTCCTTCTTTGCAGACCCAGGCCGGATGTTCTCCCCTTCCCTTCTCCCCCAATAATGATAGACACAATGTATATTTCACATAAGATATATTGGTCCATGATTAAGTGTATATATATTGGCAATAAAGGCTAAAATGTTATTACTAACAGCTGCAAATGGTTGGCTCCAATTCCAGACATCGACCAAACTAAATGCTGGTTGATGATATCACTGCCAGTTGCCACCGACACCACCACCACTGAATGGGGGGGGGAGGAGTCCTGGCCAAGCTTCACATGCCTGATGACTCCTCCCCCTCCTAAAAAAAGGGGGTGCCCATGAACTTGACCTTGACCTTGATGAAGACACCTTCTCCATTGCTATGACCCTGGAACAGGACCCATGCCAACCGCCACCTAAAGTTGTGACAGAAGAAACAAAGAAATACATGCAATAAATAGCCTACAAGTCTTCAAGTGCTGAGGCCAGGTTATATACCTGGCCTCGGTGCCGTAAAGCAGCAGCTGTAAAGCGACTGCTGAAAATTGTTGTAAAATTGATGTAAAACTGCTGCAAAAGGCAGCAGTGTCCCACTTCCCTCAGAAGCAGCCAATCAGGGCAGGGGTGGCCAGTCCTGATTGGTGTTTCATTTTGCCCCCTTCCTGGCCCATGGAGCAAGCTGAGAAGGGGAAGACAACAATGGCGCCCCCCATGGCATCCCCCATGTCGGCCGCAGGAGCCGCAGGGGCTGCAAAGAGGCCAGGGAGCCAGACAGGCCACAAAGGAGCCACCGGGCAAAGGTAAGTCCGGCAGCTTGATTGTATGGGTGTATATGTGCATACATTTGTGAAGTCTGAGTTTTTTAAAAAAAAAAATTAAATAAATGTCAGGCTTAATAAATTTCCTTTAACTGTAAGAGGCAGTAAAATACACTGTAGCAAGATATGTTCCCTCCTTTTTCTAGTTTGGTTCCACTTCTTGTCTTCAGTCCAGTTCATTAGGTGTTAATTCACATAGGGGAGAGTCACAGATATTCTGCTTATTTTCCTTGACTTATTCTGCCATTTTGGTGATAAAATAACTGCCTGCTTTGACTGGGAGAGACAAATGGTTGTCTTTTTAGCCATTGAATAAATGGAATTGTAAGAATGTGTCTAGTTTTTGAGGAACTGTTTTGGGTAACCATTCCTCTCTTAATTTCAGGGTCTACCATGCTTCCAAGTTTCGTCAGTATGTGTAAAGAAGCAGAAAGATTAAATTTTAGATTTTCATACCAAAGTAAACAGAATGACCTGCATTCCAAAATCATATTGCAGAACTGGACTCTAGATCAGATTCAGGCAAGGCAGGATTGCTCTAAAGTGGAAAGGAACAAATCAGAACTGCTGGGTCAGATCAGTGCACTGTGCTTAGCCCTAATCAAATACAATGTGTGAACTTCATAGATACTACTTAGGACAAAACTACATGTAACTGAAAAAAAATCAATTGTATGGAGTAGGTATCCCTCTCTAATACCACTAGAATGGGTTGTCTAATTAAACTGATCGGCATTAACTTCAGGACAGACAGGAGAAAATAATCCTTCATTAAATGCCTTAGGCAATTTGCTACTTTAAGATGTGCTGAAGGCCAGCACATCTTAGACTTAGATGGCTTCAAATGAGAATTAGACATATGTAGATTATGTCTGTCAATTACTTTAGTTATGAACACTAATTGAAACCTTCAAGTTTAGAAGCAGATGGCAGGCTAAACATGAGATTGAAGATCATGAGCATGAAAGTATTGAAGGTTTTCATGTCAATGTGAAGAACCTTCCAAAGTATCAATGTCAGTTCATATATGACACATGGTATATCTTTGCTGTGTATGGAGAGGTGCCTGAAATGGAGCAGTCCCTCCATGACAAGGTGTGGCTCTTCTTCAACCATAGAAACCACTATAAAGCTGCTCTTGTCAAAATAAAAACTAAGGAGATTTTTGGATGGGCCAAAATGCCCTGTTGCTGCCCCACCACCTCCTCTCCCATTCCTGCAATGGAATGGAGGTAAATGTTCATACACTTACCTCCATTCCACTCCAGGAATGGGCATCCTCCCTCCTTGCCCAGCCAGCCGTAAATGCAGCCATCGTAAGGCTGCCTTTACAACCGGCATGGGGAAATCCTGCTCATTCTCGCGAGAGCAGGAGGGAAATTCAAATTCCCCCCCCCAACTCTCAAAGAAAGAAAGAAAGTGGAAAAAAATTAAAATAAAAAAGGAACCCAGGGAGGGGGGAAAGGGTGGCACTTACCTGGCTGTCCTGTTGGTGGCCGGAAGTGCCTGCCACAGAGCTCCTCCCCTGCGATGGGGCTCCGTTTCCCACATCCCTGATTCTGTGACAGGCACAGAAGGGGTGTTCTATTCATGATTTTTCCTCATGAATAGAATATGCTGGGAGCAGGACGGGAGCAGGATGGAAGGGATCAAAGTCATCTGAACGACAGCCCCTTTCTCAACCCTGTTCCGTGCCTGTCCCGCAGTATAAGCCCCATCTGAAAATCTCTTAAGTGAGCAGTGTCTAAACTATTGGTATAAACATTGGAGAATTTCCCTACTTTTCATCCATCTCTCCTTCTGCCTCGTTTAACCATATCATACTCCCATTGATTTCTTATCTCAGTAGCATAAGGGTAACAAGGGAAACCTAAGAGGCTGGAGGTTTTCTACTTCCTCTGTGGATTATCTTGAGATAGCTCAGCAATGGATACAGATTTCAAGTCCATCCAAAGACTCTTGGATGATGGGGGTGTGTGTGGAGAATCCAGACAATTGCTCTATCAGAACAAAACTAAAGTGCTGCAGTTCTGATCAAGCAATTGTCTGGATTTTTGTTGTTCCTGTTGAAATGTCAGAATCTTTCTTCATAATCTGGCATCCATTTATCCCACATGCTGTGAATAGTTGATCAGCTTGGTCTCCTACAAGTTATGTGATGAACTTTTGGAGAGATACATTCAACACATACTGAGAACTGCCTTTTCTAAACTAATTCTGACTGTTTATGGATCATGGGATAATAACTGTCCATGGGGCCAGTTACACGACAGAATAAAGTGCGCAAAATTCTGGATTTCCATCCTTTCACACCAACGCTGCACAGTTCACATGATTTATTGCTAAATTGGAAGATCTGGTGAGCTTTCACCTTTCTACATTCACATAGACAAAGGGGGGGGGCATGGCCTCCAGATCACTGTCATTAAAGCCAGGCAGGAGGCGAGGAGGAAGCGAGGAGGGGGCAATGCGAGGGGAAAAGAGACCATAGCTTTGTAGCTTCGTCTGACCCAGAGAAAACCAGATAAAGCAACAAAAAAGGAGGGAGACCACGGGGAGGAATAATGACAAAGGAGGGAAGGAAAGCAGCCTGGATTCCCTTCGCTCTGCAATCCCTGCCAGCTGAGTAGATTGCTTCTCTCTCTCTCTCTCTCTCTCTCTCTCTCTCTCTTTCTCTCTCTCTCTTGCACACACACACACACACACACACACACAAAAGAACAATCAAGCGATCAGCCAGTGGAGCAGATCACTCTCTCTCTCTCTCTCTCTCATACACACACAGAGAGGGAGAGGGAGGGAGGGGGAGAGAGAGAGGGAGAGAGGAACAGTAATTATTATGCTAGAAAGCAAGCTGCCTGGCTGGATCTTTTCTAGCCTCATCTCTTGCAAATCCACCCCCTTAGTCCAACTAATCACAGCTAAGCTCTGCTATGGCTGTTTTGGGAAGACTGCTGGTAGTTTCCACTGCCGTAAGTGAAATGGTAGGTCACACAATCGATAATGCGATAACTTGCGCTACTTTTCAAAAAAGTTGGGGGAAATAATGAAAGCTGATACTACACGACTTATGGGTCCCCCCCCATCCTTCTGAATATGGCAACTTTGATCTGAAAGATGTGGGAACTATTAGGACTCTTTGTGAATTCTTAGAGGATTTATTTTGCTATGTAAATGGCCCCCATGTTTGTTTATTCATATTTCACTAGTTAAAAAAGGGAGTGAAGAATGTATTTGGTCATTTCCCAAGATTTACCACATCAACAGTTTAAGGAAGAACAAGTCTTCTTCTAGTGAAAGGGAATTGTTAAGGAGGAAGAAGGAAGGAGAAGAAGAAGAGTAAGATAAGGCCAGTCTTCTCAGTAATACATGGAACAATGAGAGGTCTTTGCCTCTATCAGATCATATCAAGGAAATCAGTTCAAGGGAAGTAGGAGCAATTACCTGACTATCTGCAGAGCTGCTTCAGTAAAGCATCAACTTACTTCTAATGTGAATAAGTTCTTCAGATTTTTTTTTCATTTTTCAAAAAAAAGAGTGCTGTCAGATAGTGGTTTACTGTACATCTATATAATATAATACAGATTCTAAAATGTGGTTAACAAAAGTGACCTTATCTTATTTCTAAAATCCAGGCAGTATGCTCTTTGTGCTATCAAGTTAGCTGAATGTCTTCAGATAAAATAGAAATTTTATTTCTTGTTTTCCTATTACTTTCTCCCATTTTATTACTTGCTGTTACATCTTCTGATTATAATCGAAAGCTTTGTTCTGGGGCTGTGAAGAGTGAGGGATTATACCGTCTTCTCTTCTATTATTAGTAACAAATAAGCTCATATATGTTCACTGTCTTCCCTTTAATCTCAAATGAAACTGCTAAAGCATGCTGAATTTCTATCTTGCTTAATTATATCCACCTTCATATTCAATTACTTTAAGGACAGAATAATAAAGCATAAAGAAACAATTGGCTGATGGAAGTTGTTTGTATGTAAGTACAACATCTTCAGTAAGTCTAACAACTTACTTCAGTAAATTTAACAAGAAGTTAGATTCTTCAGTTTCAAAGAAGGTAATGGTTTCGTTAAAGATCAAATGAAAGAAAAAAATAGTGATGTACATAACATTCAGTTGCAGCCGAAGCCAGATAAGTTCCCTTCTGACTATCTTTGGTGCTTCCTGAGGTATAATTACCTTGCTTGTAATGTAACTTGAACTGAAATTGGAGTTTTTAGGTATGCTGGACTTCATATGTCAGTTCACTATGTAGAATTTAGGCCATGACTCCATTGTAGCCCACTCTGCCTTATGAAACAACACAACAAGCCCAAAGAAGTCATTTAGAAGTCTTGGTGATTCCACAACAATCTCAGAAATGGGGTCAAGGTAGGCTGTTCTGAAATGCTACTACTGCTGTTCTCCCCGTCCTTGACTCCTTTCTAAGGGGTTCACCACACAAGGTTTTTTTCTGTCGTGAAAGCGCTTCAGTGTTGGGTTGAATTTTTGCAGCCCACACAACTCTGTATGTATTCAGTGTTCCATCTGTCTGTGTTCGAGTTCTGCTGCGCTACAACCTATTGATGATTTTTCCCCCATCGATAGCTCTTGATTGTGCGATACTCCCACCATAGCATGACATGTGGTACGAAATTTCATGCTTGTTCCGGCTTCTCTTCATCAAGGAATCATGTGAGGGCATGATTAGCCTTCTCAATATTCTCTCTGCCCCTGCAGTCTTCCCAACTCAATTTCCGGTGGCCATTCCATTCATACCAGGGAGAAACCAATTATTATTTTTAAAATTTCTTTGAACAGTTTATGCTTTCCTGATGCTTATGTTAATATAGCTCCCAAACACAGCATGAACGTAGGTTATGCTTATATATTGAAGCAAGGTAGGAAATAAAACCTAGAGTGGAGGCTATCACCGTGACATAGCTGATTTATTTTTCCTCCCACTCTGATGTACATTACTAAGGCGTTGCTGGTACTGACTATTATCATCCATACATAAAAATTGTACCATAAGTAAAAATTGGTTGTGGAAAAAGTAGCTATTGCCCGCGCTAAACTGGCAATTTAAAATGACATCGGAATTGTGTGACATCTCCTGTTATGTGAAAGTGCTTCATTCATATCACTGTGCCATCCATGGTTAGAAGTACGCATGCGCTATTTCAGAAAAATCCCTGCCACAGGCCAAAGTATTGTGTGATTGCGCGAAACCCAAATGTAACCAGGGATAGATCAGCAAGATCATGCATGTGTGCAATAACGCCAGGATGTGACGTGAGAAGGAGGAGACTGTCACAGATATTGCGAAATAATGGGAGGGAGGGACATAGAAGGCCAATGTGGTGTGCAAAAAGCACAAAACATGCTTGCTCATCTGCCTATGTTTCGGAATGGCCAGAAACATGTGGTGCGATACGGACATGATTCCACTATCTACATGATGGAAACGTTGCACATTCTGACCTCTGTGTGGTAAACACCTAAGTGAGACTTCCTGTCACCAGTGTCTGCACTCTTGATGCAAGGAGTCCAGGGGCCCTTTCTTATCAGTTATAGTATTATGATTTCCACTTTAACTTCATAGTTCCATCCTATGGGATCCTGTGATTTGCATTTTTTGGAGGGGATATTTAGAATACTCAGCTCTAGTGTCTCACAGGATTTCATAGGATGTTGTTATGGCTACTAAAATGGAATTGTAGTGCTATTGTTACCTACCCTGACACCCCCTGCCCCATATCTGTAAAAATTGACAATATTTAATAATTTGGTCAAATGTGGCCTACCATGCAGTATAGCCAGTAAACTGGGAATTCACAAGAACTAGGAATTCCAAAGGACTAGTGTTAAGACTCAGTCAGGTATACACTTAAGGAGGGGCTAGCCCAAATTCCAAAGAAAGGTAATGTGAAGGGCAACTTCTTGCCTGAATACCTGGCTAATCCCATTAGCCTAAATGGAGATACTCAAGTTTGTAAAGATCCCTCATACCTCTACCCCGCCCAAACAAAGAAAGTTGCTTCCTCTATTCAATGACAATGCATCCACACATTAAGGATTGTTAGCATATCAGGAGTATCCATTGTCTTACCTTGGTAACCTCTGAGAAGCATTGTTATTCAGTCTAAATTCCATCCCCTGAAGGAAATTATTGGGTATAAAAACTCTTCCAAACCCCACTCAAGTGTGCACAGTTTCCCTGCTTCTGGACTTCATGTCAGACTGTGTCACCATTCCAGCTTTGGGACCCCTACTCTGTTGGTTTCCCCCATGATCTCAACTTCTCAGATTGGTATAGTATCACCTAAAAACAACCCCCCCTTACTTATTCCTCTATCCCAATCCTTACTACTTTATTCTCTAGCTTTATGTGATTGAAGCCTTACTGTGTGCGTGAATGTTGTTATTATTGCTTTTTTTCGGTAAAATTGATAATTGTACTATCTAGCTTAACATCTCCTCCTTATTACCAGTATACATAGGTCAAAAGGTCCTGCTATCTGTTACCCCCTCTCACATAGCCAAACTGAGTATATTAATTTACCAAATTAATATTCCTATTGTGATGGTCCTTAAGACCCCTGAGCATTTAGGGCAATATTATAATTGTGCAGTTTGATTGGGCTCCAAGTGTTTGCCACCCAAGTAACATTATTACTGTTGTTCACATCATTGATGATAGACACAGGAATAGGGAGACCAGAGACACAGGAATAGGGAGACCAGAGACAATTTAAGCTGGGTTGTAAAGGGCCACTTTTATTTAGCAATAATCTATTTAACCCCTTTCTGAGAGATCTGCAATGGGGGAGCAACCACAGGGAAAACCCATAAGCTGGGCTGCTCCCTAGTCAGTCCACATCTGCAAGGCCAACCCAAAAGTCCCTCCCCAAGTCACAGGACGTAAACAGAGGGTTTATCCCTCAGGCCATCCCCAAAGGAGGTCACTTTCCCCATCCCTCAGCTTGCAGGAGCTAAAGGGACAGTTCCAACTCCCTCCTTCACCTCCAAAAAGGGGGAGGTGCCAAAGGTGCACACTGAAATACCAAATCTCTCCCTCTCCTTCCACAGAAAGGGGAAAGCATTTGCTTAGTCCATTTCCTTGAGCAGATCATGTAATAGGGACCTCAAACCCCTTGCAAATCCCCAGAAAATATAAATCCCCAACATCTAACAGGGGAACCCCATCAGCCCTATAAAGAGCAGGCTTGTCAAATAAGTATAACTGGGTTGGGCAAGTTATGCCCCAGACCCTTCACCACTACCTTTCAGAGAACATAATTATCCCCAATGGATGACCAGGATATGAAGAGGGGTCACACAGTTGTTCCTGGAGGCACAAAGGTTCCTCCAGACAGGGGAGGCACACAGGCACTCCCAGACAAGGGAAGCACACAGGTGCTCCCGCACCAAGGAGGCACATGGGTGCTCCCACACCAAGAAGGCACATGGGCACTCCTGTATGTACATAGGTGCTCCTAGATAGAAGCCTTATATCAGGTGGCCACCCACAGTGTTCCCAAAACAGAATAACAGTATCAAGATGGAGGCTCACAGTAAACCTAAAACATAAGAAGAGAACAGCAGAACATCAGTATCAAGCAGAGGCCCACAGCAAACCTGAAACATAAGAGCAGAATAGCAGGTGGGGGCCTGCGGCATTCTGGAAACAGAATAGGCTTCAAAATGTGACATCACAGGCTTCTCTTTCCTGTTCATTTGACATATACCCATAAGCCCTGTAAGACAAACATGTCCCAGTTAGAACTGAGACAGCCCACTAAGCCCATGGTCCATAAGGATTCTCCCCCCATTAAACAATGACCTAGAATAAAAGAAAAGCAATGCATGTATAACATGAATAATGAGTAAAAACATTACACCATTGAAGTGTGTAAAATCTATGAATCAATTCAGTAATTAATGATATAAATGTGGGCAATGTGGTGTAAGACAGGATGCAAGTCCTAAAGTCACAAAAAACTGCAAGGAAACTAAAGTCAAAGGCATAAAATGTGGAATCATCCAATCAAGCCCCCTATAGATCCATAAAGAGTGGAGCCCATAGGCAGGCAGGCAGGCAGGCAGGCAGGCAGGCAGTCTCTCTCTCTCTCCATTTCAAATATGAACATAGCAGCCACTATTACTCAGGCTTGGCAAACCTCAAAATGGTGCTATAACTCCCCCACAAAATGGCCACTGATAGAAACAAAGTAGGGAAACTAAGTAAGGAAACAAGTGTAATAAGGTACTACTAGAAAATCAAACCAGTTCGCTCTAGATGAACAGGCCCCAGCCAAGAACCAGCCAAGGCTGTTCCCACTCAGCTAACAAGGTCAATCAATATCTGGAGCCTCTGGGGTATCTGAGCCCTATAAAACACCAATCAATTATTTATTATCACTATCATGAAAGATAGTACGGTTGTCCCTTCATATTTGCTGAGGTGTTGTCCAGGACCCCCCATGGATACCAAAATCTGTGAATATTCAAGTCCCATTATATGCAATGGCATAGCAAAATGGTGTCCCTTATATAAGATGGCAAAATCAAGGTTTAGTTTTTGGATTATTATTTTTTAAAGAATATTTTCAAACCATGAATACTTAAATCCTTGGCTACAGAGGGACAACTGTAATTCAGATTCATTCCCTCTATGTCCCTAAGCATCAATCAATTATTACAGAGACTTCTTGAAAAATCCAATGATCCCTGCCTAACAAAGGGACCTCAGGGCTCACAAAGGAAAAGGGACATGCTGGATGCCAGAGAAGTTGCCTCATTTCAGCAAAAGGATTTAAATTTTACTGTCTTTTGTCTCAACTCCGCATGGCCTCTGCTTGCATGAGATCCCTCACCTGAACAACAACACAAGTAACATCTGAAACAGCATGTAGGCCTGTGACTCCAACATCATCACTTTTCTTTCTTTATTTCTTAACATCTTTTGCCTGATGAAGAAGTCTGTAGAGTTTTGAAAGCTTGCATCATGTGTTTTGCATTTGGTTGGCTGACAAAGGTAACACTTTTATGTGGATTTTGGATTTTGTTTTACTGCACGGCCAACATGGCTACTCTGAATGTGCTGAAAAATAATTATAAGTAAGTCTCCTTGTAAGGACATTTTTGTTACTCAAAGGCTAGCTGTATTTGCTTGAAACATTTAGATTGTTGGTTTTTCCTTCAGTTTGTTCTCTGGGTAAATAAAGTGCAATGTATTTTTAAATGAATATTTATAATGATGGGGATTTTTATAAACGTGCCAGAGGAAGTACATATGAGAGCTGCAACATGTTTAGAATATATATAATCCTCCCTATAATCCTCCCCACACACTCTGGTCCTCTGGGAGGAATTTGCTGCAGCCTCAAATGTTGAGGCTTTCAGCTACCTCCCAGAGGACTTTTTCTGTTGTCGTCCCCAGATTATGGAACGGCCTGCCAGATGAGATCCATCAATTGACATCTTTGGACAGTTTCAAAAAGGCTGTCAAGATGGATCTCTTCTGGCAGGCCTTTCCAGAATAAATTATCCCGGCCTCGGGAACCCCCCTCCTTTAGAAGAGTCCCCACAGCCTCCTTTGTTAACGGAACTGAATATCTCTGGGGATCTACTGTCATTGTTAAATGTATGTATGTGTTTTATTAAGTGTTTTAATTGTTGTTTTAATTTGTAATTTGATTTAATAACTTTTTAACGTGGGAAAGGAGTATACTGTTTTACTTTGTATGGTGTTTTAATGTTGTTAACTACCCTGATTGGGCTACCAATGGGCACCATATAAATAAATAAATATTATTACTACTACTACTAGTAGTAGTAGTAATGTAGCTGAAGAAAGCAAAGTGCCAGGAATTCATTTACAATATTTATTTATTTTAAAAACAATATTAGGAACTATGTTACTCAGCTCAACTTAATGACTTTTTCTGTTTGTACAAATAAATATCAAAACTGCAAAGATGTATTTTTCCACTGCTAAGATGTTTGTGATTCTTACATAATTAAGCCATAGGTTGCCAACAGAGCTGGAAACATTAGGTTTGAAAAATAATATGTGAATATTAACCATTAGGAATTGGAAAATTAATTTACTACTATAAATACTAATATTTGAAATTGTTTAACTAGTAGAGTTATCATTGCTTAACTCATGAAGATGCTGGTGTTGGGCCAGACCATGGGATTTAAAGAGAATAGTATGGAGGCAGACACTGATCACCTTAAGGAAACATATTTTGTTATTGTTTCCTTCAAAGCGGTTCTTTTTGGCTTTTTAATGTTGTCTGCCTGCAATCTGTTTTCCCTTGCCCCAAAATAGTCTACAAATCATAGAATCATAGAGTTGGAAGAGACCACAAGGGCAATCCAGTCCAATCCCCTGCCATGAAGGAATAAACAATCAAAGCACTCCCGACAGATCTAGCATCTGTTTAAAAACCTATAAAGATGAAGACTCCACCACACTCCAAGGCAGTGCATTCCACTGCCGGACAACTCTTATGGTTAGGAAGTTCTTCCTGATGTTTAGACAGAATCTCTTTTCTTGTAGTTTGCGTCCATTGCTCCATGTCCTTATCTCTGGAGCAGCAGAAAACAAGCTTGCTCTATCCTCAATACAACATCCATTCAAATATTTCAACATGGCTATCATGTCCTCTCTTAACCTTCTCTTCCCCAGGCTGAACATACCCAGCTCCCTAACCTGCTCCTCATAGGACATGGCTTCCAGACCTTTAACCATTTTGGTCACCCTCGTCTGGACATGTTCCAGCTTTGATTGCTGCCAGGCAATGGTAGGAGTCCAACATAATTCAAATTGGGAAAGGCTGACTCAAAGCATGGGCTCAAATCCTACAATGTCTTCAATTCAGTTTGTCATTCATCTCCATCTCTTTTCCATCTCTACCAACACATACACTTTACTCACTCTTTAAATTTCTTGCTTGTTAAGGGCTATTAAGGAGTGGTTACCTTCAGTTAGAGGACACTGATCCAACATAAGTATAGCAGTAAGTGGATAGCTACAAGGATTGTTCTGTAAGTTATGAGTGGAAATTCTTAACCTAAAATTTTAGAGTTTCCAAGGGGGGGGGAATACATTCTCCACAAATGAGTTACTGCAGCCTTTCTGCCTGCCTGGCCCCAATCAAAAAGTGTGATCTGCAAAGTTCAGTGATATCGAACAGGTGTTACATGCAAGAGGCAGTGGTCAGAAAATACAATTTGTGGCATCTGCAGTTAATGATCAAGAGTATGACAAGTCTGCTCTTCTCTAGATCAATTTTACCTTAACTGTATATAATTAAAAAGACCTAGCTATTTATGATTAAAAATTATCCATGAGCCTAACAACATGTATTTCATACACTGTATCAGCAGCAATTGTGAAGTGTTCATTGCAGCACACCTTAAATAATATTGTAATGTATGTTATGCAATACTATCCAATAGAGATCATTCTGTAATAGAATCAATAGATGGGAAGTTATTTAAGAGGGTCACAATGTACTCCCACTGTCCATCCCAGAAATACTCTGAACACTTTCCTTTCATAAAGATCCAGGGTGGTGGGTGGGGGAACCAGCTTTTCAGGCTTAAAAAGACCTGATGTTCTGAAAGGATCCTGGCTTCATGAGGGCCTTGGTCAAATCACTGCACAACACCCTACCCAGTTCCATTTTAAGATTCACTTTTTCTTCTTCTTTTCCATTACATAATTGTTGTGTTATCTGCAGCTCAGAGCTGTGCTCCAGAAGGTTCTTTTTCTAGCTTGCTTAACAACAGAACACTGTGATGCCTTTCCTCCAATCCTTATACTTCTCCTGATGAAGCAGCCCTTATTATTTTACTGAGCCTCACAGAAGGAGAGGCACCCACACTAAAGAATTCTAACAAGCTAATTCACTAAATCATATTTTTTAAGTTCAGCATTAATTGGAGAATTTAATCAGTTTTGGTAAAATGCTAGAAGAGCCTAGCTAATAACTTAATAAACTTACTGAGTCAACTGAAAGTTCTGCTTGCTAATCACACTTCTATGTAAAATTCTTTGTATCAAAAGGACCTCTGTGAGAAGAAGGGGCAAGTAAATTGTGCCAAACCACTTCAGGTTCATGGCTTTCCATTATGACATCCTATCCTTTGAAAGGAATGAGCCTTTTTGAAAACCCACACAGTATATCAGGAACAGAAATGTGTGATTTTCTACATGTTGTTGGACAGCAATTACCTTCAGCCTAGGGTGGAATAGAAAGTGGTGAGGCTGAAGGTAACAGGCATCCAGCAACATTTGGAAGGTCATAAGTTCTTCATCCATATAGTACAGAAACATGGTTTTAACTTTAAGGTGGAAATGAAGAAAGTAGAGAGTATCTCTTTAGAATCATTACAAGTGCTGTTTTAAACTTAATATATAGCTATATAATGTGGAGTTACAGTACTCCCTTGTTTTGATTATTGTCTTCAAAATGATTATCCTTTCAAAGTGATAGATCAACAATAAAAAATCTTATCTTTGTATGGATCATGGTTGGCATGCACACCAGCTGAAAAGCTTGTTTCCTATCTTACTGTTTTCCACAGATGTATTTTTCTTCACTTTGAAGCATGAAGGTAGATTAGAACTTTTGTTGCATAGTAATTAGTCTGTCTAATTAAATGATCTCATTAATTTTAATTGCTAAGAAAGATAAACAATACTCCTCCAAGAAAGCATAGTCTAGTATTAAAAAAAATATTCGAATTTAGAACCATCACTTGGTGCAAATATAATTCTACACACAGCTTGGCTGATATTATTCATGCATCTATCATATGTTATATATACTTTGCAACCTCTAACTGAGAAAAGAGTTTGATTTAAAATGCTGAAAAATGTTGTTGTTTTTAATCAACATATTTTTAAATGAACCCCTGATGTTATCTGTCCATTCTGCAGTTTAGCAGAAGAGTGGTCCAGAATTTGATATTGCAATCAAATTAGGGTCCACACGGCTAGCATAGCTTTGCCACAGGAGACCGCGTTTGATGACAGACCAGGAGAAGAGATGGAAGTTCTGGCTGGGGTGCATATATCTTGGCACAGAGAGCTGGGGGTGGAGCCAGAGCATATTTAGGGCCTCACCAGCTCAGCTCTCCCTCTTTCTTCATCATCCATGTGTCCATCTCATTATTTCCTGGGTCTGTCAACAAATAACCACCCTAGAGCTTCTGATTAATTTTTTTTCCCTTTCCCTTCTTTTCTTTTAAGAAGGTTTCTAGGCCATATGATATTAATCAAAATTTTTAAAATATGTAGAAAATGCCTGGTGAAATTTAAGAAGCTAAATTGAAATGATCAGGCAGCTGGCATTTCAGTGCACTTCCTAAATGAGGACTTTCTGTCCAAGTACTGTGTACTGGAGTACTAGTGCTAGTACTGTCTGTGGATGTGTCATACTGAATTGTCCACTAGAACCTAACATTACTAAATACTAAATAAATAATGGTGTTTTTGTCCAAAAAAACCCTTGCATTTGTGCTGAACACACAAAAAAAAAGTTCTCTGAGTAAATAAAGAGAGAGGGGGTGTAATACTTTACACAGAGTAAGTCCCACATCATAGAGTTTTTGATGACATTCTCATAGAAAGGAGAAAAGTAGTAAAATTATTTTTTTTCTTTTCTGGAAGAATGAAATTTAGGAAAATTTATATCCCTAGTGTAAAGAACACAAGCTAGTCCCAAGCTAGACTGCAACTTCTGGAGACATTCTCACAGCTCTTCTAAATTGACTTAGCTAGGCATGTAAACATGGGTGGGGGAAAGAAACAAGGACATTGCCCCTCCAAATAAGCATTCTGGCCCCCCAAATGAAATTTTCAATCCCCCAAATTTCTGGCAATGTAGAGTGTGAGATATTGAAAACTGTTTACACCTAGGACTGTTACCAGGATGAGTCCTTCCTGAATCTTCATTTGCAAAGAAAAGCCAGAGAGATAGAAATTTGCTGGCCTCTTTTCTTTGGTAAATTTGCTTCCCTCTTTTCTTTGGATGTCTAAGTTTATTTCCAAATGCAAAACTGAAGTTTTACGTTAGTGCAGTATTAGAGCTCCCCATATAAGGCATGCTTGTGATATTTGAGGTCACGTAGCTTGGAAAGAAGGCAAAGAGGAAGAGACATTATAGAGATGCATGTAGCCAGGATGGCTCTATTATCACACCCAGTACCAAAGGCAAATCACCTTTATGTATCAGTTGCTGAGGAGCATGCAATAGTGAATTTACCAGCACACAGGTCAGCCTGAGTGACTTCCAGTAGATAACTGATTGGCCACTGTGTGAAGTGAAAGTTGAGCTAGGTAGGCATTGGGCTGATCCAGACTGACTCTTTTTGGTGATAGACCCAGGAAATAACAAGACAGACAGAATATACTGGGTTAAAATACAGCCACTTTATTAAACTTAACCTATTTAAGTATTTCTGAGGAGATCTGCAACAGGGGAGCAACCTAGTGTGGGAATTGCTGGGGCAGGAGGTCATCTCCCTGACCATCTTCCCACTTCTCTTTCACTTCTCTTGGGTGAAAACACCTGAACCCCAAGAAGAACCCATAAACTGGGTTGCTCCCCAGTCAGTCCTCATCTGGAAGGCCAACCCCAAAGTCCCTCCTTCAATTTTCATAAATTAAAGGGAGGGTTTATCCCTCAGGCCATCCCCAAAGGAGGTTCCTTTCCCCACCCACAGCTCACAGGACCTAAAGGAGAAGTTAAAGATCCCCCCTTTACCCTCAAAAGGATGAGGTACCAAAGTGCTCACTGATCTACCAACTCTTCCCCTTTCCCTACCAAGTGACCATCTAATTAAGACACCACCATAAACCAATTCTCAAGTCCACATCCACAGTGTGGGGTGGGCGAAAAGACCCCAGGTAAAAGGGCAATAATTCCTACCCAGCCCTGAAGCGACCAAGTTTATCACACTGATTCAGTGGTGGGTGGGTGGGTGGAGAAAGAGGGAGAGCTGGGGCTGCGATGCACTTAATAGGCTCCAGCTCGGCCCCCAGCTCTCTAAGCTGAGGTGCATGTGCCCCAGCCCACACATCCGTCTTTCCTGGTCCACATCAAAAGCATCCCCCTGTGGCACAGCTGCACTGGCCATGTGGACCCCAATTCTGTTCTCAATACAAATAGTGGAAAATGAAGTGAACTCACTTCACTGACAAAAACTAATGAACTATGTAAGCAATTCACAGAGTCACCTTGAATCTCTCTAAGGCAAAAATCATAACCAGTGTCTAGGAAATGATTTCAGTTAGAGTGGGCAATCACAGCATCTTTACTTGATGATTGACATCCTGTTAGTGACATACACAGGCATACATCCACCTTACACCTGTGTATGTCCTTTTTGGGCTGTTGCAAAGGTTGGTATTGTCCTACCACCTTCTGAAATACCAATCCACCCAACTCAGTGTTGAGCCACTGCAGCCACCACCATCCCAGCCATTCTGATGGTGGTGAAGATCAAGAGTGAGAATTGGATAAACATCAGGCTATGTCCCATATTGCCAAATGCAGAGTGAGTACATCATCCACCCTCTCCATTGATGCCCCCTTGTCATGGGAGAGAGGCTTGCGTACCCTAATGATGTTTTGAGCTATGCTGGCGGTGGCACAATAGCCACCAGTAGGGTCTCCCATGCCAGACAGGTCAAAACTGAAGGGTCTGACAAAGAGCGTCAAAGGGCAGGATGGGCTCTCAAGCCTTATGGCAACCGTCCTAGGAGAAGGAAAACTCTAATCCCAAACCCGGGCAGATGGTGCTCGTCCAACCCTGTAAGGTCAACCATGTAAGAGAAGGAAACTCTAATCAAACCTACGGCCCGAGGACCTCGCTGCTACATCCATGCTTGCAAGGCGACGGCAGATGAACCTCTGGTTTAAAGGGTGAGGCCAGTTGTGTGCACACTGCGCTCCACCAGAAAAATCCATTGCACAAGCTCGAAGGACAAATCCAATCGACATCATCCACAGAGACTTCCAGAGGTCCTAAGCAGATCTGAACAGATGATGTAATCATTCTTCATCTGGCTATGGGGACATAATAAGACACTTCTCTAGTTCCTTCCCCTGATCTCCACTAGCCACAGAATGGCCATGATAGGCTGCAGAGTCTCATTCGTGATCCAGGCGAATTGAGTGGACAGCGATAGTATATTTCTACATGCAGAAATATTATGTTATGTATTACCATACAAGAACTTGGGGAATATGTCCAAGTGCCAATGTACATATCCTCCTAAGGGTGCTAGCAAATGGCTGATAAATTTGATTCCCACGTACACACACACACACACACACGCACACACACACACACACACACACATAAGCTCTTTTTGGTTGAAAACTTACTATCTTACAATTACTATTTCTGTAAATTAGCTAGGCAATATCTGCTTTGGCATTTGAAAGATTATACCTAATATGTTTCCTGAAACCATCTTGCTCAATTGTGTGCCCAAGGCACAAGTGGAAGAAGCACAACACACTGCTCACTCTAATACTATCTCACCAAGTTCTCATCACAGCATGCCTTTTCTGCCAAGCTAAGTGATGTGCTTAGATTTTCCTTGGTTTTTTTTCCAGGCTGTGAGACCATGTTCTAGAATAGTTACTTTCTGACGGTTCATCTGCATCTGTGGCTGACATCTTCAGAGAATGGTTGGGTAAGAGTGTGTGTGTGCAGTTTATATACTGTGAACCCCTGTTGAGGAGTATATGTAAATTTGTGTAATTGAATGGTTAGTTTCTGGATATAGAAATGCAAAGATGATTAGTGTCTGTTTGGCTAATGGTTGGTTGATGGGCCATTATCTGCTGGAAATCCCCCTGTCCCTGGGTGGAATTCCTTTGTAAGTGTTGAGTTCTGATTCTATTGTTTTTCAAAACTGGGAGCCAAATTTTGTTTACTTTTAGGGTTTCTTCTTTCCTGTTGAAGTTGTCTAGGTGTTGGTGGATTTCAATAGCTTCTGTGTGCATTCTTACAAGATAGTTTTTGGCCTGGTCCAGAATTTCTGTGTTTTCAAATAACATTTTGTGTCCAGGTTGGTTTATAACATGTTCTGCTGTTTTTTCTGGCTGGCCCAGTCTGCAGTGTCTCTCATGTTCCTTGATTCGTGTTTGTACACTGCGTTTAGTGGTCCCTATGTAACTCCCAGTTTTGATAAACAATAGAATCAGAATTCAATAGTTACAAAGGAATTCCACCCAGGGACAGGGGGATTTCCAGCAAATAATGGTCCATCAACCAACCATTAGCCAAACAGACACTAATCATCCTTGCATTTCTATACCCAGAAACTAACCATTCAATTACACAAATTTACATATACTCCTCAACAGGGGTTCACAATATATAAACTCCACATACAAACTCCTACCCAACCATTCTCTGAAGATGCCAGCCACAGATGCAGGCAAAACATCAGAAACAAACTATTCTAGAACACAGTCTCATAGCCCAGAAAAAAACCAAGGAAAATCTATGGATGCCGGCTGTGAAAGCCTTTGACTTCACATTAAGAATCCAAGAACTATGAATGAACTTAGATCTATACAGCTTTAAGACAAGCTAAATGGGAGAGATCAATGATCAACTGATCATCTTGCATGTGAATGTAAGATATATCGGTGGAGGGTACCACATGCGTACAGTGTGGATCTCTGACGACAATGTCATATTCTGCTATTGATATGGTTCTCAAAGTCCTAAAGGAACTCATGTCCTTTGGGGAGGAGAAACATGCTAGCTACACTTTCCCTGGTAAACAATTGATAAATGGGACACAGGCTGTTTTGAAAGACCTTGTCTTTGTTCCTCATTTCAGATCATTTGAGTGTAGTCATGTCTGCATAATCCAGCTAAAGTTAAGGATATTTAACGCCATTAACTAACACCTTTCTTTCTTTCAATAAAACCAGGAAAACTTAAACATATTTAACTTCGGTCAGACTGTTTTATTTTTCTACAACACTTTTAAAACAGAAAAAACTGGGAAAGAAATCAGGAGACAAGCATATTGGAATACAATTATTCTTTCCCACAGAAGATTTTGTGTAGGTTAACTTGATAAATGCTACTGCCATTTCCAGTGGTGATAACAGATTCAACACAGTGCACCACTAAATTAAAATAAATGCTACATTTTTCAATTGCTATAATGGAGCAATGAAACTAAGCTGCAGAGCAATGGCATAATTTGCTCCTTCTAGTTCATCTTCTAGTTCATAGTTTGTCATAGTTCACCTTTTCTTTGTCATTCAGAACAAGCAACCAAACTGTACTTTGATTGTTGCTTCTTGAGTGTAACCTTGCTGAACTGCATTTTACACAAAAAAACCCACCCTCACAAAACATATTCAATACAAAAAGGGAGACAAACTGAAAAATGGAAATTTCTAAAAGATGCAATAGGATGTAAATGTTCCACATAGCGAAAGGTGAGAGTTTTATTCTATACATTTTTTGGCATAGTTTCCAAGACAACTAAAATTTATTGGAGAAAGTAGTGATAATGGAAATCAGTACAGGAACACTGAATAACTGCATGTTACAAAATCACTTATATCTGTAGGGAAGCAAATTAATGAGCTATTTTGTAGCACTGAACCAATAGTGGGTGTACGATTTTCATGAACATTTGTTGCAGTAGTTAAAAGCATCCCATTTCAGTGATTTTTGGGAGTGATGAGTGACATAGAAAAGGAGGCAGAAGGTTTGATCCTGTCAGTCTTATAGCAAAATAATAAATGGTTTCCTTATGATTAGTTTCAATGCTAAGAATGACATTATTCGCATACCTCTTCTGGCTGCATGCTGATGATATAATCCTGCCTAGGTAAGCAAGGACTGAGCAGTAGACTAATGGAATGTGAGGCCCTTGCTGGCAAGTATGCCAAACCCTCATGAGCTGAAATCATGAACTGAGGCCTTGAAAGTATATGCAGTTCATATGGCAAGCTACAGTTGTTGTTTTAAAATAATCTATGTACAGGAAACCATTTAAACAACAAAACTAACCCAGAGGTGTGGCTTTCCCACTCAGAATCCCATGAATTCTCACAAGAAGATGCTCACACAGGAATTTTTTAAATAAAAAACAACAACAACAGCAAAAAAGTTTTTTAAAAGCATATACACACACTTAAAAACTTCGAAGTAACCTGGGGAGGGTCATAAAAAGTGTGTCACCTACCTGGATGTCACAATCTCACCCAGAAGTGTTCTGGCCAGTCCAGCCATTGACAAAGTAAGCAGGGGGGAGGGGCAGGAATGCTAGGTTTCATACACTGGCAATGCTGGCAAAAAAATTGGCACAGCTAATCTATTGATGTCTTGTCCCGCCAACAAATAGATCAGATTATTGGCAGGGCATAAACATGAAAGGTCGACGTTGTGTGGTATGCACACACTTTCGTGTTTATGTGGCATCATTATGACACTGTATTTAGTGTGTCTGATAAAGTCTTAAGTTTCTTCTCAAAGGTAGCAATGAATCATTTCAGCAATTTTCTTCTTGCTGTAAGAAAGTCTTTAAACACCACAATTTTTGAAGGCTATTCAGAATTCAGGACTTATTCTGTGCAAAGTTTACACAGGTCTCTTTTGCACACTTTGGTCCTCTGGGAGGAATCTGTTACAACTTATGAAAACAAGGCTGTCAGTGACCTCCCAGAGGGCCTTCTCTGCTGCCGCTCCCAGATTATGGAATGGCCTGCTGGACGAGATCTGTCTTATTACCACCTTAGACAGTTTTTAAAAAGCTGTCAAGACGGATCTTTTCTGGCAGGCATTTCCTGAATAGCTATCCCAGCCCAAGACTTGGCTGTCCTTTCCCTCTAAGCTACAATTGGATTTTTTTTTTATTATTGTATGTTTTAATTTTTTTCCTAATTTAATATATTTTTAATTATTGCATGTTTTTAATCCTTTATAATTTAATATTATTTTAAGGGGTGGGTGGGCTAGGGTACTGTAATTATGGAGTTTTTATATTGTAAGCCGCCCCAATTGCATTGCAGAGGGGCGGGATAGAAATAAATTTTATTATTATTATTATTATTATTATTATTTCCTGTGAATAAAATACTGTTTACTGTGCAGAAAGTGCAAATAGAAATTAATATTTCTGCATTGAAATTTTATTTTCCATGCAGAGAATGCTGATTCCTGCACAAAAATGCCATTTACTGTGCAAAACACTCTCTCTCTGGCTTTTCTTCGCAAACGAAGATTCAGGAAGGACTCATCCCGCGCCTTCTGCAAGCGCGCTGATGACTAAAAAGGCCAATCCGAGATAAACAAGTCCGGTTGCAAAAAGCGCAGCAGAAGGTCTCCTTGGGTGATGTTTTTGGGTTGTGATTCTTTCTGCGTTGTCGTTTCTCTTCAAGACTTGTTCGTCGTGAGTTCTCAAATAAGGCTGCAGCATTGTGGATATTGCGTCTCCATGCCTCCCGATGTGAGGCCAGGGCGGACCACTGTTGGTGATCAATTTGGCCAAGCCTGAGATGTTGTCTCAGGGAGTCTTTGTATCGCTTTTTTGGAGCGCCCCTCTTACGCTGACCCGTGGCGAGTTCACCGTAGAGTAGTATTCCTGGGAGGCGATGGTCCTCCATCCTAGAAACGTGCCCTGCCCAGCGCAGCTGTGTTCTCAATATCATGGCCTCAATGCTGGTGATCCCTGCTTGTTCAAGGACAGCAACATTCGTCACATAGTCAGTCCAGTGTATATTTAGGATTGCACGTAGACAGCGCTGATGAAAGCGCTCGAGGAGTCGTAGGTGGTGGCGATAGGTAACCCATGTTTCAGATCCATAAAGGAGGATAGACAGTACGATGGCTCTATACACACTGATTTTTGTGCTTTGCCTCAGGTGTTTATTGCTCCAGACTCTTTTGTGAAGTCTTCCAAATGCACCACATGCCCTCGCTAATCTGTGATCGATCTCCTTGTCGATCTTGGCATCTGAGGAGATGATGCTTCCCAGGTAGGTGAACTGCTGAACGGACTTGAGCACTGATTTGCCGACGGCAATGTGGGGGTGGTGGTGTTCGTCCTGTGGTGCAGGCCGGCAAAGAACCCCCGCCCTCTTCAGGCTGACTTCCAGCCCAAACAGCTCCGCAGCTGTTGCAAAGCAGGACGTTAGGCGCTGCAGAGCTGCTTCTGTGTGGGCAACAAGGGCAGCATCATCGGCGAAGAGCAGCTCACGGACTAGATAGTTTAGAGTCTTAGTGTGAGCCCTCAGACGGCTCAAGTTAAACAAGCTACCATCAGTACGGTAGCGTATATAGATGCCGTCGTCTTCTTCAAGCTCTGCCACAGCCCTCTGGAGCATCGTGCCAAAGAAGACTGTAAACAAAGTTGGTGCAAGAACACAACCTTGCTTCACTCCACCAGTTATTAGAAAGGGCTCTGAAAGAGCATCGCCATATCTGACCTGACCACGCTGGCCCCCGTGTAGCAAGACAATCACTTCAAGGAACTTGGGGGGACATCCCAGCCTCTCCAGGATCTGCCACAGACCTCCCCCACCCACAGTGTCAAAGGCCCCGGTGAGGTCGACAAATGTCACATAGAGACCCTTGCTCTGCTCCCCACACTCTTCTTGCAGTTGCCCAAGGGCAAACACCATGTCTGCAGCACTCCCACTGGCTCTGAAGCCACACTGGCCCCCAGGGAGAAGCTCCCCCGCAACAGCAGGAACCAATCTGTTCAGGAGCATCCCCGCAAGGATCCCTCCAGCAATAGAGAGCAGTGCCACGCCTCAACAGCCTGAGCAGTCGGATTCCGCTCCTCCTCTCCTGCACAGGGCGATGACGACTGCATCTCGGAGGTCTGATGGCAGTTCCCCTTTTTCCCAGCAATTCACAAGGAATTCGTGGAATTTTTCGTGGAGTGCATGACCTCCGTGTTTCCAAACTTCAGGTGGGATTCCATCAATCCCAGCTGCCTTGCCGTTTTTCATCTGCTGTATGGCCATAAGGGTCTCTTCCAAAGTGGGAGCTATGTCCAATTCATTTTTCATTGGTTTTTGTATCATATATTGGATAGCTGAGGCTTGGACTACTCGGTTGGCGCTAAAGAGACTTTGAAAATGTTCAGCCCAACGATTTAGGATGGAGGCTTTATCAGTAATTAATGTTTGACCATCTGTACTGTATAAGGAGCTTTGGACCTGATAAGTAGGTCCAAACACTGCTTTAAGAGCAAATTTTGTACAGGATACGTCCTGACCTGCAAAGAGTCTTATCAATCCAGGATTCTTCTCATCAAGATTTCTCAGTACTCAAAAAACATATTTTTGGAACATTTTCTGAATATTTTCAAATATTCTTTCCATCCCTAGTCCATAGGATGTTGGGTGCCTATACCTGCTATAGGAGCTTGCTAATCCTGTTTTCCATTGCCACATGAGAATACAGCAGCTCTCATTCAGAGAGAAATACAAGGAGAAAGGGACTTCACATATGAGGCTTTTGGTAAAATGTTCATATAGTACCCACCAAGATCTAATGGTTTTTCAGCTATGTGCAGATGGCTTCTTGACATTCTCCACAGCACTTAAGAAAGTGATTTGTTAAAACTTGTCCAGAAGTTTACCTAAAGAAAAGAGAAATTATGTAACAGTGTGTTGGAAAGCTCAGCATGTCATTCATTCATCATTGTCTCACTCTTATTAGGTCATATTTGAAGTGGGACATTGTGCATGACTGATGTAGAAGGAAAATGTGTCTATCTTTGATTATACATGCATTTCCTTATATTTTTAATGTAATCTGCCCTGGAGAATAAATTAGGATCACTCATGCTTTCTATGCAGCTGGTTTTTAAAAAATGTCTGCTATCTATAAAGGAAGTACTGTAATGTTTCTACAGCTCTGTATCTGTTGGTTGTCTCTAATGAATGGTTCTTCAAGACTGTTGTTGCTGCTGCTGGTGTTGTTGTTATCATTTTTGTTAAGGGTGTTCATACACATGTTTGGAATAAAATTAGTGTAATTTATTCCAAAGGCATGTGGGCTGTGTGTAGTGTGGTAAGCTGTCAGATCTCTTGACCCTTCAAAGTACCCTAAAACTGTTGGAGTGTGCACAGAGCCTCCTGAACTTAGTCACAGGAAAGAAAGGGATTGAGGCAGAAATCAATGAGAGTTTAATTTCTGATGTAATTTGCCAGCATTTCTTCAAATATATGTTTCTTTTCTAATATTTTCTCTGTCTCAAAACAGCTAATCAGTTTAAATCCCAGCCTTATTCTTTGATTCTTAAGTTTTGGCTCTTATACTAAAAGTATTCATCTGACACAACCCTCATTCACTTCAAGAACAGATTTCAGGTGCAAAGACTTAGTCAAAGCTGGATTGACTCTCCATTTAAATAATGCCAGGCACAAAGCTATGAAACTTTTTAAAATCACACAAACAGGTTCCCTCCCACACACATATGTAAACCAGAAAAATGAAATCTTTCATCCAGATAAAGAAAGCACTGAAAACAGAATATGTCTTAACTAGAAACACTAATGTTTTATTACCTACATGAACAAAATTTGTGAGATATATGCCTGAGTTAGGACTTTATCAGACACTCTAAAAAAGACTCCTGCGTAGGTCAGGAGGAGGACGCTGCCGTCCCACTTCCGGTGGTCAGTACTGCATGCCCTGTCCTCCTCTCATCCTTCATTCATTCTCCCTCTGTGCTGGAGGGATGAAAAGGGTGCCACTTTTCATTGATGGAAACTTCCATCAATGAAAAGTGCTGCCTATTTCATCCCTCCAGGAGAAGGATGGGGCGTGCAGTAGCAACTGCCGGAAGCTGAAAAGTGATTTGAATCCTGGTCTCCTGCAGTCCTACTCAAAGACATAGACACAGAGATGTGTGCCAAGTACCTGAAACCAAAACTGTTTTTCCTTTTTTGCAGTCACAGCATATAGCAAAACCAGGGCTGCATCTGCACTGCAGAAACAATGGAGTTTGACACCACTTTAACTGCCATGTTTCAATGCTGTGTAATTCTGGGATTTGTAGTTTTGTGAGATATTTACATTCTCTTTCAAAGACCTTTGGTGCCACAGACAAACTACAAATTCCAGGATTCCATAGTTTTGTGCCATGGTAGTTAAAGTGGTGTCAAACTGCATTATTTCTCAAGTGCAATCGCAGCCCAGGAGTTATATTCCTCCCTGAGTAGACAATTGTGATGATCTCCATTTGGAGGCTAGTGAGTTGTGCAGGCACGCCACAAGCTGAGGATAGATGCATTGGACATGTTTCCTATATCTACACATACACACATATTACTTGCATGAGAATGTTACTAGCTTGGAGCAAATCTTTTTAGGGTTCAAAAAATTCAACAGATTCTCTGAAACATCTTTGAACTTTTGTTATCTTTAAAATTTGTATTACCATATTACATGCATTTCTATTTTATTTACCTTACTGATTTACTCTACTAATTTTCCTAGATTCCATTTCATGTCTTCTTCAGTTCACAAGTTTTGAGTTTCTAATATATACACATTTCCATCCATTACTGTTCGAACAGAAGAATGTCTTATAGATATTTCTCAGTAGAAATGCATTAAGCTAATTTCAGGAATAAAAACCTTCTTCTGCAAATCCTGAGAATATTATGTCCATCTTTCATATCAGTTTTATTTACATTTTTTTGCTATAAATCACGGATGCAAAATTTTGTAAGGCTGGAGACAATTTTCCAGGAGCAGAAAAATCACTTTTGGACAAAATAATTCATTTTGAGGATGGGTAGGAATGAGGGTGAGAAAAGGGCCTTGGGGTATCACATGTGTCTGCACTTTGCTTGAATTATATTTAATGCATATTAGACGTATTTTTCAGAGCCCTTTCTAATAACTAATGGAGTGAAATTGATCACCAACAGTGGTCCGCCCTGGCCTCACATCGGGAGGCATGGAGACGCAATATCCACAATGCTGCAGCCTTATTTGAGAACTCACGACGAACAAGTCTTGAAGAGAAACGACAACGCAGAAAGAATCACAACCCAAAAACATCACCCAAGGAGTCCTTCTGCTGCGCTTTTTGCAACCGGACTTGTTTATCTCGGATTGGCCTTTTTAGTCATCAGCGCGCTTGCAGAAGGCGCGGGATGAGTCCTTCCTGAATCTTCGTTTGCGAAGAAAAGCCAGAGAGAGAGAGAGAGAGAGAGACGTATTTGTATTACACAAAATGATTATATTGAAGGTATATCCTTCCCACATGCAATTGAAGGTATATTATATTGAAGGTATATCCTTCCCACATGCAATTGAAGAATGGACTACTCCTCTTATGAGCAGTAGGGCCAATCCTTGATTTTGATTCTTTCTTGTAGCATAAAACTACATTGGTTTCTTTTCCTGAGCACAGATGATGTGGACATTGCAGATGTGTTGCAAATGAGAGCCTAATATAACCTAGTGCCATTTACTACAATAGCATTATTTTTATATCCTTTATAGACATCCCTATGTGAAAGACTGAGGAGATAGGAGTGGGTAAGAGGAACACACCATAGCAACATGCAGTGTTGCAATCTGTTATGTGTTTTGCATTACCGTAGATCTGAGGAGGAGGGGCTTGGGTGCTGCCTTTAAAACTACCTAGGTCAAGAGCAATCTGCTCTCCTTTGAATGCTATCAGGTAACAGTGAGAGAGTTGGATTCCCTACATTAAGAATAGAAAAATCTATTCTCTAAATTGCCAGGCTGTCCTGTCTTCTCCAGATACACCCAATTTTTTAAAAAAGTGCCATCACTATATTATATCTTACTGCATTTAGACTCAGTGATCTGAATAGCTTATAAACTTCTACAACAATAGCTATCTTGACTCTATTTTTCCTGTATCTAGATGACAGCTAAGACAATTTTATGTTGAAAGCAGAACCCATCAGAGTACCTTACTACTGTATGTTGGAAATGATACACTCTAAAGTCAGATCAGAAGGGATGATGCTGTATATTTCATTGACTTGCCGACAGAAATAAGCACTTTCTCCAGCATCTCAGCTTGAAAGGGAGTGGGTGGACAGAACAAAATTATAAATACAACAAAAACGCTTAAACCACTGATGAACACATTTAGATTGAGGCACAGTCCAATTTGTAAATTTGACTAAGTCACCTTTGAAATTAAAATGGGATCTTCTCCACCATAAGCCATTTGCATTCTGTATATAGAATATCTTTGTTTACATCAATGTGAAATAAGAGCAGCATACTAATGTTGATCCAAAGTCCTCTGTTGATTTTTTTTTACATTCCTAACTTTCTGAAGGAGAAGACCTTCACTGCCTAACAACACTTGTCAAGCTCTATTTAAAACAGCTTCTAGAGCTAAAATTTTGCTGCAACATTATTCATGGGTTAAAATATACAAACCACATTTCAAGAGCAGAGTATGAAATTATATGAAGTCCAACAAATATGGCAGGACATACTTTGGATATGTAATGAAGTAGGGGGAAATTATCTTTGGGTTTGAGAACAAGTGAGGGCTCATGTCATGGGTTCTTACCTAGTCAGGTTGGACTTTAAAACTGACCTTGACCTCTCCAGGGGTAGAGAAGATTTGTAGGCTCTTTAATGATGTAAATGTTCATTTATTTTGTTCTTGCATACAAGAAAAAAATAATAAAAGTTTTGGAAAATGTCACAAAATGTGAAAAATCTCACAGTGGTTGACCACTTATTTGATGGGGTGTTTTGATGTGCTGTAAGGCTTCATGGGACTTCAAAACCATGCAAGGAGCTACATCTGGGCCATGGCTCACATATTTGTAAACCCTGTACTAAAGGAGATATTGTAGCTTGGCTGCACTGAGCCATCATTCATGGTCTGGGGAAGACAGGGCACACAAACTGAAGGTCACTGTGAAAAAGCAACAGAAAGCCCAGCACAACATTTATATCTCTCACTAATATAAAATTATGTCCACTGTATTAAGTTGTGCAGTGAACCCAGGATTTATCTTGCTTCTAGATCAAAAACCACATCAGAATACAGTAGGGAGCAAAGTTAGGTAGTGTTATAATTGAATGCGAAATGAGCAATCAAAATAATTAGATCAAGCAAGCAGTCATTTGAAAGACATTAATTCTATCATACTGTTGGTTATATATGTTGTGAGTAGAAACCAGGCAATCAGTTCACCAGAGACTTAGACTTTGTCAAACAAGTCTATATAAGACTGTTTAAAAATTCAAAGTTAATTATCCTTCCATTCAACTGTTATACTTAATTCAGGCTTGCAGTACATGGAAAGCCATGTGAAAATCTTCCTCCCGGTGATGCTTTGGTTGTATTCTATGTATTGTATAGAGAAGTTGAGAGCATTTATTCAAAGAAAAGGGTAGTGGTGGTGGAACTGAGATAGGAGCTTGCAAATGCAGAATGTTACAAGACAGTGAATTATGTCTGCACTGGACCAGATCAAGTGAATTAGTTATGACAGGCAACCCATAACCATCACCCCAGTTCTGTTTTACTTCGCTTGAAATATGAAACAGAAAACATCTTATCTTATTCTGGGTCAGTCTTAGATTAAAGTTTGTGACAGATCCCGATTCCTTGCCAGCCTTACTGTTGCAACCCTTGGACTCCTATCATGCACCTTGCTCCCTTGCCCCATCTTAATCCTTTCCTGGATTGGGTTCTTGGGCCTCAAAGTGACCTCCTATATGTGGATCTATGGCTTTGTTATTTTGTGGGATTGTTGTGTTAAGCATGATCAGCCCCTCCACCAAACTTAATATGAACAGACAAAGCCAGTAGTAAAAACAAACAAGTGGAATTTTATTTTGATACAAGTAATACATTAACTCTTGAATTACTAAATCATTCACAGCTACCCATAATCATAAACAGCCCTCCCTCTGTCTGACTCTCCTGTCTCTATTCCATCTGTTTCCTGTCTCTCTGAAATCAAAACCCTACCTCCATGTCAGCTTTTCCCTATCTGCCCTCTGACAGAGACAAGCCTCAGTTTTGTAGCATTTCTTTACTGCAGGCCCAGTTCACCACATCCCTTGCATTATAAGTGGCTGCCTTCAACCAGGGTTAGCCAGCTCCTCCTTCACAAACCCTATCACAGAAAACTGGTACTTAACACAGTGACCGTGTCCTCCCTTTTGCCTATGAACTTGCTTCTCCAGAACCTTTCCCCCAACAGTGTCCAGCCACCCTCCCAAACCCTGTTCATGTTACTATTGTTGCTGGTGTAGCTCTGACTCTTTGGACACAGAAAGGGGTAAAAAGGAGGGAATTCTCTTCTCTTCTGTGCCACTGTCTTTTTGGTGGTATGGTAAGGTGGGCCCCAGGCACACTTAGATATGTTATCCATTCACAATTGATATCAGGAGGACTCAGGAAAACTGGATTTTTGGGCACTTTTATCAGGCCCTGTCTCTGCTGTAGAAACATCAGCTCTAGCAGGTACTTAGGAATGGAAGAAGAAAAGGAAATCTCTCCCCTTTCCTGCCTTTCATTGCTAAAATTGAGGTAGATTTTCAATAGGAACATAGATTAGTAGGTGAATTAGGAAGAAGGTAATTGGAGGCAGTGGAACCAGCATGTTTGTAGTGATTTGAGCATTGGACTACAACTCTGAAGAAGAGGGTTGAAATCCTCACACAACCATGGAAATCCACTGGGTGACATTGAGCAAGTCACAGTCTCTCAGCCTCAGAGGAAGGCAATGGCAAACCTTCATCTGACCAAATCTTGCCAAGAAAACTCTGTGATAGGTTTGCTTTAGGGTCACCATAAGTCAGAAATAACTTGAAGGCACACAACAACATCAAATTGGAGGCAACCATGTGAGAAGTAGAAAAATAGAAAAAGGACAATATAGCAGTTTTGCTTTACTTTTCATCTACAGTTTATACCCCTTTCCCCCATCCTAAATATAAATAGACTTGCATACTATTACTGTTAATTTTCATTAAACACAAACTAACAAAATTCTGAGAGCTAGCGTAGTGCACTGGTTTGAGTACTGGACTAGTTCTTCAGATGGAAGCTCAAAACCCCACTCAACCATGGACACACTGGTTGACCATGGAAACCCACTGGTTCACACTTTCTCAGTACCTGGTATTCATTGTCAGTCTCCCATCCATTAACCAACATCCTTAAGCATTCAACATGTCTTAATTAACCTTTTTTTTAAACACAGACTAAATAGCCTGATCCTATGCACACTGTCAGAGAAAGAGCTTTCACTCAAATAAATGTGTACCAGATTGTTTTCTACAACAACAAGAAGAAAGCTGTCTCATGAGTTCTATGCCAGCATTACATTTTATGCTGAAGTCTAAGTCACATCCATAAAAATAATAGCTGGAAAGAAAGCAAACAACAAGCTTGTGATTTCAGAATATAATAAACATCAAATTGTACAATGGTAAATATTCATGAACTTCAGTGTTCAGCCTTTCCTGTTTTTCTGGCACCAGCTGCAAGACTGTACTTGGCTCCTATATTGTTTTGTCAAATCAGTGTTTAAAAAAGAACTCAAGTTTTACAATCCAGACCATTTCAAAGACACATTTGTTTTCTGATACACAGAGCAATATTATCAACGCTTTGATAAAACCCACAACATCAGCATAATGTTTTGTTTTGCACAGTGAACCTTTTTTTTTTAATTGAATAAGCTTCTTATGAGGACAACTTTGACTGCTCTTCTCTAGGATTTTGCAACACAAATCCTGTGCAAATAACTGGAAGGTCAGAAAGGTATAATACTTTAATGATCCTTAAACCTTCAAAACATATCCATGTAGTGGTGGGTCTGAAAAAATGAAAGTTATATCTCTGTACAAGAATGTATTAGCAAATAAATCAAGACAAACTCATCATAACTATAGCAAGTAGCCTTTACCATATCTTTAGAGAGATAGCCCCCTATCTTTTTATAAGGTTCCTTCATATGTACTCCCTCCTTTGCAAAGTTCAAGTTTTAGTCATTGTATTGTCTCAATTGCTGTAACATTCTTTTGATTCATCTTCCATTAATTTATCTTAGTCCCCTGATTTATATTCAACATTCTGATTCTAAAAACATTTTTTTGGACTATCATATCTCCTTATTTTTTTATGTATCTTCACTGGTTGACTATTTATTTGGGGATCTAGTATAAACTGGCCTAAATACTCTAACGGCATCCAACCAGTCTGATCTTCAAGGCTAAGCAGGGTCAGCCATTGTTAGTACTTGGATGGGAGTCCACCAATGAATACCATGTGCTGTAGGCTATGTCTCAGAGGAAGGAACTGGCAAAACCACCTCTGATTATTCCTTGCCTAAGGAACCCATATGAAATTCATGGGGTTGCCATGAGTGGAGAGGTGTCTTGAAAGCATATTAACACACACATAAGCTATTTATTTTAATTTTTAAAACCATGCATGGTGTAGCTCCACCTGTCTTTCAGCCCTCATTTCTCATTATCAATCTGCTTGTGATATTCGTTCTAGGAACTCTATAATTCTTGTCCTACAAAGGATTTCTTCCTCTTTCTTCCAGTTTTACCCTTTCATTCTGACTTGCTTATTTGTGGACTGTTCTTCTGATTATTGCTTTTAAATATCTGTTAAACTTTTCTTATTTTCTAAATAATTTAACTTACCTTTTTGTGCATTCAGAATGTATGTATTTCAACAATTTATTTTGTACTTGTATAAACACACATACACACACACTAGTCTCTTCCTTCTCCTATATTCCTTCTTAAAAATAAAATGGTCCACCTTTGCCAGGGCTGTCTGTCTTATTGTTTTCTTTAGTATAGCAGCATGTACAAGGATAGTGCTATAAGATTATTATTAACAACAATGACAACAACAACAACAACAATGGTCTTTTTCAAAGTCCTTTGTAACTGGTCTCAGAAATAATCAGAGATGTTTCAGAATTGCTTATCTAGTGTATTTATTTATTGAAATAAACCACCTTCTGTAGTAGTGGTTGTTCCAGAACTCTGCTCTAGAGGCCATTACAGAATGGAAGGGGGTACTCAACATTGTGACAGGAAGCTTCATCATGATTCAGTCCTTACAATATCTGTCAGGAGCATTCTGTGAATACACCTATGTTCCTGGGGGCTGTTTGTAGATCTCCCAATGAGGGTCATGAGCAGAATAGCCACTGCAATGCCATGTTCCTCATGTGGCTAATAGAATGCACAAAGAACCTGTGAGTAGGGTTGATTACTAATATTGGGTCCAATAGTAATTTTGCTAAGGAGTTGGACAATAAGACAGCCTGAATAATTATTCTAATTTCTGAGAATATAGTTGTTTTATGTAATCTTTCCTTCCTTGCCTTTCTTCACATGTTTGGATATTCATTTTTATGGGGATTTTTTTCTTTTTAATTTTAAAATAGCTTACATGAATTGCAATTTAAAAATGAAGTAATAATAATAATAATAATAATACACAACCTTTCATTTACATTGTAAAGTTTTCATTTTACTTTGCTGTTGGTTCTCTCATTTTTCAGCATTGTTACAACCAAGTAGAAACCTTTGAAAATATAGATGTTTATCTTGGAAGTTAGAATGAAAAAAGACCCCAGATGGATCAGACCAAAGTTCTGTCTAGTCCATGATCCTATTTCCAGCAGTAGAAACAGTTGTTTTAGCAGCCTCTCTTCTTGAAGACTCCTGAAGCTAGATAATCAAAGAGCTTGGTTATCAAACACTGTGCAAGTTCCACTTAAATAAATGGTAATTATTGTGGTTCTTTAAAAGTTTGCAGAGTACAGCTAGACATTTTTCAATAAAGATCTCTTTATACTGACTTTGCTAAGGAGTGTGTGGAAGGCTTCCTTTTGGGTAGTTTCTTTTGTGCCTTTGGTAGTATGACTTCTGAGAGAACATGACTTCATCACTAAACTGTGTAAAGCTGTGGAATAGTGCTGACGTATTTGGCTATTCTAGGACAAAGGCGTCTTATTCTGTCATGATTGAATTCCTCATACTTAGGGCCTATCTAAACAGTGAAAATACCCCTCATGGAATTCACTGGGAATCCCACCAGTCTAAACAGGATCCAGCACCAATCCACACTATTTGGAAGGAGGGAGTCCAAAATGGCAAAAACAATGGGGTAAAAGCCTTCACAGATTTCCCCATACTTTTTCACAAACTGTGAGGTGGGTGCACATTTTTGCTCATTTGGACTATAGAACAATAAAAAACTCAAAGGGAAGCACAAAGATGATTGGCCAGGTGAGAGCAGGGGTGGGACTTGCTAGGAGGGCAAGTGCCTGCTCCAACCATGTTGGATTTTCGTCTTAGCGATCACTTGCTAGGCAATAAAAAGGATCAATATTTTCTAAGCTTCAAGATTCAAAGCTACTGCAATTAGAAGGGTCAGGTCTGAGATTCGGATGGCATGCATACTTAGGCTACGATAAATGTGCAATACATAAAGATTTCAACAGCCATATTATAAGAAAAGCGCTATTCCAGACCTGGGAAAAAATACGAAGATATCAGTTTGGGATGCTTTCAGGATGGATATCTCCACTAGAAGCATTTAGCGGAAGATGGGGCTGCCAGGGAAAACCAGACAAATGGGTCACGTATAAGGACCTATGTAAAAAGAAGGGAGATGGCAAGATGATAATAAAGTCAAAAGAAGAATTAGAGGCTGAAGGGTGGAAATTTAATTGGTTCACATACCAGCAACTATTCAGCAGGTTCAATAAAGATAAAGAAGAACCAGGTCTGCTGAAGGAAGAGACAGAAACAGAAAAAATAATATTGGACAATAAGAAAAAGAAAATTGGGAGAATATATAAAATCCTTAATCTAAGGCAATCGGAGGAAAAGGTGGTGAGAGATTCAATGATTAAGTGGTCTAGAGATCTAGGAGAGAATATTACAATAGACGAATGGCAAGATGCATGGACCACAACTAAAAAATTTACGGCATGTCAATCCCTAAAGGAAAATCACTTTAAAATTTGTAACAGGTGGTATCTAACACCTTCAAGAATGAATAAAATGTTCAGAATAAAAGATAAGAATTGCTGGAATTGTGGGAAATCAACAGGAACATCATTACACATGTGGTGGACGTACCCGAAGATACGTAAATTCTGGATTAAGATTCATAATGCCATTCAAAAAATGTTCGATATAGAGATAGATCTTAACCCAAAACTGTATCTGCTAAACATCACAACAGTTTTAACAAAAGAAATCAAAAAACAATTTGGAAGAGTTATCCTTTACCTCTGCACAGCAGCACGTTTACTATTAGCTGCTAAATGGAAAAGTACTGAAGAACCAAAAATGGATGATTGGTTTAATAAGATAAACGAAATGAGAGACAATGACAAGCTAAATGCTATATTAAATCATAAATCAGTGGAGAAAACTGAAGCGGAATGGCTACCTGTGTTTAAATATTGTAGAAAAAGGTGGAATATAGCGGATGACATTGATCTTTAATAAGAGAATCAATTATGGTTCAACAGTTCAGGAATATATTTAGAATTCGGGAGAATAGTAATAAGAAAAAGGAGAGAGATACAGAGGAAATGAGAGAAATCATAAGAACCAGGGTGGGACAAATGTAATGAAATAGCGTTAAAATACGGCTTGAATCTACTATGAAATAAATAGAGGAAAAATGTGTGTTAAGAAGGACGGGTGGAAGGAGGGAAAGAAAAAAAAACTCTTAGGGATATTTACTACGATGGAAGTCATGGTTTTTAATTTTAACTCATTTAATAAAAATCATATGGATAAGCTAAGACTAGGGAATAATGAAAGGGGGGGAAGGAGTAGGTTACCCCCAATATTTCTGTATCCTTAGTCTGTTATGGAATTGAATATGCAAACTTAATAAAAATAATTTTAAAAAAAGGATCAATATTTTCTGTTTTGCTTTCTTGTACAGTTGGAAAATCACTGTATCACACCAGTGAACCTTGGGACACCTTTTAAAAAAAACCCAATGGCAGTGAATGTCAGGAAATGACATGGATGTGACCACAAGATGGAGCTGTAAACTTAGTAATGAAAGTAGTTAAGCTCCAGTGGCAGGTGTGTATGTGAGTCAGCACTTGAGAGTATGGCACAACTGAGATGCCTGATGTAACAGGCATTGTTTAACTGCCTATAAAAAGGAGATGGGAATTATCTCAAGTGTGGGTTTCTTGCGGATGGTGGTTGGCGAACCAGTTTGTTGGTTTGAGAGAGATTTATGAGTATTAGAGACGGCTGTCCTATACTCTGTATATATATATTGTAAGTATACTGCAAACAAAGATTAAAGCCCTCAAGTTGAGTGAAGGCTGGCCTTGTTGCTGTCTTTATTTGGCAAGCCAGAGCTCAAGGCAGTGTGCTAGGGTGAAGGAATTTTTCCTTCTCAGCCTGAAGTCTTTTGCAGAAGTCTCTCCAGAAACCTTCTCCTTGGTGTCCTGTTGATGTGGAACAACTCTGCAGGTGGCCATGGTGGACACAGCGTGTATTTCTACGCCCCAACAGTGAAGAACCAATGTGAGTAAATCACTCATGGCTGCCATCAGGAATGTGAGGCTTATGGGGGCTTCCAAGGCCAGAAAAACTATTTGGACATGTCGCTGTTGCTGTGAGATGCCAATAATATGAGGTATTTGGGATTTTTTTTCCCCTTGTGTAGATGGGCCCTTAATTTCCATGGTTACTGGTGTCTCCCGTGTCAGTGAAGCAGTGATTTCATTCTGAGTTTAGCTCTGAATACTCAAGGAGCTCCAAGGTGCTGAATTTATTTTGAAAATTAAAAACTGGAGCTGATTCAAAATTCCACTAACATGGAAGCCAAGAGCCATGTTCTATGGACACCATGGCCTGCCAAGATGTCACATACATGGGTCCTAGAGCAAATAAAGCCTGAACTCTTCCAAGAAGCCAGAATTACTACAGTTTAGGCTATTATATTTAGGACATGTCATGAGGTAACATGATTCATTAGTAAATGTTATAAAGTTTGTCAAAGTGGGAGGCAATAGGAAAAGAGGAAGATAACATTACAGGTGGAATCAAGGAAACCACAACCATGAGTTTGAAGGATATCAACAGGTCTGTCAATGACAGGATGTCATGTACTGGCTTCTTCAGATTCAGTAACCAGAAGTTTCAGAGTTAAACAGTAAACTTCATTGGTACAATAATCTAAAGAGTGATCCCTACAATGTTGATGTTCAGAATGAAACTTATTTACAAAGCAATAGGTTAAAAAGTATTTACAACCTTCAGAATCTGGCTGGCTATACAGTCATTCGCTATCCATCATCTCTACTCCCCGTTCCCACTGAGAGTGGGCTTAGCCCATATTTCCCATGGCACAGGCCAGGTACAAACTTTAATCAGTTACAGACATAGAATATATCCTCCCTTTTCCCAGTTAGACTATAGGCTCATTAGTAAGTACAAAGGAATGCAAACACAGCCACAAAGTGATACAACAGAACTGAAGCTGGTAGAAGAAGGTCACGTCTGGAACTGATCCTGACACAGGATGGCTTGGAGGTCTCTCATTCATGGGTTGAAACCAACTTGGCAGATATATCAGAAAGTTGGCCGTAAATGTGATTCTACCTTCTATTTGAGAGATATAACAATGTTTGTACTGAGGACATCCTTTTTTCAGGGGAGGGCAAGAAGAATCTGTGAAGATTGTGTGGGCAGCTTTCAATGGAAAACAATATAATTTCCCCTCTTTACTAGATTTACATAATCCTATTTGCACAATTTGATAGTAATCTTTCAAGATGCCCATGAAGAAACTGGAATGTAACACTGACAATATTACACTGTGTCATCGAAGGTCTACATTCAAAAGTGAAGAGAAGAAGAGCAGGGGAAAATATGTATGGAAGATCAGCCCAAGACATATTGAACAATGTGTTTTAGGTTCACAACAGAATATTCAGAGAGGACATCTGTAAGATATTGACACCGGGCACTGAATAAATGGCATGCTATCGAAACAACAAATTATAAAGCAAATATCAGTGCTCCCACTTTACAATGCTGTGAAATGGGCAGATTTGCAGACTTGCTGAAATACCCTAAACTAACACTGACAATGACAAGCTGTATGATGACTGCTCCATTTTATGATAAATGAGGAGAAATATCATTTCTAATGAGCATAACATAGATAAGAGATGGGTGGACAGTTTCATAAAAATGCCAGAAGGTGGTGGCAGCTGAGTGAAGAAACTGTTCACTTCCATTTTTGTGGCTAATGCTTACTGTGTGGAAAAATTACAGTTTAATGACACAACTGTAGACCAAGGACAGAAACAGGCTCAGTGATAGTATTGTGAAGGCCTAGATGCAGGTGAAACTGAATGTTGACATGACCTGTGCAGAGCTTCTGTTCTTAAAGAACCCAGATATACTAAAAACAGCAAGAAGCCAACTCAGCTATAAATTTGAAAAGCAGAAAGCTAAGAACAAACCAGCCTATCCTTGAAGTAAAAAATCACATCACATTTCAAGTATTCTAGCATGAAGGCATCTTCCTGGCCACCGAACTGCAGAAAGGCAGAACCGAAGAAGCTTAAAAGGATGTCAGAAATGTTCTTCACTATTTACTGTCTTGAGAGACTTTCCTGAGGTTTTTTGGTTTCTTTGAAAAAAATAATTTTAAATTGTTCATATTCTTGCAGAATTACAACAAAATGACATGTGGAAAAAAGAGTATACTGAGAGAAGAAAACACAAAAAGAACAACAATAATAAAGTAAATAAAATAGATTAAATGAAGTGTGTTCTGTAGTCTCTAAAAGTCTGTTTCATCATGTTTGAGGTTACATAGTAAAGGAAAATGAAAGAGGTGAAATTGAGACTGTGAATTTAGATTCATTCAGTCTCAGTTTTTTGGGGAAAAAATTCCTCAAGAAATTTCCTCAGCCAGACTCAGCAACCTTAACTCTGACTGGAAATAAAACAGAAAGCTCATACAAAGTGAATTGCTGGATGGAAGGCGCTACCAGTTACATAGTTATATGCCCTCCCTTCTCTGCCCCTTCTCCTGCTTTTATCTTTTCCTTCAGTGAAGAAGTTGTGATTCTTTATCATGCCACTCCTATGAATCACTCACAAAGTTTTGGAAGGTCCCATATTTGCTCCAGAGAGATTCTGAAGGTGTCCCCCCCACCTTTCCCCCCATTTCAATTGAATGCCAGATCTGTACAAATCTTCACGATTCAACTCATGATTTCAGACCTGACTGAAACTGATGCAAATTCCTATTATTAATTTCCTTATTTATATGTTTGTACTAATTAAAGAGAGTAAAAAGATGGCCCTTTGAAGCCTTTAGAGATCCTGCTTTTACCTTACCTATTCATAACAACAGCAACAAACACTTCTATATTTGGAGAGAAGAAAAAATAGATTTTGAATTTTGCTATAGAGTATATTCTCTTGCCAGTCCTGTCACATTGCTGAGAAGTCACACTGGAGGACTAATCATTGAGTAATTAGCACTGGTTGACTTGGAATATTTTGCTGTTATCCTCCAGAGTAAATAGCTCAGCATCTGAATTTTCATATTACAAACAGGCCAATTATAGCTAATCATGTTCCTGGGAAATGATACACACTGTATTACTAAATCATCATATGAATAGTTGTTTACATTGCTACAACTCGAGCCACAACATCATTCAGGTAAATGGGGCAAATAATACATTTGAACTTGTTTGTCTTTAAAAGCCCTATAAGGAACCTAGGATATGCCGCAATATTCTAATTATGAACAAAAGACACCCTACCCATAATCCCATATGCCATACACACCTGTACCATACTTTATGAGTATGGAAGGTTGCAGCATGCAGCTGCTTGGGCAAAGATTGGGCCCTTGCCTCCATGTTAAAAAAGAGAAGCAAGGAATTATTCCCTCACAAAAGATCTAGGGGAGTAGAGAAGCAAGGAATTATTCCCTCACAAAAGAGCTAGGGGAGTATATTGGACATCTCAGCACAACAGATTGGGCTTTAGAAATTTTTATTCACAATACAGTCCACCTTTTTTTTTAAACTTCTATCTGTTATTGCTCCTTATAATAAGAAGCAAAATAGTGCCACAAAGTTATGCACTACTCAGTGTGCTGTATAACTTCTATATGCAACTTCTAATAGACTAAGTCATAATCCCCCCTGTCATTTTCTAATACTTGTACTGAAATCTAAGGCATGATATCACCAGGATAATTAAACCATGAAAACCCTCCAAGCTATTAGAGGCCATTATATCCCCATCATACCCATTACATGAATGAATAGGATGTGAAAATGGATTATTATTTCCACTAATGTTCCAAGGAGGAACATCAAGTTCTCAGTGTTAGACAATTCCACACTCATTTGCAATAGCAAGTAGACAAGATTTCTTACATTTAAGAAGAAAAGGTTGTGATCTCTAAAAGTAAATCATTTGTGTTTATTTCTACATGAGCTGATAGCAGTTAGGATCACATAGTTACAAGTCAATATACAAGCGTAATAGCTTCTTTCAGTCTACAGAACTATTCTGTGTAGCTGGTCAGAACTCAGGTAGAGTTTCTGGCTTTTGAAAAGGGGGCTCACATTGCAACAGAAATACTATAATTTTACCCAGTTAAAAAAAAAAAAACATTTCCCCCCCCACCCCCAAAATAATGATGTACCATAAGAATAAAGGAGAGACCTCATGGTGTCTTTTGAACTTCTGATGTGTTGAAACTAGCCATAGCATTTATGTGTTTTAGTTCAGGATCATATGAAACATTATTTCTTATTACTGAAAAATTCAATAAAATATGCCTTTCACCTGTTAGTCAAAAATCAAAATTCCCCACAAAAGTGTAAGGGCTCCCTGGTTGTAGGCTAAAAGACTTCCTTTTAAAAGCGGGGAGGCATTAAGAATTCAGATCCAGACTTGAGATATCCTTGACTGTAGTTCTCCTGGGGCCAAGACACCTCCCTGTTTAGAGGTCAGTATCATATCCTGGCAAAGGCATTGTTAAGGATTTTCCACTTCCCACAGCCATAATCCAGTGATGTGCTTCTCTGAACTGAAGCAGAAAGGAAAAATAGGAAGGATCTCTGTCCACTCTAAAACACTACATGCTCTCTAAAATGGGGATGGAAAGAATATTTGGAAATATTTAAAAAATGAAAAAAAAAATCCACATGTTTCATAAATATTGGGAAACCCTGACAAGGACAATCCTAGAATGAATATTCACAGTTTAGGATCTATTCTGTGCAAAATCCAGACTTTTCAAAATGTGTGTGTGTGTGTTTGTATATAGAAAACAGCTGAACATTCTGTTTTCTGTACAAAAAAGCTGCATATGAATTTTATGTGGAATAAAATCTTGAACTTTCTTGCAGTGGGAATAAAATTGTGGATTACTTATTCCTTTCTTCAAGAATATTAGTAGAAATTACATCCCAGATCCAAAAACTGGCTTTGGGGGGGGTGGGTAGGAAACATTTGGAGCTGGTTTTTGACACCATGGAAGGCTGCTGGGGGGAGGGAATATTAATATGAATATTGTATAACCTTCTATGGAGGCTATACTTCTGTGGAGTGTATTTAAATGGTCAATTATTCTATTAAACTTATAACTCTATGAATATTTCATCAGTTCAGTCACAGGGATGTTAGCTGTTTGTCAAAATCTAGTTACTTTGTAAGTAACTAAAATAACTAAAAGGATAGGATTGTTAAATGAACCAGGCCAAGTGTTTCTGCAGAGGGGCCTTGAAGATGACTATATTAATACAAATTTTCACAACATAAAAAAAAACTCCATAGCTTGAAAAAGGATATTTCTATTTCTATTATTTTGCATGTTATTTTTTCTATGGTTTTGTGAGTGGTAAATCTTCCAATACATTCTGAAAATAAATAAGTAACTTTAAACTTTGTAAGCACAAGGCAGATTACCACCTTCACAGATAATGTCATGGCAAAACATTAATACTCATCTTTTTGGAGCAACAGAAGCCAAGACGGTGACTAGATGATTAAAAAAAAGTCATACACATTTCATACACCACCTTTTTTATTCTTCAGAGATATCAAAACAGGTGTAACTAAACCCCCACATATTTGTACAGGATTATCAGCTGTATTGTGGTTAATATTTTTCTTGTAAAATGAATGAACTTTCTAATTTACATGCTAATTATATCTTCTGTACAGGACTATGAACAATTCTATTAAACATGCTACCAATTAATGAACCATTAAATTTAAATTTTTCCTGCTAGAGGCAAAATAGCTTCATTCTGTTTTGAGGAAAATAATGGGAAAGAATTTTACAAACAATATTAATATCTATGTTCCACTGCAGTGACTGACTTTCATATATGAAGGCAATAGATCTGTACAAGAGTAATTCTGAGATGTCAGATATCTTCAACTTTGGCCTCTTCCTACTGGAATTCCTGGGCTTATTTTGAATTATGAATTATATGTTCTTTCATTTTGTCATTGTAATAGTCATGCTTAACAGGCATTATTTTGCTAATTATGGAAATTTCTAATATCTCTTGTGTGCAGTATCTGACGATTTGCTGCAAATTGAAAAAAGATTTGAATTAAGTATTGTACATTATGAGCCAATGTGGTGCAGTAGTTAGGATTCTAGATTCTTGCTCAGCCATGGAAACCCACTGGGTAACATTGGGCAAGCCACACTTCTCAGCCCTAAATGAAAGAAATGGCAAACCTCCTCTGAATATATCTTTCCAAGAAAACCTTATAATTGGGTGACCATATGCTGGAGTCAATTTGAAGGCATATAACAACATCTTGTATTATATCTTCAGTAAGAAACCATTCCAGTTCATTCTAAATAAGGGTGGACAAAAGTGTCAGTTTCACTTACTCCCTCATTCAGTTTTTAAATAATATTTGAATTAATGATAAAATATGTTAATTTTGGTAAATGCTTTAAAAATTACCTGAAGTGAAATTCTTTCTCATCTTAAGTAGGTACAGCTGTTTCAGCTATGTGGAGAACCTAGTTGTCCTCTGTCTTTTCTGCTTTTTTCACTTAAAAAAATCTCAAGATTTTTCAATCCCAGACACCCCAACTCAAAATCCTTGTTCTGCCATCGTGATAGCTCACTAACAGAACATACATATTTGATGAAATCACAGAAATGGGAAAAACCACATATAATCTGGACCATAATATGTTACACAGGGTGACCAAACTAAAATTAAATCTACATAGATATTGATGCTGGATAGTTTAACCAGAGCTTGGAAAATATTTTTTCCAGATTAAAAAATGACTGAGATATTGCTTCAGGAGATGTGTGTATGTCATGTAGTGATGTCTCTGCAGCTATGTCTCCCAATCCTATTCTCCACCAAACCTATCTTATAAACAATGCAGCCCTCCCCATGCCAACATGAACATTTCCATTAGGGAAAATGATGGGTGGTCAGCAGTGATGTGTCCAGCTATTTCCCTTGAGCTGGATTCACTGCAACAGGCATCTGAGAACCACTGGAGTTCTCAGAATGTCCCTGCACATGTCTTGAAGCACATCCAGCTAAAGGAGCATAGCTTGATCTATCTGCTTGCTCCCTAACAACATGGAAATGGCTGTGTTGGGGGCGGTGGCTGATCTGCTTAAAAGCTGGGGTTTCTTTGAGGGTGGATTTTGGTCATTGTATGGTTGGAACAGAATCCCAACTTCTGCAATGACAAAAAACTGAGTTGTGAAGGTGTAAATTGACTTATACTATTGTAATTCAGTAACAGGATGCTGGCATTCTAATGGGATTGTGCATCCCACAAAGACTTATGATTATGGTTTGTGGGGGTATTTTGACCAAGCATTTCTATTAGAGTTTCACAAACAGCCTTTATGGCTCCTAGCACCTTTTTTTCAGCTCCAACTAATAACATCACTGGTGACCATTTTTTGATAGTGACAGGTTGGCCACAGATGCATATTTCCTGTTAACTTCCTGTTTTGGTTATTTGATTATTGTAAGACACTGAATGTCTACTTCCCTTTAGGGTCATAAGATTATTAGCTTATTTCAACATCACATAGTATGTCAGTGTTTTATCAGCTGCCCCAACATTTCATTCAAGGCTTCACACTATCCATAACACCTTTCTAGAAGGAAAAACAGGTCACAGTATACCTTCAGCTAGGAAATGGTGTTACCTGCTCTGATACTGCCACTCTTCTAATAATTCAATAAGTGGCTATATTTCATAAATTTGCTTATTTTTTGAATTTAGTATTTATTGGTTTTTTTCATAAATGGGTAAAAAACAATCAATCAACAAACAAAACATGACAGCAAATTTATTCCAGGATATGTCACAAAGTTTTGGTATCCAAAAATTGCTATAAAGAAGGTCACTTAGATATGTAATGCAGCACTTTCAAAAGACATCAGTCCACACTCCACATGGCTGGCAGTAGACCAGGGACTCCCAAATATAAGGAATCAAGGTTTGCTCAGGCAACCTAAAGTAGCCTGCTCAAATTCTTAAAAGACATGCCTAGGAAAAGATTATGTGACCCCCCCCCCCATGGAACTGGTGCATTAGGAAGAAATGGGCTAATTCTCCTGAACTGTCACAGAAATTATTCATTCAATAATAAGAGCTGGACACTCTTTGCTTGCAAAACTGGTTTTTCCTCACACCATACCCTAAAACAGTAGAAGCTTGCCTGAGACCCATCAGTTTTAGTGTTTCAACCATTAATGGTCATTAATACGTCTGGAAGATCCATTGTCTAATCCTGGGAAACTCCGGCAGACATTGTATTCCACTCAAACTCACCCCTTCAGGAGGAATATTGACTATAAATATCACCCTTATACACAGCCAAAGTGTGCACAGCTTCTCTTCCTTCCATTACTCTACCAGTCTGTGTCACCAGGATTGCAGCTTTTATCATAGGTTAAAGGATCCAACCATTACCTTGCCTCTCGCTGCCATCTTGAGCTAATTAGAATTCCTGATATTAAAATTTGGACACTAGTGGGATCCCCATAGACCCCACATAATTTGGGTAACAATGTCAATGAGATAAAACATTTCTTAGGGGTCCTTTCTCTACATGACTTGAATATATGCTATCTCTTTCTATTTGTTTCATAAAATATTTTTTAAAAAAACCATAAAGGGTGATCTGTGCGGAGCAGTTCAAAGGTTTTTAGTGTTGTTTCTTTGTTTGCATTCTTCTTTGGTCCTGGACATTTCCAAATGATGTCTCTGGCTGCTCTATGGTGAACTAGTTATAACAAATTGTTCCATCCCTTTCTCTCATGAGATCAGTGGTAGGGCTCTGCTAGGCCCTTACTGGACAGAGTGTAATAAATGGCCATGGGACTCCTACATGTTCCTATAGGTTTCCTACATGTTCCTATAGTTATTTCCAAATGCTGCTCCTTGACCGTGCTCATATTCAGGGAGTGTGCTGGCCTATGACCATAATAAAGATTCTAATTCCCATATTCAGGAAGTCCTCTGAAGAAACATTGTTTTGAAGTTTTGAGAAGATATCACAGTGCTTTCATCTTCAAATGTACACTAATCATTCTAGAAGGAACTCTGTAAAAAGCTCTTCCAGTGCTTCCTCTGAATTCCAATGTTTTTGTTCACTTAGCTTCCAGACTGCGAAATGTGCAAAACTGCCATGGTCAGGTGTACTGAATTATACGGTTCCTCATCCGTGCTTCTCCCAGGTGGAACTGACTTCTCCCACATACCCACTTGACTATGAAATGACAGTTGTATAGGGTGATATTCACCCACCTACCCATTTAGATCATAGGAAAAATAATCTGTAAATCTTGAAGAAATTTACTGTTGATGGGACAGCCACAAAATTATTCTCCAGTGCACTGGTTTTCCCGGGAATCCTAAATGGCACCCTCTGAGTCATGTGATTGTTTAGTTTCACCTTCACAAACAGGACATTTCACCATTTAGTAAAAGCTTTGTTTACTAAATCATAGGCTGTTTATGCAGGTAGCAGGGTTCCAGATTACAGTTATCTTCCAGTTATCTGTGTCTGGATGGGGGGGGGGTGTTTCTCATCCAAGCACTCACACTATCTTCTCTGATGATATTTCAACCACAAAATGGCATGGGTTTTTTTGGCCAATATATTTTATTATGTGGGTGAAAAAATTACCCCTAGTTTAATCGATTTTTGTCCCAGCTGTGGTCTGTCCATTAAAAATGCATAGGACAGATGGCTGAAACTTAGGGACATTAGAATAGAATCATAGAGTTGGAAGAGACCACAAGGGTCATCCAGTCCAACCCCCTGTCATGCAGGAATACACAATCAAAGCATGTCCAACAGATGGCCATCCAGCCTCTGTTTAAAAAAATCTCTAAAGAAGGAGGCTCTACCACACTCTGAGGAAGTGTATTCCACTGCCAAACAGCTCTTACCATAAGGAAGTTCTTCATAATGTTTAGGTGGAATCGTTTTCCCTATAGTTTGAACCCATTTCTCCATGTCCTAGTCTCTGGAGCAGCAGAAAAGAACCTTGCTCCTTCCTCAATATGACATCTCTTCAAATATTTAAACATGCTTAATACTTTTGAGGTGATGATGTCATCAAATGCCTACTTTCGAGACCTAATTCTATTTGAATTTTACAAAACGATATTACTTTGGGATACTAAAATGTTCCATTTGAGTGGATAAGGGTCACAGTGCATATTCGTTATCCTATAGTAATAGTAATAAAATTTTATTCGGTCTTTGACCAGTATAAAACCAAAGCATACAAATAACGTATCAGTATAACAATAACAAATTAAAATATAAACTAATAATGGACTATATATGTACAGTATCCAAACAAATCTTACTACACAGTGATAAAATGTCCATTTGTCAGTTGACAAATTTACAAACAATGTAGCAAAATTTAGCCACCTTGTGGGATACTGTGGGGTCATTGTTATCCAATAGAAAGTGTAAATAAGCAGAGTCAGTTTTACCTGGGAATTTACTCAGTAGTGGGCTAATCAGTTGGTGGCGAATGTCCCTATAAAATTGACAATAAAGAAGAACATGCTCATTGGTTTCCACAGCACCCGAACCACATGGACAAAAACGAAATTCAAAAGGTATTTTTTTTAATCTACCTTCCAACATAGCCGTGGGCAACACATTGAACTGTGCCAAAGTTAGAGCCCTCCTAAACTTCGTTATCCTATATTTAAGACAGATTACTGAAAGTAATTTTTACCTCCAGGTTGATCTTAAGAGAAGACCACTTCCAATGAGAATTTTCTGTCATGTTGCCATTTGACCAAATATTCCAATTCACATTACATCTACAATTGTATAATAAGCAAGAAAAACAAAAATTAGAGAACTATAAGTAACCAGAAAATTAGTGCATATTTGCTATACCTGTTATACCCTGATGCAGAATATGTTGACATCTTTGAGTTTTGTCAGCATCTTGCAGTTATTCTAGTACAGATTTGCATTTTAATGTACTGTGGAAGCAATGCATTTCATTGTGTTCATACCTATTTGCCAGTTTTGTATGAGACACTTCAATGACAATTCTTTATAGGTGCTGGCTTCATGTCATTTGTGTTTCCATAATTGCATTGTGTTATGCAAATGTTCAGTTTGGCATCCGATCTGGAATTTTAAAATGAACTGAATTCTTATTATAGAATTCTTTTGTTTTCCTTCTCCTGTTTTAATAAATTAACTGATTGGAACTCATAAATCAGAATGCAAGGTACACTTGTAAAGAATATGTCATTTGATACACAACGTGAAGGGCAACAGTGACTTATGCTATGATGAGTAACAATGATCAGTGAAATTGTCCCAATCTGCAGGAGAGGTTTTGCTGGATTTTTCTTCTAATACACATCATTAATCCATTGCTCAAATGTGAGTAATAAAATCTAATCAGAGTTTTCTTTCCGTAGTTATTAAAATCACTTATTGTCCTTGCTTCTATGAGATCTTTGTGTGATTATACCAAAGTAAATAAAAATGGTGCCATATTTCAGCTATTCCAGACATTTATGTATGTTGTGTCAAATGTTCAATATTGGCATTTTTGTAATTTCAAATATTCTGATTTATCATAGATCAAATTAAGTCAAGTTTCATGTAGTATTTTTGATATCCTATTCAAATTTAAAAATCAAATTACAGGCAAAAACTCATTGATGGTAGATGCAGGAATAAGGAGACCAAACAAAAAAGTAGAGATCATTCATATAGCTGGGATATAAAAGGCCACATTTATTTAGCTATAACCTATTTAACCCCATTTTGAGACATCTGCAATAGGGGAGCAACTTAGTGTGGGAATTGTTGGGGCAGGAGGTCAACTTCAAAAAACCCTTCCCAACTTCCCTTGGGCAAAAACACCTGAACCACAGGGAGAATCAATAAGCTGGGTCGCACACCAGTTAGCCTGCATCTGGAAGGCCAACCCAAAAGCCCCCCCCCAAAAAAAGTTACAGGACTTAAAGAGCGGATTTATCCCTCAGGCCAGCCCCAAAGGAGGTCACTTTCCCCACCCCTCAATTCCAGAGCCCCCCTTCACTTCCAAAAAGGGAAGTGCCAAAGGCACTTACCAAACCACCAATATCTCCCCCTCTACCTGCCATAGAAAAGGGGCAAGTGTCTACTTAGCCCCTTTCCCCCCACAAGATCATCCAATAGGGACCTCAGATCCCCATTGCAGATCTCATTAAATGCCATACATTGAACAGAAACCCCATCAACCCCATGAAGAGCAGGCTTCTTTAAAAAATTATATTAGAGAGAGGTAGATAACACCCCAAACCCTTCTCAATTGCCTTGCAGATAGCATAATTACTCCAATGCCAGGATATGAAGAGAAGGCACACTGGCTCTCCTGCTACTGGGAGACACACGGACACTCCTGCACCAGGAAGGCACACGGGCGCTCCCTTCCCTGAGAGGCACATTGGTGCTCTCTTCTCCCAAGAGCCACACAGGTGCTCTTGCTCCAGGGAAGCACACAGGCACTCCTGCACCAAGGAAGTGCAAGGGCACTCCTTGAACAGAAAAGCAGCATCAGGTAGAGGCCCACGGCAAACCTGAAACAAGAACAGAGTATCAGGAGAAAGCTCAAGGCTCTCCAGAAACGGAAGGAGAATAATAGCACAGGCCTCTCCTCCCATCCATCCAACAAGGGAAACTGGCTCAAACAGGCCTGTTTCACAGCCCTGTAAAACAATATGTATAGGTGAGAAATGAATTAGGCAATGGTCTCCCATCCAAGAACAGTCCCTGCTTAGCACCCAAGATCAGCCAGTATACAGTGTCCTCAAATCTGGTATCTGTAAGGTATTTAAACAAATGACTTAGAAAAAAGAACAGCAATGTATTAATTAAATAATATGTAAAATCATTACACCAGTAAGTGTAGAAATCTATTAATCAGTTAATAAATAATTAAACAAATAGCACTCACAATAGCAATAACACTTATATTGCTTAACTCTTTCACAGTGCCAAGCACTCTCCAAGTGGACCACAATGTGCCAGCCACTTGTCCCCCAACCAGCCGAGTACCCACTTCACCAACCCACTGAAGGATGGACAGCCGAGTGAACCTGGAGCCCAGCAGGGCTGAACCCATAACACCATGGCTGCAGCATCGGCATTTAATCACTGTGCTACCAGATTCTGCTAATGCTAACACGGGACGATACAGTGGATGATGAAAACAGAACAAAAGTTCTAGTGTCACAAAGACACTGCAAAGAAAATAGAGGCAAAGACACAAAATGTTGAATCAATGGTCTCCCATCCAAAAACAAAACAGAGATGACCCTGCATACCATCTAGTAAGACTGCATCAGCAAGCAAAGAAAATCCACAACCAAGTCTTCACCAGTGGTTAGCCACCTAAACATCAACCAGCTCTGACCCTGTCGAACATCCAGGAAACCAAGTGCTAATCCAGAGCTCAAACCCCAAGCAACTTAAGGCTTCAGAAATAATGCCATAAATGTGATAATGTAAACAATATAAATAAAGCCCACAATGAGCCTTCACAAGTGGTCTCACCTCCAAGCCACCACCAGGACCGACTCCTTAACCTCCAACATCTAAAATTGTCTGGTGGCCTGGAGGGATTATTAATAGCAAAATACAGGTAAAATTGATAACAACATGTAATCAACTAATCCATTAATTAATGGATTAATTAATCCAATTAATCCAATCATACTACTAACTTGTGCATTGCCAATAACTGCTTTATTTGTTGTTATTTACATGAGAATAGATAGTTATTCATTATGCTTCCTAGGAACTGAACCATAATCAAGGAAGGTAAAATAATGCTGAGGCAGCACCAAAATAGCTGCCAGTGCAAGTTAACAAAATGGCTCCTGCAGCCTCACACCAAATGGCCACAATTGCCAATAAACAAATGGACACCCCTTGTTTCAACCAAAATAAACAGGCACCAAAACACCTACCACTAAAGGACTGGGTGAAACAAACCATAGTGTCAGCAATAAAATAAAGCAGTCTGTACCTGAGGTTTCCCATCCAAGCACAAAGCAGCACTTACCCTGAATAGCCCAAGATCAAATGAGGTCTGATGTCCTGGATAATTAATAACTATACATGCAAGGATGCCAGCTATAAATTAAAAGAGTAGTATTTAATGCAGCTACATTTATAAATTTTGTAGGGATAGAAACAGTCTCCCCACCAAGAACAACCAGGACTGACCCAGCTTAGCTTCCAAGATCAAATGGAATCTGGCACTGTTAAGCAAGTCAAACTAATTAAAGATAATACAGCATAAAGCAATATAGATATATTAATGAATTCTGTATGGATAGGATCTGTCTCCCATCCAAGAGCAATCCACAGCTGACGTTGCTTAGCTTCCAATAGCAGATGGGATCTGGCACTGTCAAAAAAGTCAGACAAATTGAAATTAAGATAAGTAGAATTAGCTCACAAGGTCAAATGTGCTGCAACAGAATCAAACTATCTAAGATAAGAGCAGAATTCAATGTAATCAATAGTAATGAATTATGTAAACCATAACCAGTCCTCATCCAAAAATAAACCATAGATGATCCTGCTTAGCTTCCAAGACCTGATGGGATCCAGCAATATTAAAATACATAAATACATACGTACATACCCAACCAAATAAAATCTGACGGTAAAACTCAATGTAGACTATAGCAGTAAATTATGTAGTAACTAGCTATATCCAGCATGACATACACTGTTATCTACATATATAAAATGCTTTGGTATGTTTCCATTGCCACTCTGCTGATTGGCTTCTTAAGAAACAAGTGAAGATTACGATCATTTGACCCATTAATATATAACCTTACAAACCAACTATAATGGCTGGTTTCATGCCGAAAACCACTCCACTGCCTCCATGTAACTGCATGTACACACACACACAGATACACACACACAATGCTAGACACACACACACCACATGCGCCAGGACACGACTGTCCATCTTTCACCTTGGAACCACATGTACACACATACATCACACTACACACACACACACACACACCACATGTCCCAGGACACGAGAGTCCCACCGAAATGTAACCATGTATATATACACACACACCATGCTACACACAGACACACAGCACATTACACACACCATGTGTGCCATGATATGAGAGCTCCTCCACTGCCACCACACAACTACACATAAACACACATCATGCTCCACACACATACATAGTGTGCACCAGGACATTACAGCCCCTCTGCCACTACTATGAAATCACACGTACACATGCAAATACCATGCTACACACACACATCCCACACTAAACACATACTGAACACAGCAGGATATAGGAGCCCCTCTGCTGCTGGCATGCAACCATGCATACAGAAACACACCACACTACACACAGACACCATGCATGCCAGGACACGAGAGGCCCTCCACCACCACCATACAACTGCACGCACACACACCACACTATATACACACACCACACACGGCAGCATGCGAGAGCCCCTCTGCCACCACTATGCAAATACACATACACACACACATCACACTACACACACACACCATGAGTGCCAGGACATGAGAGCCATTCTGCTGCTGCCATGCAATCACAGAAACACACAAACACCCCACACTACACACGCACACTATGCTACTCACACATATTATGCAAACCAGGACATGAGAACCCCCTGCCACCACCATGCACAAACACACACACACCACACTACAATACCCTACCCTACACTCCGCATGCCACACACATACAACCCCACATGACACACACACACTCCATATGCACCAGGACATGAAGGCCCCAACATCACCAAGTTTAGAAAGGAATTGAAGCTTTCCACATGTTTCCACTACAAGCCCCAAGGCCAAAGAGCAGCTACAGTCAACACAGAAGGCCCAAGGCCAGCTACAGACAACACAGAAGGCCCAAGGCCAAGGAGCAGCTACAGATAGCACACAAGGCTCAAGGAGCAGCTACAGGGGCCTAGTCCTGCAAGGAGAGGAAGATCCTGGCACCTAAGCAGCCAATCAGCAAAAAGAAAATACAGTTGTCCCTTCACATTCGCAGGGGTTACGTTCCACGTACCCCCGCGAATGTGAAAAATCCACGAATAACGACTGCCCTCCCCCTCCCTCACCATAGCGACCATGGGGCCTCCGGAGGCCCCATAGTCGCTTTCCCCAGCCTCCCCACTTCCTTCCTAGGCCTTCCCGGGGCCTCCGGAGACCCTCCCGAGGCCCCGTGGATGCCTCCCCAGCCATCCCCCCTCCCGCCCAAGCCCTCAACGGGGCTCCCGGAGAGTCTCCGGAGGCCCCGCGGAGGCTTTCCTGGCCCTCCCCACTCACCCCCAAGGCCTTTGCAGGGCACAGCGGAGGCCTCTCCCAGCCCTCCCCCTCCCTCCCCAGGCCTTCGCGGGCCTAGAAAGGCCCCGCGGAGGCCTCTCCTGGCCCTCCCCCTCCCTCCCCGGGCCTTTGCAGGGCACGGCGGAGGCCTCTCCCAGCCCTCCCCCCTCCCTCCCCAGGCCTTCGTGGGCCTAGCAAGGCCCCGCGGAGGCCTCTCCCGGCCCTCCCCCTCCCTCCCCGGGCCTTCGTGGGGCCTAGCAAGGCCCCGCGGAGGCCGCTCCCGGCCCTCCCCGCTCCCTCCCAGGCCTTCATGGGGCCTCCAGAGCATCTCCGGAGGCCCCATGGAGGCCTCCCTGGCCCTCCCCATCCCCTCCCCGAGCCTTCATGGGGACTAGCAAGGCCCCACGGAGGCCTCTCCCGGCCCTCCCCCCTCCCTCCCCGGGCTTTCGCGGGCCTAGGAAGGCCCCGTGGAGGCCTCTCCCAGCCCTCCCCCTCCCTCCCCGGGCCTTCGTGGGGCTGAGCAAGGCCCCGCGGAGGCCGCTCCCAGCCCTCCCCCCTCCCTCCCTGGGCCTTCGTGGGGCTAGCAAGGCCCCGCGGAGGCCTCTCCCCGCCCTCCTCCCTCCCTCCCTGGGCCTTCATGGGGCCTAGCAGGGCCCCGCGGAGGCCTCTCCCGGCCCTACCCCCTCCCTCCCCAGGCCTTCGTGGGGCCTAGCAAGGCCCCGCGGAGGCCTCTCCTGGCCCTTCCCCCTCCCTCCCCAGGCCTTCGTGGGGCCTCCGGAGCATCTCCGGAGGCCCCATGGAGGCCTCCCCAGCCCTCCCCAGGCCTTCATGGGGCCTTCGGAGCGTCTCCGGAGGCCCCATGGAGGCCTCCCAGGCCCTCCCCGCTCCCTCCCAGCTCTTCATGGGGCCTCTGGAGCGTCTCCGGTGGCCCCATGTTTGCCTCCCCAGCCCTTCCCAAACCCTCCCCGGGCCTTCATGGGGCCTCCGGAGCATCTCCGGGGGCCCCGTGAAGCCCTCCCTGGTCCTCCCCTCTCCTTCCTAAGGCCTTTGCGGGGCCTCCAGAGGGTCTCCGAAGTCCCCGCGGAGGCCTCCCCAGCCCTCCCCCTCCCTTCCAAGGCCTTCGTGGGGCCTCCGCAGGGTCTCCGAAGGCCCCGTGGTGGTCTCCCTGGCCCTCCCCGCTCCCTCCCAGGGCTTTCACGGGGCCTCCGGAGGCCCCTTGTCGCGGTTTTGTGGGGGCCCAGGGGGGCCCTCCCAAAACCGCAAATAATCAAAACCGCGAATGTCAGGTTCGCGAATGTGGAGGGGAGACTGTAGCAACATACCCAAGAGATTTATATATATAGATATAGACAGTCTCCCATCCAAAAAATAAACCATAGCAGACCCAACTTAGTCTCCCATATCTAATGGGATCCAGCAATGTTTTGAAAGCCTCAAAAACTAATGATAAGATAGTACAATTAAATACAATCTTTAGGAATGAATTGTGGAGTAAAATAATTTGTCTCCCATCCAATAAGTAACCATTGCTGATGCTACTTAGCTTGCAATATCTAATGGGTTCTCGCACTATTACAAGAGTCCACAAATTAAGGGTAAGGTAGTAAAATTCAATGTAATATATATTAAAGAATTATGTAGTGATACACACAGTCTCCCATCCAAAAACCATACCTCGACCTGCTTAGTATGTATTAGTATACCAATTAATTAGGTATATATGATTAATGTGTCTTATTATCCAATATCAAATAGATATTTTTAAACCATATATATATATATATTAGTTTGCCAATTATGTATCAAGTCGGATCCAAAAAGATGATGGCAATTGAACATCAGCTATGAATTTGTTATTGAAGTGCATGTGGCATATTAACAAAATCAAGTAGTAATACATATTTATTAAGTATGTATAGATGTGTTAATAAGCCAATACACTAATTGGAAAGGGAAAACTACCAGGAAAAAACTACCAGGTAATGGTTGTGGTGGATCCAGGGGGAGCCAACATCCCTGCAAACAGAAGTGAGTCTAATATGTGAAAAGCCCACCAAAAAAGCCCATAGACCATGTAGCCAAAGGTAAAAAAGGAGGCTTACCAGAGATGTTCAGCTCCACCAAGGGCTCTGCCCCACCCCCCTTTGTACCAACTCTGGCTGACCCCTCCCAGCACTTGAAGACCACACAAGATCTGGGGCATTAAGGGTATTCAGCCCCTACTACTGATCTGTGGTAGAAAGCCTACAGCACCTGGGAATAGCTGTGGTCTCCCATCCAAGTACCAACCAGAGTTGATCCTGCTTAGCTTCCCCCCAAAACTCTGTGAACAGAGCAACTAGAAGAGGGCCTAACATGTAATGCCACACTAAAATCCAAAGGCCAAGAAGCCTAGCATATTCAGTAAAAAGCCCAACAAACAGCAAGCTATGCAAACTGTCCATTATAAGGCTGGTAGATCCAGAAAAGTTCTGTAAATGCTCCTACCAATGTACACACATACATACACAAAATGGAAGGATGCTGCATGATGCGGGGTGCTCCTGTGTTCCCAGCAAATGCCACTCAGCCCCTATCCTCCACACACAAACACACACACAACACACACACACAGAGAGAGAGAGAGAGAAGGCTGTCAGCAAAGACCTGTCAGGCAAATATACACTTTTGGCCAGCCCCTGCTCTGTCTCCAACGAAGCTACTAACAGTTAAGCAGAGTAGGCAGATGGCAAGGGAAAGGGGGGGAAGAAGGGGGGCACAGCAGGACTCGAACTCCCAACCATAGGATCCCCAACCATCAGGCTGGCCTCTTAACCAATAGGCTGTCCCAGCTGGGCTTAATTCCTGCAGAAAGGGTTACCTGACCACCAGCAAAGCTAATCCTCTCAGCAACAGCAGGCCAACTGTTCCCCCAGCAACACTGCAACAGCCACCAGAGGGCTGCAGAAAAGGAACAGTGGAACAGACAGTCAGAGACTGACTGTCAATCAAAGGCCCTAAAGGAAAAGCTCCCTCCCAGCACTCACTTGAGGGAGGGGGAAAAGAGCTGAAAGGGGAAAACAAAACCTTTTTAAACACCCACCAGGCTGCAGAGATTGAGCACACCAAGAAATCATGCTGGAAACACTCCCCTTCCCTTCTGTCTGATGCCCTGTGAGTGTCTATGCCATTATAAGGAAGCTCCCAAGGGGGGGGGGGTAGGTGAAAGGCTGACAGACACACCCTCTCTCTAAATCTAAATAATTAAAGGATCTACATAGTGAAAAGTAGACACCAAATTCCTCCATCTCTGTAACCTAAGTAGTTGAAGGGGAGGGAGTACAAAGGATGCCTTAAAACCCCATGAACAAAGGCCTGTCAAAGCACAGGCTGAAACTCTCCTGCTCTTCTCCGGAAAGGAGGAGGCAGAGGGGTTGGAGCCTGAATCCTCCCAAGCCCCACCCTCTGCTCTCCTGGCAACAGCCCAGGGGCTGAGGCAAGGTTGCAGGCCTCCATCCTGCACTCCCTCAAAAGGGGTTCCTACAGCACAGTCGCCACCATGCTGAGAACCCTATTTTCACCATAGTAACTCTGTTCCACTATGGTATTCTTCATTTAGAACTTGGTATTCTTCATTTAGAAGAATACCACTATGGTATTCTTCATTTAGAACTTGTTTGAGTTTATTTGATCCTTATGGAATTCAAGTAATTTTAAATCAAATCTTTAACTTCTTTGGAGGATATTATCCCCAATTTTTTCTAATGTCTACATTTTGACAGACTCACCATCTCATTTCTACCCTATCTACACAATGGTTGTCGAATCTGTGGTTCTTCAGATACTGTTGGATTACAACTCACGTTATCCTTGACCATCAGCTATGCTGGCTGACAGTAATAGGAGTTAGAGTTCAATAACATTTCATTTACACTGATTTTTCTGCCTAACAGCTCCAGTTTCATATTATTAACATCCCAGTTCTTCTCCTAATCTTTTTAAGGACATGTAGAATTCCATAAGAACATTTGCAATGCATATCTAATTGAGATGAGCTTTGGATTCAGTGGTAGAGCACATACTTTCCATGTGAATTGAGCCATATTCAGTCTTTGTCACCATCAGATAGGTCTTGGAAAGAATGAAATACTAGTCCACCAATGTGTAGGTAATCTGGTGACTTCCAGATATGTTGGACTATCACTGCCATAATCCCTTACCATAGATCATGCTACCTGGGGCTTATGGGAACTGTAGACCACAACATCAGTTCTCTAGTCTTGGTCTTGACGTTACAGAACTAAATGGATCAATTGTATATTTCTTATATTTCTATAGAATGAGAGTTGCACTCTGGATTGAATCTTGATTTCATTATACTTATTCCACTCCCCCGAGGACTGACAGAAGTGACAATGTAAATGGAGGAGGGGAGATGAGGCAGAAACCTAAACAGTGTTACAATATGAATACACTGGCCTTGAAGGCTGAAGGAAACAGGCTACCTAAAATGAAGATTCTTGTAGTGCATGATAAAATGGAGATATGACATTTGAAGCAAGGAGCAAGGAAGCAAGGACCCTGAGAACCTGACTTTTTTTTTTTATTGCTAACGTGGAAATGACAAGAAGTATAGACCTGATCAAAATCAGTTCTGACTCTGGTGGAAATTACAGGAAAGGCAGATCTGATTAGCATCAAAGGAATTTGGTGGGCAGCTGCTAGCTGACAGCAGCCCAGGTGTAATTCAGCTAAAAAGATTACAATAACAGGTCCTTTTTGACCACTGGGCATGCAAGGAACAGCGCTATAACTTGCATCCATCAGCCCTATGGAAATTTGATCAACTTCCATGAGGAGCCTGTTTTGTGAGTATGGGGTTTTGAATATGTGAGTGAATGAAACTCTTGGTACAAAAAGTAATTGTGTGATTGCATAATAACTGTTACATGTGATTGTACATGCTAATAACTGTCTAATACATGTCTAATAAAGGCCTAATATATGTCTAACAAATGTTACATGAAATATGTGTTTAAAACCAAATTTGGTGTCACAAGTGTATGTATTGCCTATAGTCCTAGGGATTGAACTCTATTATCTCTCCTCACTGGATCACATTAAGAACCCTGTCACAAAAACACAGTCATTTTGTAACAACAATGACAGAAAGAGGTACATTGAATTTTATTTGCTCATCAAAATTGGCTACTTACTCTGACATTTCTAAATAATGGAAATGATGATGATTTAGATGATATGGGCTCTGGTCCATGAAAATTTGAACAATAATAAATTGTTAGTCTTTAAGTTGGTTTGGTAACAAGCAAAAAAATGGAAGTGCTGGACATGGAATAGCAGCATATCATATAATGACTTTGATTAATTACACTTAGACCTAAAATGGATAGGTAGTTCTGTGTTTTCTTTTTGTGTCAGCTGTTTGGAGCAAGGCAGATGCAGTGTACACTGTTACTCCACTATTCCTCAAGAAGCACATTTATATGGACAGCTATCACTGTGCTGTTGCCCATAAAAAAAATACACAGAATGTATTTTGGAAATGAAACCCTACAAATGAAAGGAAAGAACCCCACTCTGAAACAGCAAATCTTCTCCTATGGAACTGGCCCAAAAGGAAAATGCTGCAATGGATATACTATTGTTCCATATAAAATTAAATAAATTTAGATGTTTACCAAATCTTCTGAGTGAGATGCTTGTTTGAACAGTTCAATATGTTGTATCCAATTTTAGATACTGCAGTCTAATATTGTAAGTGGTATGGGTTTATAGTATTTAATAAATGTAAGATGTCTTGGCCCATACTCACCTGCCAATGCATAGCTTTCAAATCTCACATTAAATTTTAACCTTATGGTGTGTAATCAACATCCCAGTGCATTTTGTTTGCAGCCAATATGAAATATATATGTTTTGGGACTTCAGAATGTTCAGATGAAGAACACTGTGCAAAGCAGGAAATAATGCATCATGTTGGTCTTCGTAAAACAAACTGTACTGCAAATCCCACATTGTAAACTGAATAACAGAATATATTCTTTGACTTGTGGAATATGCTTAAAGGAAGGGAAACATGAAAGAGCCAGGCACAACAGTCACACAGTTCTTCCAGTTTTATTTCCACCTACATTTTTCAGTGAGTATGTTTCAGCTGCTTTTATTGTGCTAACCATTTCCTTGAAAATTTGCCAAGTATAGTGAATTGGAATCACATTGTCACCCTCACCCTCCAGCTATGCCACAAATTGTATAACCATTTTGCATTAGTTTAGTACTCTAGCTTTGTTTAAGGGCACACCTGAATCCACATAGGGTTAAAATTGGACACAGAGATACATTATATGATAGTAATAGTAATAGTTGTTGTTGTTGTTTGATCATTATTAATAATCATTACTTGAACATTATTAATAAAACAGCATGACACCAAAAGTGAAACAAAATGAATGGGTTTCAAGGTACAGGATTTTACTAACAGAGCCAACCAAACATCCATTAAGAAGGCATTTCATAACCTGGGAGCCACCAATGAAACGCTTCTTCTACTATGCCTGCCACTTTAATTCATTGCAATGCACTCCATGAATCCCATGTCTCCTTGTTCTTTCTTACCCAAATCTTGATGGGGATGATGGAATGTTTGGGACCAGCAGTGTCACCTCACGTTGCCTTGGTCCCAGTGGTGTCTGGTGTTTCCCATGTCAGCCAGGTGAGCTGGGCAGGAAATCGCTCTGAGTTTAAATCCAATTTTTAAAAGAAGTTTCCAAGGTTCAGATCCTGTTTTGGGGATAAGACTCCATACCTCGGACAACTCATGTAAAGACTGGATTAAAACTTTGGGTGGAACCACCAATCAATGTCATGGGAACCACCCGACACCACTGCCTGGTCCCATATAAGGTTCTGATCCTTCAGGTACTGCTCAAGATTGTTATAATTTTGAGGCTTACAGTGTTTGTTTGTTTTTTTAAAGAAAAGCTTTTTCTTCTCACTTAAACAAAATAATTCTCTAAAACACTGCTCAATTTTTTAGAAAGCTACATTTCAGCAAGGAAAAATTCTTAATGCTTCAAGACTACAGAAGGGTGGATATATATAAAGGAGAAGGCTTTTGTGCCTTTACTATTCATATAGATTATGGGAATTTGGCAGGTGTAGTATTCAGCTCATTATTTTAAGTTAAACACATTAACAGCATATTTAACCACTTAATACTTAATTGTTTCTTAAATATCTCCATTAATCATTTGTATTTAATATTCAGTTCCTTCAATCTCAAAATAATTTAATTCTTATCAGTTATCTTATATCCTATTACTAACCTTATATGATCAATTTCTAATATCTTATCTAACACCTTAATAATAGTGGCCTAAATCCATTGTCAAGTAAGTGTATAAAAATAGTATCCTGGTGGATTTCTGTTGGTTCCCCTGCCGATCACTTTTGCAGCCATAGCCAAACTTGTTCTTGTGGTCTCTAAATAGATTTATATTTGTACAAAGTACTTGCACATCTAGAAACCACTTGAATAACCCAAAATAAAAGTCTCTGAGTGCAACATTATTTGTGCTACTGAAATTACATTGTTTGATATTCAGATTAATTATTAAATTAATAGTTTATAAAGTTATGCAGATCTATCATCTTGATACAACCTGAAATACTTAGGAACTGCTGAAGTATCTTAGAAGGCATTTTCCAAAACATTTCTAGATAATTTGATACAGTCTGAAAACCACATTCTGCATAAATGCAAAATGACAGGCAGAGAAAGGTCATGTAATAGAAAGGCTTTAGCTCTAGGCTTCAATTAGACTGTTCTTTGACTTGTGATCATAAATGCCGTAAATATCAGCTATCACATATCAGAACTACTTTTACTGTTTTCTATATTGATGGGTGAATTTATCCTGTCAGAAATCATAAATATCACTCTTTTCACTATGAAAAAACTCCCAACATTTTGCAAGCTTGAACAAAATTTCCCAGTTTTATATCTTGATAAGATTGTCAAGTCTTGTGTGTATGCATGTCACAGATGTGTGTCATAAGAATGTGCTGTCCAAAATATACTTATTCATGAATGCTGCATGGCTCACCCTCCATCTTATGGTGATATCTTTATTAGGCCAATCAGAAAGTGTAAAAAAACATATTTTTAGCTTTCAGAGCTCACAGGCTTTTTCATCAAAAGAAAAGATGATAAAATAGCATGGAGGAGAAGCAAAATGAATTTATAGCATCTGCTTCAGGATTTCTATTAGAAGTATCTGTACAGAACAAACTAAGCCCTCCTGTCCCCACCCCCCTCCATAAAACAGAGGCAACAAAGTTTAGGTTCTATATTTGAAGTTACAGTCACCCTCTGAGAACTGTGTTTGCCCATATCCAATGTAAGGCCCCAGGCCACTGTGTGAGAAAAATGCAGTTAGTCACTAGGGGAAGTTTCTGTACTGTCAGGTCTAGGTATAAATTTATGTGATCAAGCAGACAATATATGTAAATTGAGGCCAGATTAGGAGCTTTACTTTTTGCTGGAGGAAAGAAGCCCTTGGAAAAACAAGCCCCAGCATATGCAGACACAAAGTCCTCTCCCTTAAGTATAAGACTCTCTTGTTCAGTGCTGAAGCTTGGTATCTTCACATCCAAAACAAAAACAAAAACAAAAAAAACCTGCATGCACCAAAAAGGTCACTTCACAGAATATATTGGAATCAGGATCTGTCTTCTGTTGTCAGAAGGACTCAGTTCATGGAAGATACAGTAACTCTTCCTTTCCCCATACCACAGTTTGCATCCATTCATGTAGCCTTCACATAGCCTTTTCTGGGGCTGTGGGGAAGGATTTGGGAATCCACTTCCACCAGCCCAGTTGCATGCTCCTAAATACCCAAAATAATATGAGTGATGGGCAGTATGATTTCAGATGTTGCAGCTGAGAGTGGACTTGTTACCCGAATTACTTGGGGTCTGTGGGAACCCTTCAATGTCCTAATATTAATTTGGAGAATTTGAATTAACTCAACTTGGCATGGGAGAGGATGGGTAATGGTGGGTCCTTTTAACCTACGTATACCAGTAATAACAGAGGAGATTCTAAGCCAAAAGGTATAATTAAGTTATCTTTATTGAAAATGAATATCAACGGCATTCATGCAAACACTCAGGATTCAGACACTCACACAAGGCTATCAAAGATAAGTAGGAAGTATTTGGATAGAGAAATAGAGCAAGGGGGTTCCTGGGTGATATACCTCTGAGAGGAGCTGAGATTCATGCAGCAGAGCATTCTCAGAAGTGTGTTCTGCAGGTCTCACAACAAACGAGCAGCATGGATGTAGGAAAGGGAGCTGTGGACATTTTGGTCGTGTTTTAGGGTGATATTTATATGAAATAATTCCCCTGAAGGGGAAGATGGTTAAAAGTATTTGGATAGAGGAATAAGGTAAGGGGGTTGTGGATTATACTGTACCAATCCTGCAGAGCAGAGATCACAAAGTATACCAACAATGATGGGGTCTGGAAAACATGATGGCTACACAGCTTGACATGCAGTCAATAGGAAGTGGAACTGTGAGCCCTTTGGTGGTGTTTTAAGGTGATATTTATATGAAATAATTTCCCTGAAGGGATGGCAGTTTGAGTGGAATACAGTGTTTCTCAGAGGTTCCCAGAGCTAGACAATGGGTGCTCTGGAAGAGATAAAATCATTAATGGGTGCTGCATTTTGAACTGAATAGGAGCAGGCAAGGTCTTTTGTTGGAAGGGGATGAGGGAAGGAAGGACCCATTTTACAAACATCAAGAATGCAGCTATATAATTGAGTGGGTTAATTAATGACTCACCTCCAGGTGTTAAGTTCTGATCTGAGTATTTGGTTTTGGTGGATTTCCAAAGCCCCCTCCCTTGGTCATACATGAATCCCACCTTGGTATTTGGGGGTTCCGCTTACCTGCCGCCACATGGATGGCCACACTGAGTCAAATTATTAAATATAGCCAATTATCAGATATTCCAAGATGGGGGTTATCGGGGCACGTAACAGTTTTCTATAGAGAAATTTTCTTTTTGCATAGGTTGCAGTCTGTATTTTCTATGAACAGATGGCATTTGGACTTAATGTATTAATTAATTAATTATATATTGATCTATTGTCTGTTGTTCTTTTGTGCATTCATTTTAAAGTGAATGTGGCTGAACTGTGCTTTAAGTGGAATAATATAAACTTTTTTTTGTAAGCTGCTGTAGATACTTCAGCTGGAATAGTCTATATGCTCTTCAAATGTATTGTAATCTTTAATACTGGTTATTCTAACATATTGATTCCATTTAGTTTCCTGACTTTGCTTCTCTTTCCTAGAGTGGTTCTTTTCTCCTATCTGGTTAACTCTAGCATTATGCAAGCTGCTATTCTTCTGTTTGCAGTATAATTGGAAATGTGCTGAATTACAACCATGTAATTCTCCATTTGGAGTTTGTTTTACAAAATAGGAATCCGAACTGAATAAGGAGAGGGAGAAAAGGGGAAAGAGATGTTCTGAAAACTTTTTAAAGACAACCAAAACCACCTAAGATGGGAAAGAGATCCCAGTCCCTTCAAGAAGATACAGGTTTTAATAACAGATCCTTTAATTAGCTTTTCATATTTATGTGCCTTATTGCTGTGACAAGATAAAGTGCATCTACTTTAAACATTTTTGATAACTTGAAGAGCAAAATCTTCGGGACTATTTCCTGACACTCACACTAACATATTTACTTGGAAATAAAGGGCTTGTCTATACAAGAGAAAATAATGCACATACTTATGCATTACAGGCAATTTGCAGCAGCTTTCATTTGTCTCCACAGCATTTTGGCAAAAACAATAGTATGCAAATCTCTCCTCCGCAATGTTCACATGGCCACAAATCAAGATGGTGGCCATGTCAGTTTTACACAGAGGGGGTGAGGAAGGTGAAGGGTACCTGACAGCAGAGAGCCTGGAGACAACAAGGAGGTCACCACCACAGGAAAGTTGTGGCAGTGGCTTCCAATTCTGACTGCAAAATGATGGAAGGAGCCACCTGGCCAGATGCTGGGAGAAGGCTCCAATCTGGAGCAGGGCTGCTCCTTCTCTCATATCTGTCCTCGGTGGACTGGAATGAGAGAAAGTGCAGCCCAGCCTGGGAAAGAGAGATGAAGCAAGAAGGAATAGGGGGATGACTCTTTGCCACTTCATCTCACCCTCCACCAGAGCGGCAAAGATCCACCTTTCTCTTCCTTCTCTGAGCAGCAAGCCAGATGGCTTCTATTGTTCCTTTGTAGCCAGAATCAGAGCCAAAGCCACCACTGCTGCTATGGCAGCCAGGAGGGGTGAAGGGTGGGCAGCTCTCCTCCTCTTCCTTGTGGTGGCTGCCCTTCTCCTCATTTCCAGGTGCTGCACTCCCGGATCCCCTTTGCCTTCCCCTGCACAAAACAACATGGCTGTCATCTTGATTTGCAACTGTTTTCAGTTTTGACAGTACAGGTTTTTTTAAAATAAAAGTTTATGAAAGTGCATGATTGCTAGTGCTTCTGGGCACTGGCAGCAAGCCCGCGCTTGTGCATGTCTGACCAATAAGATGAAGAGTTCCGCCCTCTCAGTACTTTGAAACAAAATTGAATTGGTGTTTGAATGAGCTTTTCCCAAAGAGTATTTGGAGTTTTTGGCTTCCTCCTTCACAATATGTCAAATCGCTGTGGGATCCCATTGGGGAAAAAGCTATTCTCCTTGCATTCTATGAAGAGATGTTTTTTTTTTCACCTTCTAGACAACCCTGAAGTCCCATACCAACTTTTCTTCCATTAATTTTTAACAATGGAATTGCCTGCAATGCAAATGACCTTATACTCTTGGGAGTACAAAAAATATCAAGGTGCCCAAAGCCTCCTATTACTACTACAGTATATTTCTCCTTTTGGAATAACTGGTCATTTGCTTTAGGAAAGCATCATCCAAATCTTCAGTCTGACTAGGGGGGGTGCTATAGTATGCCTTCACAATGAGGTTACTGATGTTTCTCTCCCCTTTAAATTTTATCCAAAGGTTTTCAAACTGTTTTACATGCTATAAATCATTGGTCTTCTCCTAGAGGTACACCTCCTTGACATATACTACTACTCATCTTTCTTTACAGTTTGGTGGATTTCTTTGGCATAGGTTATATCTTTACATTACTATGTCCCAATCATGAGACTCATCCCATCAGGTTTCAGTGATGCCTATTAAATCATATTTCTCTTTCTGCATTAAGAATTCAAGTTCATCTTGTCAATTCCTATGCTCTGTCCATCAGGGTAGAGACATCCAAGACCATGGGTGAGTCTCTCCAAATAATTATTTGTGTGGGTTTTCTACCCACTGTTGGGCTCTTATCCTATTACCCCCATTTCCACAACATCATTAAGGTACTTGGTACAGTACTTGGTGTCCTCCTGTCCTCTGGATACAGTACTTGGTGCCCTCCTGTCCTCTGAAATACTATCTCCCTCCTTCATGTAACTCAGTTTAAAGCCCTCGTGATACTTTTAATCTAGTCTCATGTCTCTCTTTCTTTTGTCTGTTTTAATTTATCTTCACAATGTTATAAGGTTCCAATTTTCCCACTATTACTTCACCTTGAATAATCACACAACTTTTTTTCCTTTTCTTTCCTTTTCCCTAATCACGTACCTTTTTCCTTTTCTTGTTTAATCATCAAATAAGTTATTTTTTCCTTTGTGAAGTTGATGGCTTTCAGGCCCAGCATCCATAGATTTTCCTTGTTTTTTTTCTGGGCTGTGAGGATGTGTTCTGGAATAGTTTCTTTCTGACGTTTCAGCTGCATCTGTGGCTGGCATCCTCAGAGAATGGTTGTGTAGGTGTGTGTGTGTGTGTGTGGAGTTTATATGCTGTGAACCACTGTTGGGGAGGATATGTAAATTTGTGTAATTGAATGGTTAGTTTCTGGGTATAGAAATGCAAGGCTCGTTAGTTTCTGTTTGGCAAATGGTTGGTTGATGGGCCATTATCTCAATGCAGACCCAGAAATCATTATTCTCCCAGCAGACAAAGGCAATGCCACAGTAATCATGGAAACAGAAAAATACAGACAAAAAAATAAGGGAACTCTTGGACACTGCAACATACAGAAAACTCAAGCAAGGCCCAACCAACAAAATCACCAGAAAAACAAATGCCTTGATGAAGAACTCATCAATTCAGCCAATCATACACCAGAATCTATGCAGATCAGAGGCTCTCCCACCAAGACTATATAGACTTCCCAAGATCCACAAGGATTCCATTCCACTCCGACCCATAGTGAGCGCCACTGGATCCCCCACATATGACTTGGCCAAGTTTCTGGCCACACAATTACAAACCCACATAGGACAAACCCCTCACTACATCAAAGACTCAATTCACTTCATATAAAAAAATCAACAACATCGAACTGAAACCTGGAGACAGACTGATCAGTTTTGATGTTGTCTTCTTGTTCACCAAAGTCCCCATAATGGACACCATGACACTCATACCACAGATATTTCCTGAGTACATCACAGCCTTGTTCAAACACTGCCTCACCACAAGCTACTTCCAATGGGATAATGAATTCTCTGAACAGATAGACGGGGTAGCCATGGGCAGCCCCCTGAGCCCAGTGATAGCAAACTTTTACATGGAACATTTTGAAAAGAAGCCCTGGAAACAGCACCAAAAAAGCCCACAACATGGTTCCGATATGTGGATGACACTTTCACTATTTGGAACCACAGAGAAGAAGATTTGGTCTCATTCCTGAACCACCTGAACATCATCCACCCAAATATCCAATTCATGATGAAAAAAGAGAAGGAAGGAACACTGCCATTCTTGGATGTTCTAGTCATCCGCAAACCAAACCAATGCTTAGGCCACAAGATATACAGAAAAACCCCACACACGGACAGATACCTACACAAGAACTCCAATCGTCACCCAGGACAAAAAAGAAGCATAAAACATTGTAGACTGTGCAAAAAAAGATCTGCGAACCCCACTACCTGAAGGACGAACTGAGACTGGGCCCTACAGGCTAATGGTTACTCCAAATCAGACATCACAAGAGCAGCCAGACCCAGAAAAAAACAAAGGAATGAAGAAGGAAAACAGCCACCCAAAGGGAAGGTATTTTTACCATACATCAAAGGAGTCGCAGACAGAATAGGGAAACTGATGAGGAAACACAACCTCCAAACAATATACAGACGAACCAAAAAAATCCAAGAAATGCTACGCTCAGAGAAGAACAAAAGAGACCCTCTCAAAGCTGCAGGAGTTTACTGCATACCATGCAGCTATGGACAAGTTTACATAGGGACCACTAAACACAGTGTGCAAACATGAATCAAGGAACATGGGAGACACTGCAGACTGGGTCAGCCAGAAAAATTAGCAGTAGCAGGACATGTTATAAATCAGCCTGGACACTAAATGCTATTTGAAAAAACACAAATTCTATAGCATAGAATCATAGAATTGTAGAGTTGGAAGAGACCACGAGGCCATCCAGTCCAACCCCCTGCCATGCTGGAAATCATGATCAAAGCATCCCTGACAGATGGCCATCCAGCCTCTGTTTAAAGACCTCCAAGGAAGAGACCCCACCATTCTCCGAGGGAGTGTGTTCCACTGCCGAACAGCTTTTACTGTCAAAAAGTTCCTCCTAATGTTGAGGTGGAATCTCTGTTCCTGGAGCTTGCATCCATTGCTCCGTGTTCCAGTCTCTGGAGCAGCAGAAAACAAGCCTGCTCCATCCTCAACGTGACACCCCTTCAAATATTTAAACAGGGCTATCATATCGCCGCTTAACTGTCTTTTTTTTCCAGGCTAAACATACCTAGCTCCCTAAGTCTCTCCTCATAAGGCATCGTTTCCAGACCTTTCACCATCCTCCCCAACAGAGGTTCACAACATATAAACTCCACACATACACATGCACAACGATTCTCTGAGGATGCCAGCCACAGATGCAGGCGAAGCGTCAAAAAGAATCTGTTCTAGAACATGGCCTCATAGCCTGGAAAAAAACCCAAGGAAAATCTATTTTCTCCTTTGTATTCTTTTTTCCTGCTGTTTCCTGTTTCCTGAATCGTGTCATGACTTTTACTCTACAAATCATTACTATTCTGCTTACTGAAATAAAGCTATTTGTCAGTATTCTCTGGTGGCACTTTGCAAAATTCTCACTTCTTACAGATTTTGTACCTCACCACACACACATATTTTATGAACATGTAACCCAGTTTGGATTTCTGGAAGTGATGTGTACGTTGGGAAGTTTTTTAAAAAAAACAACTCCAGAGACCTCTGAAAGTCCAGAATATGTTTAATTACTCATAAAACAAGGATATTTGACTATATTATATAAGTACTTTTTTGTTGGCTTGTAGACATTTCTAGGCCCAATCCAAAGTGCTGGAGACTACCCTGAAGGCCCTCTAAAGCTTGTGACCAGGGTACTTTAGGGATGTAAATCTTTATTTTACCACATGAACAATATCTGCAGTCTTTCCCCCATTACATATTTCTGTGCAGTTTTTAACATGTTATTCACACATCCCAGCCAGCGATGCTCTCCCCCCTGTGCAGCCTCGTTGAATGGGAGGGGTCTTCTCCATGACTCAATCATGGAGGGTGGCTGGTGGCTGGAGGCTGGAAGGGAGGGGTTGTGGCAGGGAGCCTTTCCAGCCAGCACCCTCTATTTCCAAAGCTTTGATTCATCGTGGCTTTGGGAAGGGAGAGTGGCTGGCTGGTTGCTGGAGGGGAGGAGTTGCAGCGAGGGGCTGGAGGGTGCTTTCCGGATACCCTGGATGGGAGGGGCTGGAGGGAGGAGGCTATACAGAAAGCACCCTCCCTTCCAAGGAGGCCGCCATGTTGGCCTTCTTCTTCTCGGGAGCCTCGGCTGCTGGGGGGAAGGTGGGAAAAAGGGAGCCAATTGGGGCCAGTCAGCCGTGCCCCAATTGGCTGCCCGGAACAGAGGGGAGAGCCATCCGGCCCCATTTCCGGCGCAGCCGGATGATGCAAAGCCTGGTGACGGGGCCAGTATAAATAGGCCAGCCCCAGCGCAAAGCCTCCAGTTCGGCCCCAGCAGCATTTCGGACACCACCTCGGACACCACCACCCGCCCTCCCTGCGGACTGCGGACTGCGCATTGCTAAGCTAAGTGCAGAAAGTGAGATCACTGCTGAGATAAGTGAGGGAAGGCTAGGAGAGGAGAGGGCCTGTGGCATGGTATGGGTGCTGTTTTCTGCCATTAGTGGCCGCCGTTGTTATTCACATAAGGAACAGTATCTGCTCCATAGTGCAGACTCCATTTCACCACTATTACTGTTGTGCATCCTTATTAACCCTATTTCTGCTTATTAACCCTGCCCTTTCCTAAAAGACAGTTACATACACCATTTTGACCTTACCGAACGAGATCCGTCAGATAACAACCCTGAGTAGCTTTAAAAAAGCACTAAAGACGGATCTCTTTCGGCAGGCGTTTCCTAATTTGCTCCTAGCCTCAGGGGATCCTGGCTTCTTTTAGTCTGCTGGCCATTTATAGTATTTTATTGTATTTATTGTTTTTAATTGTTATTTTTTTGATCTGTTGGTTTTAATTTATAATTGTTTAATATTTTTTTATGGGGAAGGTGGGGTGGGGGGTGTTTGGGGATTTTATCTGTATGGTATTTTAATTTTTGTAAGCCGCCCCGATTGTTTTAACAGAGGGGCGGGGTATAAATACATTTTATTATTATTATTATTATTATTATTACCTTTGGAGGCTGGTGCGTGCCTTTGTTTCTTTGTCTTGGTTTGACCGCATCAGAAGATTCCTGTTGGCCGCGGCTAGCCAACCAGGTAGTTGGGGATGAGCTTTCGTTAGGCCACCTTTTCTAGGCCCCTCTCCATATGGAGCAAGCAGTGATCTCCTTAACAAAGGCTGCTTGGTCATTCAGGATGCTGCCGAACAAGACTGTCATCTCCCGGGTCAGCCTTGAGCGACCAATGTCCTGAACCGCCTGCATGCAGGGTTGGGGCTGCAGCTTCCAGTGCATCTTTACACCTGCTGGTTTCGTCCCTTGCCAGTCACTACAGGGCTTTTTTGGAACTGGATTTGTCCTTCGAGCCTGTGCAATGGATTTTTCTGGTGGAGCGCAGTGTGCACAGAACTGGCCTCACCCTTTAAACCAGAGATTCATCTGCCGTGGCCTTTGCGTTCTATGTAACAAAAAGGTAGTAAGCAGAACGTGGAATATAAATAGACATTTTGAAACTAATCATTCTCAGCTCTTGGAAAAAAGTGAGGATGAAAGGAAGGGATACATTTCCAGGCAGCTACAACTTTATAAGAGCCAATCTAATTCCATCCTAAAATTTATGAAAGGCTCTACAAATTTAACATCTGCAAGTTTGAGCATTGCTCACTCTATAGCTCAGCATGGAAAAGCGCTCAGTGAGGGAGAATTTATTAAAGAAACTCTCCTAATATGTGCACCAGATCTGTTTCATGATATGCAGAATAAAGATGCAATTATTAAGAGAATATCTGAGTTACCACTTAGTAGAAATATCATAAAAGACTGAATAATGAGACTGAACACAAACATCAATTAGAGAGAGACCAAAGAAGTGTAAATATTTTTTGATCTCTCTTGATGAAACTACTGATGTCACATCACATGCTCAGTTGGCCATTATTGGTCAATATTCTGATGGTCTCACAATGAGAGAAGAATTGATAAAGTTAGTATCAGTGCCAAGAAGTACAGCAGGAAGTGAAATATGTAAGGTTGTTCTATAAACATTTTGTGACCTAAGCATTGGTATCTCTAAAGTGGTGTCAGTGACGACAGACGGGGCACCAAATATGGTGGGGGGAAAAGTCGGATTTGTCAAATTGTTTACAGAAGCTATTGGACATCAAATTGTGCCTTTTCATTGTATTATCCATCAGAAGGCTTTATGTGCCAAGGCAGGATTCACCGACTTAAACGACTTAATGTCAGTTGTTACAAAAATAGTTAATTTAATAGCTGCTCGCCCCCTTCACAAGCGAGAATTTTCAGCACTTCTACAGGAGGTTGATTCCACTTACAGTGGACTGCTGATGTATAATAATGTAAGATGGCTGAGCAGAGGCAAAGTTCTTGAGCGATTTGTGGAGTGCTTTGAAGAAATTAAGGTATTTCTTGACGATAAGGGTCTGGGGAACTTTCCTCAGCTTAATGATGATAAGTGGGTCAACACCCTGATGTTTTTTACAGATCTCTCTGTTCATATTAATGAACTGAACTTAAAGTTACAAGGTTTTGGCAAAAGTATTGATGTTATGTTTGGATACATAAAAGCTTTTGAAAGTAAAGTTAAAATTTTCAAGCGAGATGTAGAAACTAAAACTTATAAGTATTTTCCTCGAGTAGCAAAGCATTTTGAGAAGGCCAGTGCAGCTGTACAAAATGAAATGGAACTCTTGCATATGAAGTACCAGCATATTTTAGACTCGTTACTTGACCAGTTTAGTGATAGATTTAGTCAATTTAGAAGTCTAGAACAGACCATGAAAATAATTAAGTATCCTGATGTAGTAGTCTACAGTAGTTTGGAATTAAATGGTTTCCAATGGATGCAAATTGATGATTTGGAGATGCAACTTGCAGAATTTCAAGACAGTATCTGGGCTCAGGTCTTTGTCGACTTGAGGTCAAAGCTTGAGATTCTGGAAAGGCGCCGCTTGGAGAATCAAGAGGAGTGCCACTAAGAACAGGAAATTTGGAGTGCCTGGAACCGACTACCCGACACTTTTAGCACCCTGAAAAATATAGCAATGACTTTACTCACAATTTTCCCCTCTACATACTTTTGTGAGGCCTTATTCTCAGCGTTAAATAATATCAAAACCAACAAAAGAAACAAATTGACAGATGAAGTTAGTAGCGCTTGCTTGGGCCTGAAGTGTACAAAATACCAACTTTCAATTGAAGAATTAGCCAATGAAATTCAGCAACAAAAAGTCACTAATAGGCAGATTAGTTAAAAAATTCCCCCTCCCCCTCCCTTTCTGAGTTTACGGCACCCCACACAAGCTAAATAATATCAAGACCAACAAAAGAAACCGACTGATGGATGAACAAAGAAGTCACTAAGCAGGTAAGTTAAATAATTAGTTTTTGGTTTTTAAATACAATTATATATAACAATTATACATTTATGTTATTTAAACAACAAATATTGTGAAATAATGTTTTTTCCTCAAAGTGACACAGCACCCGAGTTATGCTCAGTTTTTTGGCGAAGTTTGACACACCAGGCTCAAAAGGTTGCCCATCACTGTTTTATACAGTCCCTCAGGGCACCTGAGTGCCTTACACCAGTTTTTTGCACACTCCACTGTGCTTTGCACTCCACACTTCAGTCTGATGCAATGTCCTGCAATCTCCTGCTTGTGCAGCTGTGGCCTCCAGGTTTGGGACTGGCTTTGGCCTTGGCTAGGCTGACAGACTTGGCAGTTGTCTGGCCGTTTAATAAGGAGTTCAGACACTGACTCCTGACAAAATTATGGTCTCTGTGCTAAACCACATTTTTTCATTTTTGTGCCACCCCTCCAGTTACCAGAAAAACACATATTTTGGGGGGAAATTAGTGAGATGGTGTGGGTTTTTGTTTTTGTTTTAAATTGAAACATGAATTTGTGTTAAATTGCCTTTCTAAAAATAGGGTTGTTTTTTTTTTAACATGAAAATGCATTTTTACCAAATCCCCTCTGACGTTCTAAATAATCTACTGTCCAGAAACACACTTTTGTGCAAATGCACAACACACACACACTCACACTGCACAAAATTTTACCTCAAAATTTGCACAAATAATGTGATTCTATGCAAAAACATTTAACAATGTGCAAATACTGGCACAAACCGTGCAGATTTCTTGCTCCTATGTTATTCTTCCTAACTATCTTTTCCTATGTGTTAAGAAACCGATTTCTTGGCTGAGAAATTAATAATAGGGAAAATACAAACCTGCCAGAGTTTTAAAATCTACAGGGGAAGGTTTTGTCTCAGCCCTACCACCATCACAGTCTCACTTAGTGAGGACATAAGAGTTGTCTCAGTAGCTGCTTCCACTCTCTGGAATTCCCTTCTGCTGGAGGCTAGACTGGCCCCCTCCTTGCTTTCCTTTCTCCAGCAGGCAAAAACCTTTTTGTTTAAGCAGGCTTTTAATGCGTAAGCAGGAGAGCTTCTTACTGGGATACTTTATTTGTCTTTTAAAATGTTTATGTTTTTAAATGATTTTATTCTATCTTATGTGTAGATTTTAATTGTTTTTAAATTTTAATTGACTTTCTCTGGGAGCTGCCTTGGATCCCATTCTTGGAGAAAGGAAGCATACATACAAACAAATAAAACCCTAGTCTTTCTTTGATTTTTTTTCCGGGCTGTGAGGCCGTGTTCTGGAAGAGTTTACTTCTGACGTTTCACCTGCATCTGTGGCTGGCATCTTCAGAGAATGGTTGGGTAGGCCAGAAAAATCAGCAGTAGCAGAACATGTTATAAACCAACCGCCCGGAAATGGGTTCACTACGTGAAATTTGCCAAAGGCAAACACATCTCTTCCCAAAGTGAAGATGACCTGTCCTGCATTTTTGGGAAACATCAGATCAAAAGAAAGCAGGTTGGTTTATAACATGTTCTGCTACTGCTGATTTTTCTGGGCTACCCAACCATTCTCTGAAGATGCCAGCCACAGATGCAGGTGAAACATCAGAAGTAAACTCTTCCAGAACAGGGCCTCACAGCCAGGAAAAAACCCAAAGAAAATCTATGGATGCTGGCTGTGAAAGCCTTCGACTTCACAAATACACCCCTATATTCCTAGAGCCTTCAGACATTTTCTTAAGATAAGAGTGGGCAAAATTCAGCACATAGACAACACATTCTTTTAAAAATGAACAAGGACTGTTTCACCATCTAGGCCCAAGGGTTTTGGACGCCAAGAGCTACTTAGCCCTGGGAGTGCCATGCCCCCATTAGAGGATTCCTAATCAAAGAAGGGCACAGAGAGCTCAGAGAGCCCTGAAAGTGAATTTACCCTGGGCCCCAGGGTTTATCTTCAGAAGACTCAGAAGAGCTGTCCCCAAGAACCCAGTATGGTGATACTTAAAAACACATAACAGATTATCCCTGCCAAGAACGAGTCCTACACTGCAGGAAAGAAAATCAATGAATGAGGATTCTGCATGAAGAAACCTCCAAACTGAGTAAGCTCTAATTACAGAAAGCTGCATTGTGGGCCTGGAAACTGGTAGGGGAGCATGAAGAAGCCAGCTTTACTTGTGCCACTTCCACCTGAAAGTAAAGATTAGCAAAGACTAAAATAAACTGCCAGACTGCTAAAGATAAGCTGCTCCCTCCCTCCCTCAAAAAAACCAAAAAACAAACAAACAAAAAACCAAACAAAAAACAAAACAAAACACAAAACTTCCAAACATGGTAGCAAATTTCACCCTACCCGTTAAAACAACAAAATTGCTCCCTGATTTGCGCCTCGAATAAATACCCCCTAAAGTCACCAAAATTATAATGTTGATCTCTCTGTCATCCAGGAAATGTCAGATACATGCTGAATATTATCCTTAAGGTTCATTTTTCTTTGTAATTCTTTAAACAAAACTATGCAAGTTGGACTGTGCACACATTTTATTGAGCCATTGTTAACTTGCCCTAACAGTTCAATAAGATGACACACTGGGACAATCTTAATACTTTATTAGAGGGGGAGAAAACTTTAATTTTATTTCCACACATAAGTACTGGATCACAGAGGCATAAAATATGACCTGCTTTATTTTCCTACATGTACTCATAAACAGTGTCTTCATTTTATTGTAGTTTGACTAAATTAAAGCAATTTTTCACTCCAAAAGTGTGTGGCCTTGTACTTGTTTATTTCAGCATGTACTGATATGTACCTCATTTGTGAAGAAAAGCCAGAGAGAGAGATATAACTTGCCTTCACACAACTGTTGTTTCTCACAAGTATTAAACCATAGAGTGTGGCAGTTCTTGAGGAAGATGGATGACACATAAATGTGATAACAATAGGATGTTGAACATGTTTGCAAATGTTTAACACACCAAATTACATTTATTTGAGCATGTTGAACTTTAGAAAATATTTTCATTCAAGCAACAAATAAAAGCTTCATTCATTCAGCCAAATAGAGATTCAACTTTATTAGCATAACCTTTAGCAATTTAACTTTGTGTCAAGGAATCATTTATGAATAATGGGTCTACAGTTTGACAAGCTGTATATATAGTGAACTGCAGAATCCAGTCACCCTGTAACAAGAAATTAATAAACATTTTAGTCCCAGAATCCTGAAGTCCCAGAAACTCTGAGAGAACAGCAAACCTGGAAGAATGGTACATTACGCCAACATACTGACTAATCAAAAAGTACCAAAAGTTCTACTTGCATTATAATAATGGTAAAAATTCTTTAATGTTATTGTTTCACACACACACACACACACACACACACACACACCATCTTTCAAGTGCATTGTGTGTGTAGCAATAATTACAATTACTAATAAAAATATGAACTAGGCTAGGCTGAACTTTTGATAGGTTGAAAGATTTGCCCAAATATTAGCAATGACTTGAAGATGTAATAGGTAGTAGGGCAACATAAATTGAGACAGGGTAAAATTTACCATATTTCCTGACAGATCTCCTTACACATCAGATTGGCTGGCACACAGCAATTTGGTAGAATACTTTAGTCAAGAATATATTCTCAGACAAATTATTGTCCCCAGGAAAAAATAGTGGCCAATATTGTGATGTGCTATTCTTCCACCCACAGCTGGTATTTGTCCTTTGGAATTTCTCTCTGAGTAAGGCATTCTAGAAAATCAGGAAAATAAAAAATGGCAGCCATGAAGGACTCTGTTAGGTTTAGCTCCCTGTAAAATTAGAGGTTTCTTCCTTAAAATTGGTGTAACAGACAACCCATCTTCCATTTAGAATTTCCCTCACATGATCAGACTGTCTTAGGCTATAATCATATGCCTGATTACCTGGGAGAATACCGCACTGAATTCAACAAGACTTAGTTTTGAATGGATGTGTATAGTCTTGACTGATAATGTTCACTAGAGTAATAATCATTAGAGGGTGACCATCTTTTTGTGGGACATGAGTGTAAATGATTTTTTTTCCCAAAACTTGGGAGAAAGGAGAGAATTTGCAGAACATTGTCACGGTGGTATTGGGAATTTGGTGTTTACTTTAATAATTCATGCTATGAGGCATAAGTTCAGCTCTCTGATACATTCAATGGCAGCTGGTGCTTGGTGACAATAAGGTAGTAAATCTGTTATCATCTGCATTTCAAAGGACCTATCAGGTACTGAATTCTATTCCCAAGATACAACACATTGGATAAATCCTTGAAAGTTCAGATGAAATCCCAAAGTGGATTCATAGTTCCAGTGACATAGCAGCCATGAGCCTCCACGAGATTGGTAAGCTAGGTTTCTGGTTCCATGAAAGTTCTTTGCATGATGATACTCCTTCTCTGGCATCACTGATCAGAGAGGCTGGACACTGAATGATGGAGAATGATGTAAAGAGAATGAGTAAAATGAGTACTCATTCAAAGGGAATGAGTAAAATATGTCTTCAAATGTAAGCATCATTAATCCATCATGTAAGATTAATTATTAAGGTAAACACCAAAACATCAAACCTAACTCCTAAGATTCCCTGAATGTTTCCTACCTAAAAGAGGCATTCACAATTCCCCCTGATATGTCTGTGGGTCTCCATGTGTGGGTCGGGATGTTAAAGCTTTCCTAGTCTGAATGTCATGCTATTTATTCATAGAATCATAGAATCATAGAGTTGGAAGAGACCTCAAAGGCCAACCAGTCCAACCCCCTGCCATGCAGGAATACAATCAAATCATTCCTAATAGATGGCCATCCAGCCTCTGTTTAAAAACCTCCAAAGAAGGAGACTCCACCACACTCTCTCTGGCTTTTCTTCGCAAACGAAGATTCAGGAAGGACTCATCCCGCGCTTTCTGCAAGTGCGCTGATGACTAAAAAGGCCAATCCGAGATAAACAAGTCCGGTTGCAAAAAGCACAGCAGAAGGTCTCCTTGGGTGATGCTTTTGGGTTGTGACTCTTTCTGCGTTGTCGTTTCTCTTCAAGACTTGCTCGTTGTGAGTTCTCAAATAAGGCTGCAGCATTGTGGATAGTGCGCCTCCATGCCTCCCGATGTGAGGCCAGGGCGGACCACTGTTGGTGATCAATTTGGCCAAGCCTGAGATGTTGTTTCAGGGAGTCTTTGTATCGCTTTTTTGGAGCGCCCCTCTTACGCTGACCCGTGGTGAGTTCACCGTAAAGTAGTATTTTTGGGAGGCGATGGTTCTCCATCCTAGAAACGTGCCCTGCCCAGCGCAGCTGTGTTCTCAATATCATGGCCTCAATGCTGGTGATCCCTGCTTCCTCAAGGACAGCAACATTTGTCACATAGTCAGTCCAGTGTATATTTAGGATTGTGCGTAGACAGCGCTGATGAAAGCGCTCGAGGAGTCACTACGAGACAGTGTATTCCACTTTCTGAACAGCTCTTACTGTCAGGAAGTTCTTCCTAATATTTAGGTGGAATCTCTTTTCCTGTAGTTTGAACCCATTGCTCTGTGTCCTAGTCTCCGGATCAGCAGGAAACAAGCCTGCTCCATCCTCAGTATGACATCCCTTCAAATATTTAAACATGGCTATCATGTCTCCTCTCAATCTTCTCTTCTCCAGACTAAACATGCTCAGCTCCCTAAGCCACATTTCATAGGGCATGGCTTCCAGTCGATCCACCATCCTGGTCGCCCTGCTCTGGACATGTTACAGCTTGAATTGTAATGCCCAGAACTGAACACAGTATTCCAGGTGAGGTCTGACCAAAGCAGAAAGAGTGCACTATTCCTTCTCTTGATCTAGTCACGATACTCCTATTAATGCAGCCTAGAATCACATTGGCTTTTTTAGCTGCTGCATAACACTGCTGACTTATGTTCAGCTTGTGGTCCACTAAGACTCCTAGATCCTTTTCACACGCACTGCCCTATCTATGCATTTCATTTTTACTGCCCAAGTGTAATATCCTACATTTCTCCTTGTTGAAATTCATTTTTGTTAGTATTGGCCCAGCTTTCTAATCTGTTGAGGTCATTTTGGATTCTGATCCTGTCCTCTGGGGTATTAGCTACCCCTCCTAATTTGGTATAATCTGCAAACTTGATAAGCACACCCACTATTCCCTCATACAAGTCATTGATTAAGATGTTGAATAGCACTGGGCCTAGGACAGAACCCTTTGGCACTCCACTGGTCACTTCTCTCCAGGATGAAGAGGAGACATAGGTGTGTACCCTTTGGGTTCAGTCAGCTAACCAATTACAAATCCACCTAACAGTTGCATTGTCTAGCCCACAGGTTATTAACGTTTTTGCAAGAATGTCATTGGGGACCTTGTCAAAAGCCTTACTGAAATTAAGATACACTACATCCACTGCATTCCCTTCATCTATCAAGTTGGTAACTCTATCAAAAAGGAAAAAGAAATAAGAATAGTCTGGCACAACTTCTTTTTGAGAAATCCATGTTGACTTTTAGTGACCACGGCATTCCTTTCTAAGTGTTACAGACTGTCTAATCATCAGCTCTAGAATCTTTCCTAGTATTGATGTCAGGCTGACTGGGAGGTAATTATTTGGGTCTTCTTTTTTCCCCTTTTTAAAGATCGGGACAACATTTGCCCTCTTCCAGCCTGCTGGGACCTCTCCAGTTCTCCAGGAATTCTGAAAGATTATTGACAGTGGTTCTGAGATTACGGACATTTTCAGATGATCCTTGTCATGCAAGGATCACCCGGGACAGTTTTGTCGCAGCAGCGCGGCAGGGGGTCGATTTCGGATGACGCCGTCCTTGCTGCGAGATCATCCGTCCCTCTTGTGCTAAGGCTTGGAGCCTGCCACACTATATTGGGCAAGATTTTATTCACGGAGGTTGTCTGTGAATAAAATCTTGCCGATAAAGTGTGGCAGGCTCCAAGCCTAAGCACAAGAGGGACGGACGATCTCACAGCAGGGATGCTGTCGTCCAAAATCGACTCCCTGCTGTGCTGCTGCAACAAAACTGTCCCGGGTGATCCTTGCACGGCAAGGATCGTCTGAAAATGTCCTAAGTCTGCCAGTTCTTTTAATTCCCTTAGATGAAGTTTATCTGTCTCAGGAGACTTGAACTCATTTATATTGGCCAGGTATTCCTGAAATACTTTTTTAACCAATTCTGTGCTGTATTTCCCCTACTGCATCATCTGCTCCATCTTCCCCAAGTTGAGCACTGTTCCCCATTTGGGAGAAGACTGAAGCAAAGAAGGTGTTAAGTAGTTCTGCCTTTTCTCTGTCCCCTGTTTGCCTTTTGCCATCTTCTCCACTCAGCAGCCCTACCATTTCCTTATTCTTCCTTTTGCTACAGACATACCCCCCAAAAGGCCATTTTTATTGTTTTTAAAATCTTTAGGAAGCCTGAGCTCCATCTGAGCTTTGGCTTTTCTGACTTTCCCCCTACATGAGCTGGCTATTTGTTTGAATTCTTTTTTGGTGATTTCTACCATTTTCCATTTCTTGTACATGTCCTTTTTAAGTTTTAGCTCAGTTGAGAGTTCTTTCAACATCCATCCTGGTTTCTTTAGACACCTGACATGTTTCCTCCTCATTGGAACTGTTTGAAGTTGTACCTTCAATGTCTCACTTTTAAGAAACTCTGATCCTTCTTGAACTCCTTTATCTCTTAGTATTTCTGACCATGGGATCACCCCCAGTAACTCCCTACATTTTCTGAAATCAACTTTCTTAAAAGTCTAGAAGGCATGTCTGACTATGCTTGGCTTTCCCTTTCCTCTGTATAACAAACTCCAGGAGAACATGGTCACTTCCCCCTAGGGATCCCGCCACTTCCACACCATTAACCAGGTCATCCCCATTGGTTAGGATTATATCTAAAATAGCTGATCCCCTTGTTGCTTCTTCCACCTTCTGGACAATGAAATTGTCTGCAAGGCAAGTGAGGAATTTGTTGGACCTTAAATTCTTGGCAGAGTTGGACTTCCAACAAATATCAGGATAGTTGAAATCCCCCATTACTACTACATCTCTCCTTTCTGAATGTGTGGTAATCTGTTCCCTGAAGGCATCATCCAAGTCCTCAGTTGGCTTGGAGTCCTGTAGTAGACCCTAAGAATGATATCCCTACTGTTTCTCTCTCCCTTAATTTTTACCCAGATATTCTCAGCCTGGCTGCCAGGATTTAAGTCATGGATCTGTTCACATGACTATTAGTCATTTTATTTATTTATTTATTTATTTAGTCATATCTTACCTTTCTCCCAATATAGGTCCCAAGGCAGCTCAATGGAAATTCAAATGTTTAATTTTTGTACCCCCATCATTTCAGCTTTATGTGTTCTGAGGTGATCTATGCAAACAATAGAATTAAACATTGGATTTTGCATTGTTAGACATTAGTTCAGTATAAATTTTATCCTTGTATGATATTAGCATATGAAAAATCACACGCTAGTGATGATTTACAACTACATGGTATAAATAGGTGATGTTGGTATTTTTCCCTCAGTACTTTTTATTAAAGCATATCACAAAGCAAATTAACTATAGGTGCTTTCAAAAAATGAGAAAAAAAATTAAACATTTAATAGTTCCTCTGTGTGCATTTGCTTTCTCTTAAGCACCTGATGAAATTGAGCATAATGGTAGGCTAAGAAAAGAATGAAGGAATGTGTGCAGACACACACCATCAAAGAGAAGATTTCTCCTGTTATGAGCTAATTCTAGTTCATTTTCCATGTTGAGACAACCAGGTTCAGAATAAATTTTGCATGTATGTCAAGTCTTATTCCAGGAAAATATGGGGAAAATTGATTAAAAATGTATTGTAGCAAAATAAATAATTTTGAGAGACACACAGATTACACTTTAACGTATATTCCCTGGAAGGAGATTAATAATACTGGGATGACAGTTGTTTCCATCATTTGAAAGAGAAAACAACATTTGGTAAAGGTAAATGCTTCATACTGAAAATCTTAAGCCCGGCAGAGGGAATTCTAAGTGTCATTGAAGAATATGCAAGACTATAGAGTTGGACAGTTGAATTATATGTGAAGCAAGAAATACAGTGAATGTGAATGTATGTAAGGAAATGTTGAAAGTGGAGGAACATAAAAAAGTAATATATGCAGATGATACCATACTACTAGCAGAAAATAAAAAAAAAATAATAAAAGCTTGAAACAATTACTTATGAAAGTCAAGGAAGAAAGTGCAAAGGCAGATTTATAGCCAAACATTAAGAAAATAAAAATAGTGACTACAGATGATTTGCATAGCTTTAAAGCAGATGTTGAAGACATTGAAATAGTTCGAGATTTTCCATACTTTGGATCAGTCATTAAGCAGAATGGAAACTACAGTGAAGAAATCAGAAGAAGACTAGGACTTGGAAGGGCAGCTATGAAGGAACTAGAGAGGATCCTGAAGTGTAAAGATATATAATTGTGATAACATTCTTCATCCTCTCTGTGCAAATATATGTTATTTTTTCCTCAGCAAACCAAATACATAATTTATCTTAATGAATTATTCCAGGTGACTTGTTTTCATAAAAATAACATAGTCAGGATCTTTTAAAAACGAAACTGAACAGCAGCTGTGCAATTCTTTGGTTCCAGTTGAAATAATAAATCATAATCACTTTATCAGATACCCAATTGTGATGAATCAGTTCCTCTGTTACAATTTTCATTTTTAGTTCTGGAGATGGATATTTCTATCCACATGGATTTTCTCTTACGTTTACTCTGCTTCTTCAGTAATTTCTTGTTCTTCTAAAAATTAAATCATTATATTGGTAAATCAGAAGGACTGAGGGAATGGCCTCACTAAATGGTGGAAGCGGAATATCATAGGTCATTCATTCATCTCTCTCTGTCTCTCTCTCTTTAATGTAATATTGCCTTTACATTTTAGACATGGGAAAGCAAAGACTTATTCTTTAAAAGGTGAATTCATTATAAAGAACTTCTTTTTGGAGGCCTTTGGGATGATAACCATAGCTAATTACTTATAAAGTAACTTTCAAAGATCTAGGGAAAGCTAGCATGGCTGTAGCTTGTTTTTCACTGAAAAATATATAATATTAATGAATTATTAGGGCACTGAATCCTGTTTGAATGATTTTTAGAGCTTAGAAATAATAAGTGACAAGCAAAGTGGTCACCAGTAATGAATTTAAAAAGAATTAAATTCATTACCATTATTAAAATATGATAGTTAAAAACATAACATGAATTAAAAACATAATAACAATTAAAAATACAACATTAAAAGCAGCACAATTAAAATTCATGTTTCAAATGCCTGCTAAATAAAAATGTCTTCAACTGCCAATGAACAGAGAGCAGGGAGGGAGCCAACCAAACCTCCTGTGGAAATTCCAGTCTGGGAGCAACCATGGAGAAGGCTCTCTCCCAAGTCATTAACAATCACATCTGTAAAGGTGCTGGGAATGAGAGAAAGCCCTCCTCTGCTGATCTGAACACTCAGGCTGGATTGTATAGGGAGAGATTCTTTCAGATTGTCTGGACCCAAGCCATTTAGGGCTTTGAAGGTCAAAACCAACACTTTGCATTCTGCCCAGAAACAGATCAGTAGCCGATTGAGCTGTTTCAACAGGGGAGTCTCATGATCCCTGTAGCCAGCCCCAGTCAAGAGCTTTCCTGCAGCATTTTGGACCTGCTGAAGTTTCTGAGCAGTTTCCAAAGGCAACCCCACATAGAGTGTGTTACAGTAGTCTAAATGGGATGTAATCAAGGCATGTGTCATCGTAGCCAGATCCTACATGACAAAAAATGGGCACAGCTGGTGCACTAGTTTTCACTGTGCAAATGCACTCCTGTCCATGATCAAAACCTTAGAATCCAGGCTCAGATCTGAGTCCAGGTGCACACCCAAGTTGCAAATGTGAGATTTCATAGGGACTGTGACCCCATCCAGCACAGGCTGAATCCCTGTTCCCTGATCTGCCTTTCTACTGACCAGAAGCACCTCTACCTTATCTGGATTAAGTTTTAATTTGTTTTCCCTCATCCAGTCCATTATGACAGCTGAGACTGCTTTAGCACAGAAACAGCTTATTTGTAATAAAATGGAAAGGATAGAGTTGTTTTTCACACTGATACTGATGACACTGAACCTCAAAACTCCAGATGACCTCTCTCAGTGGTTTCATGTAGATATTAGAAAGCATGGAGGACAAAACTGAGCCCTGAGGGACACCTCAGGTTAGTGTCCAGGGTGTTGAACAAGCTTTCCCCATTAACACCTTCTCAGTCTGCTCCTCCAAGAAGGATTAGAGCCACTGTAAAACAGTGCCTCTGAGCCCCATCCCAGTGAGGTGACCCAGAAGGATACCATGGCTGATGTACCAAAAGCCACTGAAAGGTCCAGCAGAACGAAGAGGGACACACTCCCCCTGTCTAGTTCTCTGCATAGGTCATCCGCCAAGGTGACCAAAGCTATCCCATAGCCAGGGATAAAGCCAGATTTAAATGAATCTAGATAATCCATTTCATCCAGGAATGCCTGGAGCTGGAAGGCTACCACATGCTCCAACACCTTGTCCAAAAAGGGGACACTGGAAGCTGGCTGATAGTTCTCCAGTCTGGTGGGATCCAGGAAAGATTGTTCAATAGTGACATCATTGCACTTCTTTTAGGCAAGCTGGAAGCCTGCCTTGCTGTAGTGAAGCATTCACTACTCCCCTTACATAATCTGGCAGTTCCCCTTGGGCTTCTTTCAACACCCAGCAAGGGCATTGGTCCAGTTTGCACATGGTGGCTCTCACCTCTCCAAGGATCCTGTCCACATCTTCAGATCACAAAAATTGAAACATATCCAGCAACACTGGACAAACAAGATCCAAGGTTGCATCCACTGGACCTGTATCAACTACAACATCCAAGTCATCATTGCTATAGTCTCCATCTCATTCACTTTATCACCACCAGCTCCCTGGTGAACCAGGGTGCTTCCTTGGCTCCACTTCGTGAGTGGGGGATGCTTAGGTGCAATCATGTCCATCATTCTGGCCATATCCCTATTCCAGAGATCAGCCAAGGCTGAGTCATCAGGAATCCATCTGGATCCATAAGCCTCCTGGGGCAGAACATTTTAATTGGCCCCAACTCCTGCAGAGGCTCTGAGGTCCAGCGAGTCTAAAACCCACCAGGTAGTGGCAACAAAAGTGTTGAAAGTTCCTCCTCACTTAGATCACCATCATCCTGCCCAGCACAGAAAACTAGGTCCAGAGTATGTTCTGCAGCATGGGTGGCACAAGATACTACATGGGAAAGACCCATGGTTGTCATGGAAGACATTAAATCCTGACCTGCTCCCAATAGAGAGGTCTCTGCATGGATATTGAAGTCCCCCAGCACAACTAGCTGAGGTGACTCCAACACCACCTCTGAGATCAACCCAGCCAGATCAGGAAGGAAGACTGTTGAGCATTTGGATGGCTGGTACACCAACAGAATCCCTATTCTGTCCCTGCCACATACCTTTAAATAGACATACTCAAACCTAGTAGACTGTGAGATAGGGTACCTGGTGAGGGATAGGGAATCCCAGTGGACCACTGCACCCCCCCCCAGGCCTCTCCTGCTGTTCAACAGCAAACTACAACATTTTCTAGTTACTTTAAAAAAAAAAACCTTAAAGAACATTTTCAGTTGACTTTTTTTCAAGTTGAGACATTCCCATATCAATTAAAAGATGTTTTCCAAAAAAAGTGACAAGTAATAAAAGTATCAATTCATTTAACAGATAACTCGGCAAATTACTTTTCTACAAGTAGTAACCATCGTAAATAATCTTTACATTGATTTTCCTTTGGTTTTTTTCAGGCTGTGAGGCCGTGTTCTAGAATAGTTTCTTTCTGATGTTTCACCTGCATCTGTTGCTGGCATCCTCAGAGAACGGTTCTGCTACTGCTGATTTTTCTGGTTGGCCCAGTCTGCAGTGTCTCTCGTGTTCCTTGATTCATGTTTGCACACTGCGTTTAGTGGTCCCTATGTAAACTTTTCCACAGCTGCATGGTATGCGGTAAACTCCTGCAGCTGTGAGAGGGTCTCTTTTGTCCTTTGCTGAGCATAGCATTTCTTGGATTTTTCTGGTTGGTCTACAGATTGTTCGGAGATTGTGTTTCTGTCACAGTTTCCCTATTCTGAAATAGAAAATAGAGAACAGTTTCCCTATTCTCATCAGTTTGCCTATTCTGTCACAGACAGAATAGGGAAACTGATGAGGAAACAGAACCTCCAAACAATTTATAGACCAACCAGAAATATCCAAGAAATGCAATGCTCAGTGAAGGACAAAGAGACCCTCTCACAGCTGTAGGAGTTTACCACATACCTTGCAGCTGTGAAAAAGTTTACATAGGGACCACTAAATGCAGTGTGCAAACACGAATCAAGGGAACATGAGAGACACTGCAGAATGGGCCAGCTAGAAAAATCAGCAGCAGCAGAACATGTGATAAACCAACCTGGACACAAAATGCTATTTGAAAACACAGAAATTCTAGACCAGGCCAACAACTATCATGTCAGAATGCACAGAAAAGCTATTGAAATCCACAAACACCTGGACAACTTCAACAGGAAAGAAGAAACCTTAAAAGTAAACAAATTCTGGCTCCCAATTTTGAAATACAATAGAATCAAAACTCAACACTTACAAAAGAATTCCACCCAGGGACAGGGGGATTCCCAGCAGATAATGGCCCATCAACCAATCATTAGTCAAACAGGCACTAATGAGCCTTGCATTTCTATACCCAGAAACTAACCATTCAACTACACAAATTTACATATACTCCCCAACAGAGGTTCACAGCATATAAACTCCACACACACACACCCCTACCCAACCATCCTCTGAGGATGCCAGCCACAGATGCAGGCAAAATGTCAGAAAGAAACTATTCCAAAAATGTGAAAAAGAAACTATTCCTCACGGCCTGAAAAAAACCAAAGGAAAATCTATGGATACCGGCCGTGAAAGCCTTCAACTCCACAAACCTTTATATTCATACTCCTTGACAAATAATGGAAACCAATTGTTTTTCAAATGTCATTTTCCAAACACAAATTTTCTTTATTATACTTTTATAACCAGAACCCCAACATAGTTTTATCAGTGCTGAATTCTAACTCTCAACTACAGTTTCCCAGTTTGGCATGTGATCATTCATAATAATAAATGATTTTTTCCCTTTCTGGTTTGAATGCCATTTGATCGTGTGTGTTTTTTTAAAAATATATCCATCTTCAAGAGATAATCTGTTCCTAATAGTAGGCACTAATTTCTGGTTCTGGTTACACATGTTAATCAAAATAAAGTCCTGGTTTGGACCTTTTGTCCACTGTGGTTTAGCCTGGAAACAGAGATATTGAATGAAAGACAAAGCTTACTGCATATATATGACATATCAGGCTGTATTGCCCTGAATTTAATGAACAATCAGTTCCAACCTTTATAGGCCTAGTTCCTCAACTGTCAGAGCAGTCAAGAAGCATGCAGAGTGGCATACTAGAAGTTTAACTTTCCAGACGGATGTGAAATCCTGTCTGGAAACAGCAGGTAAAGCTGCATATCTGGGCAGTTACCCTGAGATTGTGGCATCAGTCACATCAGGCATCAGATGCTTCAAGTGATTGAATCCTGCTGGTGACTGAAAGCTACTCGGTCTCATAGCAGATGATTATTGGCCTATGGCCTTCACAGGAAGAAAATGTCCACTTGCATTGACAAAGATGGTAAGTGACGCTTCCATCAGCGCTGTTTATGCACAATCCTAAATATACACTGGACTGACTGTGTGAATAATGTTGATGTCCTTGGGCAAGCAGGGATCACCAGCACTGAGGCCATGATATTGAGAATGCAGCTGTGCTGGGCAGGGCATGATTCTAGGATGGAGGACCATCGCCTCCCCAAAATAGTACTCTATGGTGAACTCGTCATGGGTCAGCATAAGAGGGGCACTCCAAAAAAGCGATACAAGAACTCCCTGAAACAACATCTCAGGCTCGGCCAAATTGATCACCAACAATGGTCCGCCCTGGCCTCACATCAGGAAGCATGGAGACACACTATCCACAATGCAGCAGCCTTATTTAAGAACTCACGCTGAACAAGTCTTGAAGAGAAATGACAACGCAGAAAGAATCACGACCCGGAAACATCACCCAAGGAGACCTTCTGCTGTGCTTTCTGCAACTGGACTTGTCTATCTCAGATTGGCTTTTTTGGTCATCAGCGCGCTTACAGAAAACGCGGGATGAGTCCTTCTTGAATCTTTGTTTGCGAAGAAAAGCCAGAGAGAGAGAGAGAGAGAGAGTAAGTGAGGGTTGCAGGTTCAGATTTATGAGGCAATTGAACACATCCTTGGAGTTATGAATTCATCTAACATTTTTGCATGGATGTGTAAGACTCTCAGCTTTTGCTTGCTTAGCAGGTGCATACTCCACATAACTATTGTACCATATCTGTGATCTGTGAGGGCAGGATATGTTTTGTTTTTGTACAGTTCTCTTGCGTGATTGCAAGAAGGGAAGAAAAAATACAAACCCTGTTAGAGAGATGAGTAGGTAAAGGGTCCTATCCTTGTTTCATGTGGGGGGCATGAAGCTCTTCCAGTTGCTGCTGCTGTTGTTTTGTGTCTTCAAGCTGTTACTGACTTATGGTGACTCCAAGGTGAACCTATCATAGGGTTTTCTTGGAGAGAGTTCTTCAGGGAGGTTTTGTCATTGTTTTTCTCTGAGGCTGAGAGAGTGTGACTTGCCTGGGGTCACTCAGAGGGTTTCCATGGCCAAGTGGGGATTTGAACCCTAGTCTCCAAGTTTGCAGTTCCACATCTAAACCAGAACACCATGCTGACTTCCAGTTGCTAGAGATCAACTATTGCACTACTCAAACAAAGGGTATTATAGAAGACGTGGAGACCACAGTTCCACATTTGCCATATGTCAAACTTCTCCCCCCTTTCCTTGGACTGGGGTTTGACTGGCTATAGATAGTACTTGTACTGGTGTGGGTTCACTCACAGGGTTAGCATGCCAAATAAATACTAATAAGGGAAATAATTCACAAGGAATCTGGGTTTGATAAACAAAACATAAAGATTAGTTTTACATAAACAGTGTAACAGAAACACTTTGAAATTTGTCTCCAACTTGGTTAACTTCAAGCTGTTTGATAGTCACACTTGTGGTGACCATGTAACTCCAGAATCTGCCATACTCAATAACATGTTGTTAGGTCCTTTCTTCCCTCTCATTTTGTATTCCAATTTGCCTCTATTTCTCTTAACACCATCCCCATTGCACCTACTATCCCTCAGCTGCTCTTACAACCATATACACACATCCCAGCACTCCCTCATCACATCACACCTCATACTCCCCCCCTCTCAACTGTCATCCCCCTCTTTTCACTCTAGGAGACCCCCTCCTGTACCAGTTTCCTGCCACAGAGTTGGCACCTTTATGCTTTCTCCCCATTTGCTCATCAACATTTCATTAGATGCTCATCACATGCTCTCTACAGAAGAGAATTGCTTACGTACCTGTTTTCCGTGGTAAAGGAAATAACTTGGCAAAGTCTCAGACCTCCTAGCCTTGAAGCCTGATGCTAAGGGAGATTGAGTCCATTAAACAGTTATTTCCCAAAGTTAGATTTGACAGTAAAAATTATATCTAGGGAAGTAGAGGTATGAGTGGTGTCAGCAGCCGAAGTTGTACAAAATACAAAATAAATATTGATGCTAGATGGTATAACATTGGTAAGATGGTATGAAAACTGAATAGTTTGCATGTGTCTGAATTAACATATAGAGAGAGCTGGTGAGGACATTTATGATATTTAAGCTTCATGACATTATGGAAGGATTTGTAAAAAATATTTTGGAAGAAAGAAAGCAGGCAAGCTACACTAACATTTCCTATGGCAGAAGGATAAGGGTGGATAGAAACAGAAGCAGTATGGAGAAAATGGGAAGAGGCCTCTAAGGCTATCTTGGCTGAGAGAAAAGATAGGAGGATCCTCACAGACTAGAACAACTCATTTGAGATAACACTGTCTATGAAGTTACGATTTACAACTAATAGGATTTGTGCTTGGCAATAACGGAGACTTATCCCTTAACTACCACACCTGCAAGGGAAATGGTACATGAGTGGTCTGATCTTTGGAAGAGCTGAATGAGGGACATCTTGGTTGAGTGTCCATATCAGTGCATCGGTGCACTGCACTATTAAAAATTAAGTATATACTAGAGGTTTTAGTAGCTGGTGTGCTTTGCTATTATTCTTTAATAAATTGTGGTTTGTTTAATTTCAGTAATTAGTGCACAGTTCTCCCTCTACTTGCAAATCAAAATGGTTTAAATTTTGTGGGTTTTCTCCCCTTTAAAACATTGATGGCATATCTCAACTGCTAATAGAAACTTAGTTGTATTTCTTGCAAAGTTTTCTTTGTTCAGTTTAAGAAATTGAGGAACATCAAGAGTTAAAGGAAAGGAATAATTCTTAACCATATTAAAAGAAAAAGAAGAATAGAATCTTAATATGTGCAGAAAAATCGAAGCCTGTGTAGTTCAATTAAAGAAAGGATTTAGGTCAGTGCTCAATTATTTCAGTCACTTTGTCCACCTCTAATGCCTGCATATTTTCTACTTCAGATAGTAATTTGTGACCTCCCATTTTGCCTTCCCATGCTTTCACCCTCAATTCTCTCATATCAACACATTTTCTTGATGGAATAATTTGGACTAGTAATTTCAAAAAATTTTTACAGCAGCCCTTAAGCTACAGTACATTTTTAAAGTCAGCAGGAGTCTGAGATATGTAGTTTCCATATCTTCACTAGCAATGAATTTAGCAAGCTAGGAATCAATATTCTATGTTTGAGCACACACACACACATATATAAGAGCTTGCTCTTAAAAAAAAAATCACGTTTACAAATCAAGGCCACATTGGTAAGATTGTAAGACACAGTCTCTTACAAGAATCACCTTTTGCTCAAATGTTTGCATGGCTGAAGTAAGAAGAAAAGGAGCTGTGGTGCTCATGTCCAGCATGTGAGTTTTCTCTGCATCTGGTTGACCATTTTGTTAATAGAATATGAGACTAAGGAGATTTTCAGACAGCGTTTAACAGTGCCTACCACGGGATGAGGTCCCGGGAGAGGAACGGCGCTCTTGCGCCGCAGGGGGGTCATTTTCGGACACCGCCGTCCCTCTTCCGGGATCCTTTGTTGCACATCCGTTTAGTTTTGGAAGCGGCTGCACCATATTTTAAGCACAGAAGTTGCCATCTGTCAGGAGTGCTTTGACTATCCCTGCATTGCAAATGGTTAGACTGGATGGCCCTTGTGATCTTTTCCAGCTCCATGATTCTATGAAACTTTCAAATACTGTACCAAGTTTTCAAGTCATTTTATTAGCTGAGATATCAATCTTTACTTATTCCATCCTCATATGGAAGAACGAAACTTTGCACTGTTGATGATTTTGCATTTGGGGATTTTTTGGGAGAGGGGAATATTTAGCATAATATCAGGGGGACTGCTGAAGAAATCAATGTTTTTCTGCAGAAAGCAGTGCATTTTGTAAAGAAAGCAATACTTTCTGGGAAAAAGTATATTTTGTACAAAAAAAATGTTGTTGCGCACTTTTTTAAAAAAAAAAAATCCAAATGCAAAATATATTATAACTACATACATATTTATAAATGTATGTAAATATGCATACATACATACACTGTTTGTCTTTTTTTCAATGGGGATGTCATTGTATTAAAGCAACCTTCCCCACCGAGGACAAGAAAATGTGTGAGTATTCTTGCACCCCTAGTTTGCTTGGATCACTATGAGCACTAGGCAGGGTCACCCTATTGTTCTCTAAAACAAAGAAGAAGGAGGCTTTTCCTTGGTTTTTTTCCAGGCTGTGAGGCTGTGTTCTGGAATAGTTTCTTTCTGACGTTTCGCCTGCATTTGTGGCTGGCACCTTCAAAGAATGGTTGGATAGGAGTGTGTCTGGGGTTTATATGCTGTGAACCCCTGTAGAGGAGTATATGTAAATTTGTGCAATTGAAGAGTTAGTTTCTGGGTATAGAAATGCAAGGTTCATTAGTGTCTCTTTGGCTGATGGTTGGTTGATGGGCCATTATCTGCTGCGAATCCCCATGTCCCTGGGTGGAACGCCTTTGTAAGCATTGAGTTTTAATTCTATTGCATTTCAAAACTGGGAGCCAGATTTTGTTTACTTTTAAGGTTTCTTCTTTCCTGTTGAAGTTGTCCAGGTGTTTGTGGATTTTAATAGCTTCTCTGTGCATAATGACATGATAGCTGTTGGCCTGGTCCAGAAGTACACAATTACACAAATTTACATATATTCCCCTATATGGGTTCACAGCATATAAACTCCAGACACACTCCTACCCAACCATTCTCTGAAGATGCCAGCCACAGATGCAGGCGAAACATCAGAAATAAACTATTCCAGAATACGACCTCACAGCCTGAAAAACAAAACAAAACAAAACAGAAAAACTAAGGAAAATCAATGGATGCCAGCCGTGAAAGCCTCTGACTTCACAAGAAGAAGGCTACTTCCAATTCCAATGGACAGGGAGATTAATCTTTATTGCAATGGATAGCATCCTCTGCCATATATCAAGGATCATCGTAGCTTAGTGAGCTGCCCATGCAGCACACAGCTCTACCTTTAAAACCATGCTGCCACCTTCCAATCTCTGCTGCCTGAGGACTCATCCCGCACTTTCTGCAAGTGCGCTGATGACTAAAAAGGCCAATTCAAGATAATCATGTCTGGTTGTAGAAAGCACAGCAGAAGGTCTCCTTCGGTGATGTTTCCAGGTTGTGATTCTTTCTGCGTTGTCATTTCTCTTCAAGACTTGTTCAGCGTGAGTTCTAAAATAAGGCTGCAGCCTTGTGGATAGTGCGTCTCCATGCCTCCCAATGTGAGGCCATGGCGGACCATTGTTGGTGATCAATTTGGCCGAGCCTGAGATGTTGTTTCAGGGAGTCCTTGTATCGCTTTAGTGGAGTGCCCCTCTTACGCTGATCTGTGGCGAGTTTACCGCAGAGTACTATTTTTGGGAGGCGATGGTCCTCCCTCCTAGAAATGTGCCCTGCCCAGCGCAGCTGTGTTCTCAATATCATGGCCTCAATGCTGGTGATCTCTGCTTGCTCAAGGACAGCAACATTCGTAACATAGTCAGTCCCGTGTATATTTAGGATTGTGCGTAAACAGTGCTGATGGATGCATTCGTGGAGTCATAAGTGGTGGCGATAGGTGACCCATGTTTCAGACCCATAAAGGAGAATAGACAGTACAATGGCTCTATACACACTGATTTTTTTTGCTTCGCCTCAGGTGTTTGTTATTCAAGAATCTTTGGTAAAGTCTTCCAAATGCACTATATGCCTTTGCTAATCTGTGATCGATCTCTTTGTCAATCTTGGCATCTGAGGAGATGATGCTTCCCAGATAGATGAACTGCTGAACGGACTTGAGCACAGATTTGCCGACGGCAATGTGGGGATGGTGGAGTTCGTCCTGTGGTGCAGGCTGGTAAAGAACTTATGTTTTCTTCAGGTCAACTTCCAGCCCAAATAGCTCTGCAGCTTTTGCAAAGAAGGATGTTAGGCACTGCAGAACTGCTTCTGTGTGGGCAACAAGGGCAGCATCATCAGCGAAGAGCAGCTCACGGACTAGATAGTTTAGAGTCTTAGTGTGAGCCCTCAGATGGCTTAAATTAAACAAGCTACCATCAATACGGTAACGTATATAGATGCCGTCGTCTTCTTCGAGCTCTGCTGTAGCCCTTTGGAGCATCATGCTGAAGAAGATTGTAAATAAAGTTGGCGCAAGAACACAACCTTGCTTCACTCCATTACTTATTAGAAAGGGCTCTGAAAGAGCATCACTATATCTGACTTGACCCCGCTGGCCCTCGTGTAGCAAGATAATCATTTTAAGGAATTTGGGGGGACATCCTAGTCTTTCCAGGATCTGCCACAGACCTTTTCTACTCACAGTGTTGAAGGCTTTGGTGAGGTTGACAAATGTTACATAGAGACTCTTGTTTTGCTCTCTACATTTTTCTTGCAGTTGTCTAACGGCAAATACTATATCTGTAGTACTCCTATTGGCTCTGAAGCCACATTGGCTTTCAGGAAGAAGTTCTTCTGCAACAGCAGGAACTAATCTGTTCAGGAGTATCCTTGCAAGGATTTTTCCAGCAATAGAGAGCAGTGTTATGCCTCGATAGTTTGAGCAATCGGATTTTGCTCCTTTTTTCTTGTACAGGGTGATGATGATTGCATCATGGAGATCTGATGCCAGTTCCCCTTTTCCCAACAATTCACAAGGAGTTCATGGAATTTATCATGGAGTACATGACCACCATGTTTCCAAACTTCAGGTGGGATTCCATCAGTGCCAACTGCCTTGCCGTTTTTCATCTGCTGTATGGCCTTAAGGGTCTCTTCCAAAGTGGGAGCTATGTCCAATTCATTTTTCATTGCTTTATGTATCATATGTTGAATAGCTGAGCCTTGGACTACTCGGCTGGCACTAAAGAGACTTTGAAAATGTTCAGCCCATCGATTCAGGATGGAGACTTTATCAATAATTAATGTTTGGCCATCTATACTGTATAAGGAGCTTTGGACCTGATAAGTAGGTCTAAACACTGCTTTAAGAGCTTCATAAAATCCTCTATGATCACCCAGATCTGCACAGCATTGTGTCTTTTCTGCTATATTGATCCACCACTTGTTCTGCATGTCTCAGAGTTTTTGCTGAAGTTTACTACCTGTGAGGCAGAAAGCTGATTTTCTTACACGGCAAGTTGGCTGGGCGAGGTATGCCTGGTGAGCAGCTCTCTTCTTTGCCAATAGCTCCTGGATCTCTTGGTTGTTTTCATCAAACCAGTCTTGATTTTTCTTGTGGGAGAACCCAAAAGATTCTTCCACAGACTGGAGGCTACTGTTTTTGATATGTTGCCAAAGCACTGTGGGAGAAGGATCTGTAGAAATCTTCAAGTTTTGTTTGCAGATTTGCCTGGAAGTTGTCTCTCATGGTAGGTTGTTGAAGACTGTTGACTTGGAGTCTCCTCTTTAAGTTGCCATCCCTCTTAGGTTTGAACTTAAGATGAAGATTTAGTTTACATGTGATGAGGCGATGATCTGTTTTGCATTCTGCACTGGGCATCACTCGGGTATGATGGACGTTGCGAATGTGTCTCTGGCAAACTAGAACATAGTCAATGAGGTGACAATGTTTGGATCAGGGATGCATCCAGGTTGTCTTCAAGCTATCTTTCTGCTGAAAGATAGTGTTTGTAATAGTCAGCTGTTGTTCTGCACAGAACTCTAGCAGGAGGCGTCCGTTATCATTGCAATTTCCAACACCATGCTTGCCTAAGACACCTTTCCAGGCTTCGGAGTTCTTTCCTACTCTGGCATTGAAGACACCAAGGATAATAATTTTATCTTCTACAGGGACTTTTTTTATGAGTTGGCATAGGTCTGTGTAGAATTTGTCTTTCTCTACAGGGTCGGCTTGCATAGTTGGGGCATATATACTAAAGAGAACAACATGTGGGAGGTGTAAGGAAATAATGCGATCAGAGTGTCCTGTTGGCAAGGTTTCGAGTTTGGAGGCAATGGATCCTGAAAGATATTTTTCGGTTTTGGGTTTGCCAGACCAGTAAAGTGTGTAGCCGGTGCCGTGTTCTTTAAGGCTGCCTTCCTCATGGAGACAAACTTCACTAAGAGCTGCAATATCAATATTAAGTCGTGATAGTTCATGTTCTATTTGGGCAGAATGACACTCAGGCCATCCACTATCTGCAGAGTCTCGCATGGTTCTGATGTTCCAGCATGTAAGTGTCAGTTTATTTACACCTTTGGAGGCCAGTGTGTGCCTTTGTTTCTTTGTCTTGGTTTGACCGCATCAGAAGATGCCCGTTGGACGCGGCTAGCCAACCAGCCAGATGGGGATGAGCTTTCATTAGGCCACCTTTTCTAGGCCCCTCTCCATATGGAGCATGCAGTGCTCTCCTTAAAAAAGTCTGCTTAGTCGTTAAGGATGCTGCCGAACAAGACTGTCATCTCCCTGGTCAACCTCGAGCGACCAAAGTCCTGAACCGCCTGCATGCTGGGTTGTGTCTGCGGCCTCCAGTGCATCTTTACACCTGCCATTTCATCCCTTGCCTATCACTACAGGGCATTTTTGGAACTGGATTTATCCTTCGAGCCTGTGCAATGGATTTTTCTGGTGGAGCGCAGCATGCACAGAACTGGCCTCACCCTTTAAACCAAAGGTTCATTTGCTGTGGCCTTGCAAGCATGGACGTAGCAGCGAGGTTCTCAGGTTGTAGGTTTGATTAGAGTTTCCTTCTCTTAGATGGTTTACCTTACAGGTTGGACGAGCACCATCTGCCGGGGTTTGTGATTAGAATTTTCCTTCTCCTAGGATGGTTGCCATAAGTCTAGAGAGCCCATCCTGCCCTTTGAAGCTCTTTGTTAGACTTTTCGGTTCTGACTTGTCTGGCATGGGAGACCCTATCGGTGGCTATTATGCCACCGCCAGCATAGCTCAAAACAAGGCTGTGTATAATAGCCTATTTTTCACCCTAAACACACCCAATCTATTCTAATTTCTGATGCTAAGCAAGTGATGCGGGGAGGAGTGTTATTGGCAAGTGAATCAGGTCCAGTGAACTGTGCTGCAAAATTGATGCCTTGCTGTTTCATATAAAATCCTTTTCTCAGCACTCCCACACACACACACACTGAAAATCCCCTTCTCTGCTTCCTGATTGTACCGCTTTCAAATCTATGTGTGATGGTGGTAAGGTCCAACTTTCTGCCTGCACAGATTTGTAGCAGCTGCCAGTGTCTTTGCTTGACAGACAGTGGCTACTAGCCACATAACTCCAGCTCAAGTTAACAGTTAAATTCAACTGGTTGGTGTGCACATTCATAGACTCCCCCACCCTCACCCCAAAGTCCCTAATATTAGGGAGAGGGAAAGAGAGTAATAGTGAATTAGCCTGGCTGGTTCCTGCTCCCCCCTTTGGCCGTCCGTAACAGGCCAAGCTGGGCCAGCTAGAACATTTGGTCAGGCAGCAAAAATAAAAGTATGGAACAATCGGTTTTATTTCCCATTGTGGCCAGGGCTGAATGGGTTATTTCCTTTGCAAAGCAACTTCCTCCTCTTGCAATTGTCCAGAGACAGTTGCTAAATTCCAGGGCAGCTTTAGAAAAAGAGCAGATTGTGGCCCTTTTCAAGCCTGTGGAACAGCCGTAGAGGCAGTGACAGCTTTCAGAATTCTTGACCTCTCTTACAGAAAAAGCCAGCCTAAAACCCACCACTGTCCCAGTCCTGTCTTCAACCTGGGGAATCTGGTTGGAGCTCCCTTCTGGCCCTCACCAGAGCAGAGCAAAGGTCAGGACAAATCCTTTACTGAATGTTGCTGGAAATGCCATCATATTCATGATGTATGTATTTATTCATTGATTTCATTTGTATGCTGTTTTAACTAAGAAGTTATATGCTCTCTACAATTGGCCCAGGCTAGCATGCTGTCTGCAGCATTTTGGACCTGCTGGAGTTTTACAACAGTTTCCAAAGGCAGCCCAATGTAGAGTGCATTACAATAGTCCAAATGGGATGTAAATAACACATTTGTCATTGTAGCCAGATCTGACATCTCAAGCAATGGATGCAGCTCCTGCACTAGTATTTGCGTGCAAATATGACTCCTGGACACTGTTGAAATCTGGGCATACAGTTGAGTCCAGGAAAATGACCAAACTGTGAGCCTGAGATTTCAGGGGAAGGTGGAATCCTTGTTCCCTGGTCTGCCTTTCTACTGACTAGGAGCACCTCTGTCTTGTCTTTATTAAGTTTCAGTTTATTTGCCCCCATCCAGTATATATTACAACTGACATTGGCTCAATACTACAACAGCTTTCTTGGAATCAGATGGGAAGGAAAGGTAGAGGTGGGTGTCATCATCACATTGGCTGCACTGGACCCCAAAACTTTGGATCACTTCTTCAAGCAGTTTCAGCATAGGGGACAAAACAGAATCTTGAGGGATCCCACAGACATGGTCAGGACAATCAACAGCAGTCCCCCAGCACCACCTTCTGAGTTTGCCCCTCCAAGAAAGACCAGAATCACTGTATAACAGTGCCAATGAGTCCCATTGCAGACAGTTGGCCTAGAAGGATACCATGGTAGATGGTATTGAAAGCCATTGAGAGGTCCAGCAGAATCAACAGGGACACAATACCCCAGTCCAGTTCACTGCATAGGTCATCCGCTAAGGCAATCTAAGCTGTCTGTGTCCCTTAACTAGGCCTGAAGGTAGTCTGAAATGGATCTAGACAATCTGTTTCATCCAGAAACCCCTGGAGCTGAGAGGCTACCACACACTTCAGAACCTTGGAATATTAGAGACTGGCCAATAATTATTCAGAATGGTGTGATCCAGGGAGGTCTTTTTAAAAAATAACTGCTTCACTACATCCTCTTTCAGGCAGGATGGAAACTCCCCTTGTTGAAGTAAGGCATTGACTACTCCCCTTACCCACTCAACCAATCTCCCTCTAGCTGCTTTCAGAAGCCAGAAAGGACAAGGATCCAGTGTATATGTGGTGGCTCTCACTATTCCAAGGATCCTGTTCACATCCTCAGGCTGCACAAATTAAAACATAGCCAATAATACAGGACAAGTAGATGCCAAGATTACATCCACTGGACCTGTCTCGGCTATAGCATCCAGTTCAAAGCAGAAGAGAGCAATTTTGTCTGCAAAGTGCCTTGCAAATTCATCACAGAGGGCTGTTGAGAAGTCTTTGTTTTCTTCTTGTGTGCCAGAGTGTAAAAGGCCCTGACCACTTAAGACCGCTCCACTGGTCAACATTTTGCAGATACAATGGCGGCAGAGGAGTATAATTTCTTCACTGACACAATTGCCACAGTCTTCCAATGAGCCCTAGCCCATCACATCCATGTGATGTGGGGGATCATATCGTGGAGAAACAAAGAGGAGGAGAAAAAGGAGGAGGAGGAGGGGGGGAGGAGGAGTGGTTCAGAGATGCTGAACTGCACAAAGTGACACTGTTTGGGGGACGGGTGACATCAGCCTTATTGATGTCACAGTCAAGAACAGATGTGTTTATATCACAATTGTGTTCTCACTGAAGAAACTGGAGATGTTTTCAGAAGAAGAGCAAAGGATCCATATAAAACATGATAGCATTTGCACATTTATCCATTGGGTAGACAATCAGGATAAAAAAAGTAACAAGTAGTGCACACCATATATGTTCAGATTATATGATTCCCTCCCCCCTCTCCTGCCACCAGTAATAACTGTTCTTCTTCCTCTTCTGAGGAAATCAAAACGTACATTCCTGCATTCCTGAGACAGAATGTAAATTTAGGTATCATCTGTGAATTTTGTGACCTTGTGCCTTATATCTACAGCCACATATTGTAATTGTGTGTTCCATTATCAGCAAGATACAACACCCTACCTTCCCAACGTATGCTGTGCTCAAAGGCTTTTTAGGCCTATATGATATGTTAGTTGCAGAAACCTTTGCAGCCAGCCCACTACAAAATGGCAACGTAATCACCCCAAGGAGTTATAAAATATAAATTACTGGCTGCACAGTCTCTCTTAGCTAATAGGAGAGACATATTTGATGAATGTACACACTTGCACATATGCACACAAATCATTTTTTACTCTGCATAAATTCTTTGGAACAAAAGCTATGACTTACAAGTACAGTAAGTCCTTCTGTTTGAAAATCACAACTGTTCTACATTCTGGCTATGAACTTCTGTGATACACAGAGCTCGACACCACACTAACACCTGGAGTTTGACATAGTCACAGTTTTCAGTGACTATTTTGAGGGTATGTTGTTTCTGAAATAAGACAATAAATGAACCATTAGATAGAAAGTTCACTAAGCTACCAGAAATACATGTCAGGAATATAAATGTAACACAAGTATAATAGGCATTACTGAAACCTGGTGGGATGAGTCTCATGACTGGAATGTAGGAATAGAGGGGTATAACCTTTATAAGAGAAACAGGCCAAACAGGAAAGTGGGAGGAATAGCATTATATGTCAGGGATATTTACACCAGTGAAGAGATCCATGACATCAATACTGGAAGCCAGGTGGAGAGCATCTGGATAAAAATTAAAGGGGAGGGAAACAACAGGGATGTTATTGTGGGACTCTACTACAGACCCCCAAGTCAGACGGAGGAATTGGATGATGGCTTTCTAGAACAGATGACCACACACGCAGAAAGGAGAGATGTAGTAGTGATGGATGACTTCAACTATCCTGATATTTCCTGGAAATCTAACTCAACCAAAACTTCAAGGTCTAGCAAATTCCTTACTTGCCTGGAAGATCATTTCATGGTCCAAAAGGTGGAAGAGGCAACAAGGGGGTCAGCTATTATAGATCTGATCCTAACCAACAGGGATGACTTGGTTAATGGAGTGCAAGTGGTGGGATCCTTGGGTGAGAGTGATCATGTTCTCTTGGAGTTTATTATACAATGGAAAGGAGAAGCCAGGAAGAGTCAGACATGGATTCTAGACTTTAGGAGAGCTGATTTCAATAAACTCATGGAAATACTGGGGGTGATCCCATGGTCAGAAATATTAAAATTGAAGAGACCTCAAGATGGATGGGACTTTCTCAAAAGGGAGATACTGACGGTAGAATTTCTAACAGTACCATTGAGGGGGAAAAATGGGAGGTGTCTCAAAAAAACAGGATGGATGACTAAAGAAATTTCAACGGAGCTAAGTTTTAAACGCAACATGTATAGGAAATGGAAAAAGGGGGAAATCACCAAAGAAGAATTCAAACAGATAGTGAACACGTGTAGGAGTAAAGTCAGAAAAGCTAAAGTGCAGAATGAGCTCAGGCTTGCTAGAGAGATTAAGAAGAATAGAAAGGGTTTTTTTGGGTATGTCCACAGCAAAAGGAGGAAGAAGGAAATGGTAGGGCCACTATGCGGAGAAGATGGCAAAATGCTAACAGGGGACAGAGAAAAGGCAGAATTACTCAACACCTTCTTTGCCTCAGTGTTTTCAGAAAAGGTAAAGGGGGACCAACCTGAGGATAAAAGTACAGAAGACACAACAGGGGAAATCCAGCACAGAATAAGCAAAGAGGTAGTACAGGAAAACCTTCTTAATCTAAATGAATTTAAATCTCTAGGACCAGATGAACTACATCCAAGAGTATTAAAAGAGCTGGCAAATATAATCTCAGCGCCATTGGCAATAATCTTTGAGAACTCCTGGAGAACAGAAGAAGTCCCAGCAGACTGGAGGAGGGCAAACGTTGTCCCCATCTTCAAAAAGCAGAAAAAAAGGATCCCAACAATTATCGTCCAGTTAGTCTGAAATCAATAGCAGGGAAGATTCTAGAGCAGATAATTAAACAGAGAGTCTCTGAATATTTAGAAGGCAATTCCATAATCACAAAAAGTCATCATGGGTTTCAGAGAAACAAGTCATGCCAGACTAATCTGATCTCTTTTTTTGATACAATGACCAGCTTGGTAGACAAAGGGAACGCTGTGGATATCGCATACCTTGATTTCAGTAAGGCCTTTGACAAGGCTCCCCATGATATTCTTGCAAACAAGCTTGTAAAATGTGGTCTAGACAAGTTAACTCTTCAATGGATTTGTAATTGGTTGACCAGCCGAACCCAAAGGGTGCTCAGCAGTGGCTTCTCTTCATCTTGGAAAGATGTGACCAGTGGGGTGCCACAGGGTTCTGTCCTGGGCCCAGTGCTATACAACATCTTTATCGATGACTTGGATGATGGAATTAGGAGCATACTTACCAAATTTGCAGATGACACCAAATTAGGAGGAGTAGCTAATACCCTAGAGGACAGGATCAAAATTCAAAATGACCTGGATAGGCTGGAGAGTTGGGCCAAAGCTAACAAAATGAAATTCAATACAGAGAAATGTAAGGTACTGCACTTAGGGCGAACAAATGAAATGCATAGATATAGGATGGGGGAGACCTGGCTGAATGTGACTACATGTGAAAGGGATCTAGGAGTCCTAGTAGACCACAAGTTGAACATGAGTCAACAGTGTGATGCGGCAACTAAAAAGGCCAATGCGATTTTGGGCTGTATCAATAGAAGTATAGTGTCTAGATCAAGGGAAGTAATAGTGCCGCTCTATTCTGCCTTGGTCAGACCTTACCTGGAATACTGTGTCCAGTTCTGGACACCACAATTCAAAAAGGATATTGACAAATTGGAGCGTGTCCAGAGAAGGGCGAGTAAAATGGTGAAAGGTCTGGAAATGATGCCTTATGAGGAGAGACTTAGGGAGCTGGGTGTGTTTAGCCTGGAAAAAAGACGGTTAAGAGGCAATATGATAGCCCTGTTTAAGTATTTGAAGGGGTGTCACGTTGAGGATGGAGCAGACTTGTTTTCTGCTGCTCCAGAGACTGGAACATGGAGGAATGGATGCAAGCTCCAGGAACAGAGATTTCACCTCAACATTAGGAGGAACTTTTTGACAGTAAGAGCTGTTCGGCAGTGGAACACACTCCCTCGGAGCGTGGTGGGGTCTCCTTCCTTGGAGGTCTTCAAATAGAGGCTGGATGGCCATCTGTCGGGGATGCTTTGATCATGATTTCCTGTTTGGCAGGGGGTTGGACTGGATGACCCTCATGGTCTTTTCCAACTCTGCAATTCTATGATTCTATGATTCTAAGTAAGTTTGCTCAGTATCTTTTGCCAGGAAAATAGCATGGATTGCATTTTAATGAAAAGATTATGTCATTCATTTTGTTTCTTAAAGACTTTTCTACTTGAAACATGAAAAAATATATATACATGCTCTTATATTTTGTTGCATTTAACTAACAGAATCATGCTATATCACATTACAAAAGTAATGGAAAATTAGAATTTAAAATGGTGTGGAGATCCTCCATAGATTGAGGTGGCTTTCCCTGTTACAAAGTTACCCGCAATATGTAGAGGGTAGAGAAATTTGTGAGAAGGAGCCATAGTGAGTATTGTCTCCTTCATCAAGAGTTTAACTGTGGGGAACATCTGAGGATCCACCAGCAAATTTTACACTCCTCCAAACCTCAATAAGCCACATCTTCCCCACGCTTAAAGACAACAGTATAAAGTGGTCAATCATTCCCCCAGAAACCTCTGGATATGATGGCTCATTTAAAGGTTATTCGGGAGCACCTGTTTTTGATCTGAAATAACCTTTCTAAAGAAGCAGCTTATAAAATTATGGTGAAGGCCATGGAGATTTCTGGGATATCATCGGGTTTGGTAATTTGTTTTCCAAGGGGTCCAGCAGGAAGATATTGATACCCTGCTTATAGGCAAAATATTCAAAGGGGCATACACCAGAAAGAAGTAAAATATTCACAAATACACCAAACACAGTGGACACCTGAGTTCCAAAAAGTAGATGTCAGTGTGGACTAGATAGAAAAGGTGTGCTCAAATAAATGCTTCTTAAACCAAAACGTAGGGACCATGGCAAGCCACTTCTGATAGCAGCACATTGCACATGCCAGTTGCTACCACACTGCAGCCTCTGCGCTGAATGACCCCTGGGCAAACACTGGGATCAAGTGGCATTGCTCAGTGGTGTGAGGGGGGCCTCTCTGGATGACCTCCAAGTCCAAATGGGGGTTCAGTAGGGGAGAGGATGGAGTCTCAAATTGTTTCAGGCATCATAAACAGACAGTAAAAGTTTAACCTGGCCCAGTAACAGGTAGGTAGCCCATGCAGTTTTTTCAGTATGGGTATCTTACTCAGAGGCAATGCAAGAATCCAAGGCAGCTCACAATACTCAGAGCTCTCCATTGACGCCCGCTTGTCATGGAGGAGAGGCTTGTGTTCCCTAAAGAAGCTTTCAGCTATGCTGGCAGTGGAATAAATAGCCACGGGTAGGGCACCCCATGCCAGACAGGTCATGAGAGGTAATGACATATGGTTGGTAGTGGTCCTATAAAGCTTTTTTAGCACTGTTCTTAACTGGCTGTGGGCCATTTGGGGGCTATTTATGGGATTGTTGAGATCTATTAATACTGTGAAATCCATTCCTTGCCCTGGCTTATCTGGCTGTATTATCCGTGTTGTTTCCTTATTCCACAAATGTATTAATTAATTTACATTAATTAAGTTCCTCTATTTTTATTCAGTTGAATATCATTATCTCCAATTAATATTTATAAATTTCTTCAATTGTTCATTTTAATCATAGTTGCATGTATTTAGCACTAATGATGAGAATCCATCTCTGTGTTGTAGGGCATATCGACAGTGGACAATTCTGCTTCTGAAATAATCACATGGTATCTACCATTATGTGTGAATCAATATGCATTATCTTTGATTATTTAGAATTATGGTTTGATGTACTACTCTGTTGCTTATGACAATTTCCACATATTCATAACACTTCACTTTCTGCTATGCACCATTAGCAGCTATTTGAATACCATCTGTAATATTTTACTTGGTGTTTCTTTAAAAAGTTGTCAGTAAAAGAATACACAACCATCATCTTTCACTGTCTCACAAACTTTGATAATTTGCAGTTTGAAAGGCCTTTATTTTGCAAAAGTATGTACTGCTGCTAACATCACAATCAAAAGCTAAGACATAAATAAAAAGCTGGTTGGTTATCTCAGCATCTTAAACATAGCCGCATTTTTAATACACATGTGTATTGTAAAATCATGGTTGAATACATTAACTCAACTTTAAAATTGCTGAAGAATGAGCTTTTCTGCAGAAAACTATGCAAGCAAGGCAAAAAAAAAAGGGACAAATGTATGTGCACTTATAGAAAGAACTGCAAATAATTGTAATATTTGAGATGAGTTATTTCATGTAAAGGCAAGAATAGAAATTCAGGCATTTTTATTTTATAAACATTGCCATTAACAAGAGTCCTTATTCTTGAAGATTTATTAGCAAAATTGAATTTTCCATTTTTCACATGAATTATTTGTCCATTTCTAGCCAGACTAAGTTGCTTGACTCATTTCTGAAAATTTAATCCTGTTGTACTTGGCCTTTATTGTGCACAGTCTGGATCTTTGCTAATGTTTTAGTTAACAAGAAAAATATCTCAGTGCTCTAAAGCACACCCTTTTCATCCTTCAGATTGCCTTTTTATGAATGAAGGATTTAGTCATTTTACACAAGCAATAAATGATTATTTTCTCATATAGGCCAAATTGAAAAGATTCTTTTCACGGCTCACTTTGTTTCTTGTACTTTGGCTCCTGCTCAGTCCTCTGTGTCAGATGTCTTCCTGCCTGCCTTTGCTAAAACATTCATATCTGACAATTCCTCTAATATTTTCGGGGGGGGGGTCTGAGAAATTGAGAAACTAAGAGAGTATTAAAACCATAGGTTCACCAAAGTTTACTACTTCATCACTGAAGCATCAGCCATATGTGTGTGTGTGTGTGAAAAATATAAATTATTTCTAACAGTTATTTGGGTTATTCTCTTTAAGCTTATATTGCAAACCTTGTTGTAATTTGGAACTTTGAATTCCTCAAATCAAAGCCCTTACTGTAATGGGTAGCCTGCTTCAGAAATATATCTTTTTATGAAGGGTATTTCACATTTGAGCCAGCATGGCATAATGGTTTGAGTGTTGGACTACAACTCTGGAGACCAGGGTTCAAATCTCCACTCAGCTATGAAAACCCATTGGGTGACCTTGGGCAAGTCGCACACTCTCAGCCTCAGAAGACTCTGTGATAGGTTCATCTTAGGGTCACCATTAGGTTGGAAACAACTTGAGGGAGCACAACAACATTTCATATTTGGTGTATTTGATCTGTTCTTAACTCTTGCTTGCTGTTGTGTTCCTTCAAGTCACTTCTGATTTATGGATAACCTATCTTTGGGTTTTCTTTGCAGAACTTGTTCAGAAGGGTGTTGCTCTTGCCTTCTGCTGAGGCTGAGTGAGTGTAACTTGCCCAAGCAACCATGGCTGAGCAGGGATTCAAACCCTGGTCTTCCAGTATCCTAGTCCAACATTCAAACCATTACACCACACTGGTCTTGATACAGAAATTAAAATCATTAATATCCTGGCTGCTTTAGTTCCTGTGAGTTTAACAAAACTGTATCATCTGGTAAGGCTGTATGTTTGGGTCAGTCATTCAGAATGGTAAAGACAGAACTAGATGATAATAAAAGATCCCCGTCTTCAGATGTGCATCATTTGGAACAAATGTCCATAGGGGAGTGGAGATGTTTTTCTATCAGAATGATCAAGAGGAACAGGAAAAAAATGAATCTGTGCTGTATCATCCCTTGAAACTCCTCCTCAGTGTCATGTAATGCCTTTTTCAGACTCAGGAACCAGCAGCTTCTGACTTAAACAGTAAGCTTTATTTGGTACAGTAATCTAAAGATCTAACACCACAACATTCATTGTTCAGAATGAAAACTATTTTCAAAACATCGAATTAAAATGTATTTATGATCGACACAATCTGGTGGGCTACACAGTCATTGGCTATCCATCATCCCACTCCCCTTTTCTCACAGAGGCTGGGCACATCCCATTATTCTCACGGCAGCCCCAGCTTTAATCATACAGTTGCAGGCATACAACATATACTTCCTTGTCTTCCAGGACAGAACAAGCTGGTTAGCAAGAATGCAAACACAATTAGCCACAAAAATGATAGAACAGAAACCCTGGCAGGAGAAGGTCACGTCCGGACTGATCCTGACACTCAGATGCTTATATTCTTTTAGTTGAATTCCAACAAAAGTCCCAGAAGGAGAGACACTGTGCATCTCCTGTCTGATACCTTTCCATGTGAAATTACTTCAGAACAGAATAACCATTGTCTGATGATAATGAGCATCAGTCACTTCTAAATCTCTCCTGCCTGCCCTGCTCTGTAGATTGAATCTACAGAGTGGTTTTCATTTCCTAACTCTTCAATGCAAGGTAGACTGTTCATTTGTTTTGGTTTGTTTCCTCTTAAATGGGAACACAGTATTAAGTCTATGCAGATGGCAAGCTAGAAATTCTCAAACAAGATGTTAACAAGATAAACATATTATAATATATTATAATGTAAATGTTAATATAAATATGGAGATTTTCAGACAGGCAAAAATCTCCCCTTGCCGCGCGAGCAGCCTCCCGAAACTGCTGCGCGGCAAGGGTCTTTTTCGGACCGCGCTGTGCCTGTGGCGAAACCGTCCGTGTCACTTCCGTGAAGCTTGGGACGGCTCCGCGCCATATTTCAATCACGGAGGCTGCCCGTGCTTGAAATATGACGCGGAGCCGTCCCAAGCTTCACGGAAGTGACACGGACGGTTTCGCCACAGGCACAGCGCGGTCCGAAAAAGACCCTTGCCGCGCAGCAGTTTCGGGAGGCTGCTCGCGCGCCAAGGGGAGATTTTTGCCTGTCTGAAAATCTCCTATCTTTCTAATAGTAAAGTGTTTGAAATGGAGGTGTGAAGCTACATTTGCTCAAGTCTTTTAACAACTATGTGCCTGCAAGGGCCTGTAAACATAGACTCAAGTAAATATTCCCTTCAATTTTACTTTACAGTAGCAGAGCAGAAGAAAATTATCGGAAGATAATGGGGCACCAGTCACTTCTAAAACTGCCCTTAGGATGATGTCAAGCATGAGAGATGTAGGAGGTACATAAGGATATTATAATGGAGACTTGGGGGTCGTTTACACGGCAAAAATAATCCTCAAAAAATTTGCCAAAAAGCCTTATAGTTCCCACGTGTTCCGCATCTCCAGTGACGTTTTCAGAAGGAGGGGGTCTGAAAAACCCCTAAGTGGCGCATTTAATGATACCGCTGATTTTCTGACTTTTTAAAAAAAGTGCCGCATATTTGCGCATTAATGCATTTGTGAACTATCTGACACTTTGAAGTTCGGAACGTCCACCATCCACAAAAGTGGGTAGTTCGGTAACGTGACACCACAAAAACCTGCCTACACATCCGTCGTACCTTTCCGGTAAACATCTCCTTTGAAGCATCCTCTTTAAACATCTTTTGTTTTCCTAATGAAGGCAGTTCAGAGAACAAAGAAGGGTGGCAGGGGAATAGATTGGAGCCATGCCGAGACTCTTGATTTAACACCTCCATGGCTGCTACAATGTTGAGGTCGCACCATTGAAAGAACAAAGAACATAAATGATGACGAGAAGCCCAATCAGAACTCAATGAGGGGGGAAATGGGTGACCAATGGGAGAACGAGTGGTGGGAATTCCTGAAGGAAATACGTTGGAAAGGAATAACGTACTTCGTTGATTGATAGGTAAGATCATTTAAATATGCGGAATATCGATGTCGTGGAAACTAGAATAGTTCGATGTAAAGAACCTCACATCTTATTTAAATGCACATTATAATCACATCTGAACTACATCGCAGAACTAAATAGGATCCGAAATAATGTCATGGGAACCGTGCGGCACTAAAACGAAAGTGTGCTAATGTAATAAATACCACAACAAAAATAGCCGTGGAACCGGCCCCTTGGTAATTTAACAGCAATCTAATGAACTAGTACAAGTGCAGACTAACTTCATTTTGCCATTCATGCAAAAAATGGACTAGAGTAGCACCCCCGTATCCACTGTTTCATTATCCACTGATTCAGTTATCCACAGTTTCCGTTTCAGCACAGCTGCCATAGAGTCTTCCTATAAAATGCATCTTCTCTACATCTTCCAAGGCAACTCTATGGTATTTTAAACCAGAAGTCCCATTATTTTCAATGTCGTTCACTATTATCCACAGATTTTGTTATCCACAGTGGGACCTGGAACCAATCTCCCATGGATACTGGGGTCCTACTGTAAATCCAACTGCAAATTCTAATTAGTGTAAACCCACTAAATGAATGGAATTTATGTAAGTGTTAATTTATCAAGTTCCCAATTATCCAATGAGTCTCCTCTAAATGGGACTAACAATTGTATTTGGACCAGTAAGTTAGCTGGTTTATTTATTTTTTATTAAAATACTTATCTTCTACCCTTTACCCAAAGATCACAAGGCAACTTACAATAAAATCAACTTAAACCACAAATAATTAAACAAATTAAAAAGATTAAAATATATATTAAATAGTTCCTCAATTTAAGTTAGTTAATATAGTTAATAATAAGCTACAATATTGTGCTAGGTGTCAAAGACTAATATCTCTCTTTCTGGCTTAAGAATAGAATTCTTAAAAAACAAAAGAAACAAACCTTCCTTCACAGAACTAGCTGTTTAGGGTCAAATACAAAGATAAGAGAGGCTTTCATGAATCAAGGGAAGACACATATCTATTCCATCAATTGCTGTGTGCGCTGTGGTGTATATTTACAAAGGAGGGGAAGGGTTCAATGGTTACTACATTAATATTGGCTAGACTTAATCCTGCCATGGGCTGTTTTGCATTTTGTTTCTACAGAATAAACTGATGTCATGTAGAACTCAATAATAATAATAATAATAATAATAATAATAACAGATTGTAATGGCAAGGGAATGTTTAACCACTAACCTTTATTTCAATCTCTTAAATTAGATTAAATTAAAATTAAAATTTAATTTTAAAAATCATTGGGATTATGTGTATTGTCCAATTGTCCTTTTGCAAATTCTATTGGACAGGGGAGGGGGAAACTGTTGTGCTATTATGGTTACAATTATTCTTTATAACAATGGGGGGGAAACAAGCAGAACAGAACATACCCATCACCAAGAAATCCTTCAGTCACAAAAATAAAATTTCTATCATAATATAATTTTTTCCTTACTTTCCCCCCTCTAGTCTTAAAAGCTTTCGCATGTGCTTTTTCACTTTGGTACTATAGCAGAGTTCTAATCTAATCCCAGAGGCCAAGTTTCCATTTACAGTATTCCATAAGTCTGCAACTTATACATTAGGGTCAAATCTGAAACTTTATCAACTGTTGTCGGAAAAATCCATGTACAATCCATGATATATACCACATCCTTTGTCTACTATAGCAAAAATATCCTCAAAACATTCTGATAGGTTAATGAGGCATGATATTCTCTGCTTCAAAATACATTGACTATTTTTCCTTAACTACACTGATCTTCCCCTACAATGATCTTTACATCACTCTTCAAAATAGTCTGCCAAGATTCTGCAAAACAGTTATCAAACTGTATCTTTAGAGTAACTAGCCTTTTCTATTACAATGTTAAAGTTAGCAAGTTTTGTCACGGTCCCACAACAGAATTCACAAAGACAGAATCATAGAGAATGCAGAAATGGTTGTTCTTGCACAAAACCATTTGTAATAGAATGTACATGGGAGGAAAATGGGTCTAGTAACCACAAATAGCAAGCTTGGTTCTAGGTTTGAGGGGGCAAAATGGTCACCCCAACCAGGATCAACTTGTTATTTCCCATGAAGCCTTGAAATGATGTTGTAACAAAACTACATTTGGTGCACTGTAGGAAATTAAAATACTGGAAAGACAACTGCCTGACACTTCTCTCAGTATCAAACAAGGAAACAGTTTTAAAAGGAAAACCAAGGTATGTATCAGTGGTGAGAACCACCCAAACGAGTTCTGAGTTAACTGTTAGGAGTTGACCATATTGTGTGATCTGAAAATAAATCTTTTCATCCATGTTGTGCTCATTCATCCACATTATTCAGGGCAATAAGAATATAATGTGCATCTTGACCTCATCACTGAACACCCCCATACTGATCTGTAGGTTGGCCATCACATAGAATGCACAAAGTACTGAAATTTGCAATACAGTTTCTGATCATTAAGTCCCTCCCCAGCAATAACTGGAAGTCTCGCTCAATGAGGCTGGCAAATACAATCCTGATTCACACATATGGCATCTTCTGAAAAATTGCCAAGAAAAAAACTTATTTATAAAGTTCTTCCTCTATGTTCTGTCAGAGAAGGCTTAGAAGATGCAGAAATCCAGAACTGTAGTGGTTGTCTCAAAAATTGTATAACCATAACAACAAAGTGGTGAATCTATTTGTACACCAGGTAACTAACATATATGATACAATAACATCCAAAATCCACAAAACAGTGATACCTTTGTTGGTCTAACCCAAAAATGGGGGGGAGGGAAATGATGCAAGCTTGGAAAGATCCACAGGCTTCTTCATCAGGCAAAGATGAAAAACCATACTGGAGAAGAAGAAGAAGAAGAAATGGTGATGTTAGAGTCACAGGCCTACATTTTGTCATGCTGTTATTTTTGTCGTTGTCAGTTAAGATGGTGTAGAAAGATTTCCATATAGGCAGATGCCATTCTTCTCTTTGGCCATGTGCGTTTTAGAAGACAAAGGGGTTATCTACATAGGATAAATACCCCGGCTTGCCCCAATGCAAAAGCTCTGTAGTCCAAATGATGTATGACATTTGCCCATTCTGCCCCTGGGCAGCCCTCACCACCCCTCGGCCAGATACAGGGCTGAGACAGGGGCAAGCCAGAGTAGGGCTTGATAAAGCATTATAGCAAAATCCCCAGTTTAATCCATTATGAGCAGCCAAAAACCCAGATCAGGCCCCATGGATCTGCAGGAACCTGTTGTGCATGCTGGCCCCACTGCTGCCACCATCCCCCTGGCCCTCTCAGAAGCCAGGCAGGGGTCCCTCAGCATGTGACCAAGGCTGATCACATGCAGGGGCCTTCAGTCACATGTTGTAGGCTCCTTTCCTGCCTTTTGAAATAACAGAGAAAATGGTGGCAGCAGCGGTTGCAGGGACAGGCCTACATTCTTTTGTGGGCTCTGGCCCATACCATGGAGGTTACAGGGGAAGTGTGGGCCAACTCTGCAGCCAGGATATGTTGGTGGGGATCTGGCTTATGCTGGCTGGTGTAGATAAGCTCAAAGAGTCATAAAGTCCAAGAAAGAAAAGTGAAACTCCAATAGCAATGTACAAAAAACAAAAACAAAACAAAAAACCCTTCCTTTGATATCCAGGTTGTTGCCTTGTTCATATTATTTCTGTTCTATGCCCCCAAATATTGTATAAACTGGTTAGATCTTCCTTCTGTAATCTTCATGATAACAACCAAATCTTAGTAAGGTGTGTGAAAAGGGGGGGGGGATATATCAACGGAAATACTGTACATCTCAAACAGTTATATGCAGTTTCAAGGCACATTTATCCTGAAGTCTTAAATCTAATCCAAGGAGATTATCAGACAGGAACGCAAAAAGTGTTCCTGTCCCACAATCTCCAATCCTGTCCCAGCACAATAACCCTCCCCATCAGACTTACCTTCTCTTCTATCCAAAGGCAGCCCAGGCATGAACAGAGCTTTAACAGAGCTCCATTCACTTCCTGGACTGAAATCCCGCCCATTCTCGCAAGAAGATATGAACGAGGGAAATTCAAAAATAACAAGAAAAAAGTTCACAAACACATAAACACACTTTAAAAATAACAAGTAACCCAGGGAGGGTGCAAAAAAGAGGGTAGCCTACCTGGTTCTTGCAATCCGACATGGAAGTGTTCTGGCAGGATTGCCCATTGATGCTGGAATCACAAGTCAAAAATGGCACAAGGTTTCAGATGCTGGTAATGCCGGCACCAAAGCAGAACAGATGATTCCAGCCCATCAATAAAAAGAAATGGCAGAATAATGACAGCAGAACGCAAAAGGATATTGGTATCCTTTTGTGTTCCGCTGTCATTATTCTGGTGCCACATTAGCCACGTCTGATCTCCCAAAACTAACCACAATATATATTTCCAAAATTGTTCCCTAACAGTCTGGATTTCACTTTCCCCACCAAATAGATAGACAATACAATAACTATCCACAACATTGCTTGCAGCTTTTTGCTGGTGTTGCCATAGTAGTTGCCATGAAATAACTGGCCCATGTGGCGGTACAAGTGTCTGCACTATTGCAGCCTTGATGCCATTCAGTCACATAGATGGAATGTTGTGGATTTCTAAACCTACATCTATTATAGAAGTATATAGATTTAGACATATACCCCTAATCACACATGGAGAAATTTATTTAAAAAATGGTGGTGGAGCATGAGAGGATTTGCATCTGACAAAGCATTACTGGAGATTTTGAAATGACACTTCCTATAAAAAAAATCCTTCTGGGGAGTTTCTTAATACACTGGAAAATTAAAGGAAATTTGGATTGCTTTGTTATTTTTATGCTACCTTTATCTTTTAGCAATCATTTCAGAAGGTATCTCCAAGAATAAATTATTAAATGTTTTGTCTCTACCCATTTGATTCTGGAATTGGCATATATCTCTTTGATCCCTTAAAAAATACATGAACAAGATAGTTCAATATCATGGCTGTTTCCTTATCTCCATTCAGTAAATCCTTTATACTTTTTCTGTAAGAAATGTGCATTCATTATCCTTTATCATTTGCCTATTGTCTTTATACTTGAATCTTCTTTTCATATAAAAAGAACTATTGGTATTGTGTGACGATAATCAGTGTAGAATGTAATTTGCACTATCTAGTTAAGTTTCTATATTGTGTTCTTTTATCGATGTCCAGTTTCCAAATCATGTGTAGCTTAGCTTACTGATCACTATGGAAACACATAAGGTGCCGATTTTTGGCTTCTGATCAGTCCAATGCAAGACATGTAAAACAAGTCAGCATGAGGCAATCTTACAACTAGAAAGACCACTGTTAAATGTATTCCAAGATAAATACAGCTTGTTATCTCCCCCACTCTTGTGTTGTGTTTGATAAAATGTGTTTCAAGAGTCCACATGGGACGTTTGATAACTGTTTTGAAAATACATTAAAGTAGTTTAGTATCTGCTTTTATCCAATAAAATAATCTCCAATAATTCAGAATTGCAGCAGTTTCCAACCCCCCTTGGTACTGCTTGCTGGCTTGGATCCTGACTTGTTCCATTCACAGAAGGAGACCTGGATTTACAGAAGAACCCTTCCGGCTCATAGAAAGATCCCTTTGGGGACTGTAACTCTGCAGCCATGAACACAGAAGCCTTCTGTTTATGGAACAGAAACACTAGGATCCAATCTGGTGGGTCATGTGCTAAAGTATTAACAAAGGATTGTCCCCAGGATGCTTTCCAGTGATTGCATAAGGAGCTCCTGGGCGAGAATGATGGAGCAGGGAAGCAAAACTATGGAAATCCAGTTAGAATAATGCCTCATAGTGATGAGATTAAAAGGCATTTTAATCTCTAAAGTTCATATAAAGCTTCCTTTTTTTAAAAGTATGGATGGCCATCTGTAGTAGGTTTGGGAGCCAATTTTCTGCCTTTGCAGTCCTCTGGAAGCCATCTAGACTCCTTTAAAAAGGAAATCAAACAAAACCAGAAGTAGCTTCTTTTAAAACACTTCTGGTTTTGAAAAACATGTTGTTGTTGTTGTTGTTGTTGTTGTTGAAAGCTAAACAGTCTGGAGAGAGTCTGGAAGCTCTTTGAAAAGTGAATTGCTGTTCCTGGAGGCTTTTGGAAGTGGGGAGTGTCCTTTGGCTGAGCAGAAAAAGGGCTGTGCAATGAGGACTGCAAAAACAGTTTTGCCTACTGAGTTTGAAAGACTCCCTTACTTCTATGAAGTAATGATGAAGGAGATTATCAGTCTCAGCAAAAACCACTTCAAAAGATTGCAATGAGAACAGGAAGGGGCAACTTTACCAGACATCATTCTCTAGTATTCTGGGGCTATAGTGAGAATGTCTGTAAGGCATCCCATTTTATTAGAGGCTTGACCCCATCAGTGCAAAAGGGAAGCCTCATCCATGTCAGCACTACACCCCTGGAATGGCAGAGGGATGTGGGCATCTGGTAAGGCCACCCTTTCTGTTCTTGTAGTGAACTTCTAACGTGGTTGGGAGCATGAATTTTTGGCATCTGATAATCTCCAAAGGTGACTAGTCCAATTCAGCACCTACACATAAATCCTTGAAAGAAGGGGGGCTACTGGGCTCTGCCAGTGGGCTGTTTGTGGCCCGCCTGGAATCCTGTCCACGCTGGGTGCCCCCACAGCTGTGTGGAAGCCGGCCTGGGGGCCGCCATGTATACTTTCTTCTTCCTAGCCTACTCCAGGGCCAGGCTGGGAAGATGGGAAGTCACAGCCAATTGGGGCGGGCCTTCCCTGCTCCTATTGGCTAGGGCCAGGGTGGGGGTGGGATGTACGGCCATGTCTTCCAGCATGGGCAAATGACACTGTCTCTGCACTGGGGGTGGTATAAAAGCCAGCCCCTGACGTTAGAGACCACAGTTGCCTCCAAGGAGCCAAAGAGGACACATCGCTGCCTGGAGCAGGAACCGGATAACAGAGGTGACAAGGGCCGTTGGCATCAGCAGTGGCATGTGGTGGCATACAGCAGCACCCTCAATGGCTGTGTCGCAGGCCAGCCCATGGCACTTTGGTGGTTGCACTCAGCAGCGGTTGGCAGTGGCAGTCAGTGGTAGAAGGCTGAAGTGGCTGAGGCCAGTGGCGGTGGCAGCATGCGAGCCTGCAGAGCAATGAGACAGAGTACAGAGGCAGCAGCTGACAGCGAGGCCTTGCCAGTGATAGGAGTGGGCCAGTAAAGGTTCTCAGGCTGTAGGTTGGCAGTCGGCAAACAATAAAGCTTGGGGAGAGTGGTCCTTGGGTGGAGGGGGCCAGCTGGGCTCCTCGCAGTTGGGCCACTGGACCACTTGGGTAACCAGGATCCACTTGGACTGCCAGGAAGCCATTGGTGGGTGCCACTGGGGGCACCACAGGCCACCAGGAGCACACTGGGTCACCAAGGATGCACTGAGACACAGGGGGAACCACAGGGGCCACAGGTACTCACTAGGCCACTAAGGTCCCACCAGGCAACCAGGGACACCATTGGGCCACCAGGGATGACACCGGGCCACCATGGACACACAGGTAGCCAGGGTAGCCACTGGGACACCAGGGATGATACTGGGCCACCAGGGACACATGGTACTGCCAAGGTAGCCTCTGGGCCCGCAGGGATATGTGGGGGTAGCCAGGCAATGGATTCCAGGTGGCCAATTTCATACGGTGTGCTGGCCAAGCTGGTGACCATTCTGCAGACAGTTTATCATTCACATTATGAGGCCCTGCAGCTCAGTACGACCTATACAACTGCCTTCTTTGGGGCACTGCATGTGGGAGAGCTGGTAAGTTCCTCCAAGGGATATGTGTTGGGCAGGGCGCTGCAGCTTCATGACATACCTTTGTGAAATGACACGCTGAGCATACGTATCCTGTGCTCCAAGTGTGACCAGTGTGGAAAAGCGGTGACTCTGAAGCTGCGGAGTTTGGTTGATTCATCACCATGGCTGGTAGCCATGATGCACAGATTCCTGATGAGGCACGTCACTGGGTCGGGGCCCCTGTTCATACACAGGGGTGGATCTCCACTGACCAGGTTCCAGTTCGTCAATGTGTTGAAAGCTGCATTGTGGCAGCTGGGATTGCCGGCTGAGGACTTTGGGAGCCACTTCTTCTGGATAGGAGCAGCAACCATGGAGGTGCAAGGGGGTCTGCCAACAGAGACCATCAAGCAGCTGGGCAGGTGGCACTCTGGGGCCTTTGAGGTATACATCTGGCTGGAGTTGGCCATATCAATGCAGTCCACCTGAGGGCCGGGACCTTGGCTATTGGTGATTCATGTTAGGAGGTTTGCGGAAGGTGGGTCCTATTGGGGAACAACCTTTTGTGGTGGATAGAATGGGCCCCAATCCAGGGTAAGCAGAAGGTGGGGTATCTGACAAGTTCATGTTCAAGTTCAAATTCACTATGACCCCCCCCCCCTTTTTTGATAAATTATTTCACAAGGGAGTTGAGACTGCCAAGCAGGTGGTCTTGGCCAGGGCTCTTCCTTCCAAGAGTTGGTGTTGGTGGCAGCCGACAACAGTCCATTGGCCATCACAGGGTTGGTCAATGAAGACATCCAGACCCATGCAATTGGTGCCAACCATTTACAGCCATTACCAAATTGTGGCCTTTTATTGCCAATATTGAACTATTACCTCATATATCTACTTTTGTTATTCATATGTACCCAATATATTTTGTGAAGATATTCTGTGTTGTGTATTCTTTCATAAGAAGGGGACCGGTGCATCCATGCTGGGTCTGCAAATGCTTTTTCACACTGAGGATTTTTTTTTTTTTGCCACTCCTTTCAGAAGCCCTAGCCTTTTTAGTGTTTTAGTGTTCTGAGTAGCCTACTGAGCACCTTCCTTCCAGTTACCACCTTTTTCGGCCAGAGAGGCTTTAGTTTTTCCCAGCAGAAACCTACTAATGGTTTGTTTCCTTTTCCATCACTGTAGAGGATTTTTTTTTAGATGAATGTGATGCCCTGATGCAGGACATAATCATTACACAAAAAATTATCACACATAACATCACACAAAAATATATATGCTTTCTCTCCAAAACTTATGCAAGATCTCAAAGCAACTTTAGTGGTTGCACAGTAGCTGCTCTTTCATCAGGTACTCCAGCATCCAAAGGAGATATTACTCAGGGGAGTTCTTTTGAGAGTTCACAAAGCTTCAGCCTTTTTGATTAGAGCAGTGGTTCCCAAACTTTGGATACCTTGATATTTTGAACTTGAGCTCCCAGAATTCCAAGTTGGGGAGCCACTGGGTTAGAGTATCTATAGCTGTCTCACTTCCATGTTATAGTTGGAACACTTATTGACTAATGACACTCTAAATGGTCATACTTTAAGAAGAAACCCTGATTGTAGATGCTATCATGATAAGGCATTAACATGACCCAAACATTAGGACACTGATATCCCACCATGAGTTAATTTTATTTATTTATTTAATTATTTAATTACATTTATTTATTTTTTTAATTAATTAATTAATTAATTAATATGCTGCCTTTCTCCTAGAATGGGACACAAGGCAGCCCACAAAAACATAAAATGCCACATACAATTAAAAATTTAATTGAAAATTAAAAACAATTAAATTAATCACAATTTAAAATTATATAAAATATATAAAGGCTAATATTTTCTTTAAAAAAAAACAATAAAAAGCCTCTCTGCATGTGGTTACATACTAAAAGCCTGCTTGAATAAAAATATTTTTGCCTGCCAGCAAAAGGAAAGCAGGGATGGGGGCAGCCTAGCCTCCCAAGGAAGGGTGTTCCAGAGAATGGGAGCAGCCACCAATAATGTGTCCTCACAAAGCGAGACTGAATAACTGTCCCTTTCAAAAAGACCTTCATTTTTGCAGAAGAGATTGTCAAGAACATCATAATAGAGACCAAAGATAAAAAGCAAGCCAAACTCTCTATTCAAAGAAAATATGACAAAAGACCTCCCAAGAACACCTTTCAATCTTTCAGTTTCACAAGGGAATTCTTCAGAACCAAGGACTACAAATTGTTTAAGCATTCATGGACCCAGTGGCAGATTTAATCCCAGACAATCCTGAACACTACTCATCAGGTCCACTCATCCCAAAAGATGACCTCAACCACAATTCTAAATTGCATCCTCTTCAACTGGGAGGCTCCAACACGTCCTATCTACCTGAAGGGACACCACCATAGCAGATGAATCTTCAGGAACACCCCATCTTCCTGCACAATAAAGGGTACACATAAACTGTGAGATGTTTTTCAACCTCCTGCAACCTCAGAGTAAAGCACCAAGAGGGCAATCATATAGCTAGTAATACAACACTGTCTGGACCTAGGTGCAGTAGAGCTAGTGCCCCAATCTTGTGTTTACTCCTATTCCAAAGAAGGCAGGGTTCTGGCTATTGGATCTCAAATCTCTAAAGATCATTCTAATCCGGAAAAAAAAATCAAAATGGATTTTAAAAAACAACAAAAAGGAGGATGTGTATCAGGGAGACTTCCTAGTGTCCACAGACTTAAAGTAGGCCTATCTTCATGTACACATGGTACGTGTGTGTGTATGGGTGTGTGTGATCTGTGGCATCACTAAGGCTGGTATTACCCCTCCCCCTGATGGCATCACCTGATGTGGTTCAGACTCTCCACAGCCCCTACTGCTGCCACTGGGGGTGATCCCTGAAGTCCTGTTACAACTAAAGCTACTTCCAACACCGGGTTGTTCTAGTCTCAGCCCCAAGAATTTTCACCAAGCTCATGATGACAATAGTTGCCTATCTCCACCTCAGGATTACACTTTCCTCCATTTAGGGAACATTCCTATGAAATCTCCTATCCTAGCCAAAGGGTGGTCAGATCTCAACTCCAATACACACACTGCTTCAGGCATATGACTTGATTACAAACCATATAAAACCTGTATCATTCCCTTCTCAGGTCATCCTTCATTTGAGTTCACTAATATACTCTCTGGCTTGGCAAAGATTCTAAGTGGGAAAAAAGCAGGAGGAAGGGAAGATTTTTCCTTCTCTATTAGTACCATGTGACCTTGCCTTTCCAAGGCAACTAATGGAACACAACCCACACTCTTGGGTTTCTTTTCTCAGACGTCCCCAGAAGGTATCTTCCTGATGAGTGGCAATGACACTTTTTCTTCCACCCCACCTCACTGTTGTCTTGCCTTGCCCTGTTGGCTATCTACTCTATAAATCATCAGCAACTGCAGCCCAAAATGGCTAGTGCTGGTTTAGACAAAGGACACATACACAGGCAGGCAGTTGGTAGCAGTGTTGAAGAGGGGCAAACGAAAATTACAGCCAGCATTCCATATCTACAGATTCTGCATCCATGGATTCCACCATCCACAACTTGAAAATATTACAATAAATAAACAAATAAAATCCAAACAACAAACCTTGATTTTTGCCATTTTATATAAGGGACACCATTTTACCTTTCCACTGAATATAATGGGACTTGAGCATCTATGGGGCACCCTAAAACCAAACCCCATTGGATACCAAGGCCCCACTGTATATTAAAACATAGGTATGTTCACACAGAGGTAGTCTGTCTTTCAAATAACTTAGAAAATTGGTACTTTGATAGACCAGAAATGCTTTGGTAACTAACATATCTACTACTCTGTCATTTTTTAATTGTATGCCTTTTCCTATTTTAAGTTATTTTAATAATGGTTTTATAGGTAAAATTCAAATTAATAACCATTGTATAGTGGTTTTAATGATGATATTTTAATGTTTGTAGATTATGGATTAATGTTTTAAATGATGTTTGCCACCCTGATCCTCATGGGAGAGGCAGGTTATAAATAAACCTTATTTTTCCTATTATTATTATTATTATTATTATTATATCTGACATAGAATTAATGTAGAATGAGCTGGCTATCTAACCCTAACAAAGTTATGAGTGGTGTTATTCAGAATCAGATGACATTTCTGAATAATCTCCACCACATTAGCATGCGTTTCAGTTCCTGAGTATGGTTGTAACTAAAACATGAATATCTGAGGCTTGGATTACTTTTCCTATATAGGGATGCAGCTGGTATCTCTCTGTATATAATTCTCTTGGATATGTTGCCATTTCCAGTGTGCTGATTGGCTGCTTAGGGAACTGACCAGCCAATCACAGGTCTGTTGGGCAGCCAATCAGCACACTGGGGGCGGGACCATGTAGATCTCAAACATGGCCGCTGGAGAGGGACAGTGAGTAACATGGGGGTGGATGTGGTGTGTGCCTGTGTGTTCTGGAGTGCAGGGAGTGGGGTGGGAGGGGCAGAATGATTGGGGGGCAGCAGAATGATTGGGTGGAGGGGCAGAACAAGTGGTGGGGAGCAGAATGAATGGGGGAGGGGCAGAACGAGTGGTGGGGGAAGAATGAGTGGGGGGAGAGACAAAACTAGCAATGGGGAAAGAATGAATGGGGGGCAGCAAGGGGCTGAACGAGTGGGGGGGTGGCAAGGGGCAGACCGAATGGTGGGTGGGTGGGTGAGTTAAACCTACCAGCCTACCTCAAAGGTTGTCATGAGGTCACCTGGGCATTTGGGGGGGGAGGTTTTTTTAATGGCATATGGTATGCCGGGCCCAGCTAGTACCAAATGAAATTGATAAAAGGCACTGCTGATTACTCCCCCCACCTGTGCTTTTACAGACAGACAGACTCCTCACCTCCAAAACGAAAGACATTATTTTCAAGGCCAGTCCAGGCCAGTCCATTCCTACCTGGTAGTAGTTGCATTCTGCTATCAGGATCAGGAGATTTCCCTCCCCAAACTAGTACTGTTTTGTTGGGAGGAAGCTTAAGCTTGTCCATTTTCTTCCAACTCAGAGCTACTTCAAACATCCCTTAGCTCCATGGTTTCTCTGGCATTAGTAGGTAGAAAACACAGAAAGAAGTCTATGCTATTCACATGTTGATGGCACTGTATAATGTTGGAGTGAGTTCCTGATTGGGGTCAAGATCCTTCCTCAAGTATACAGAGCCCCTTTCACACATGTTGGGTAAGTCAATGGTAGTAGTAGGGGAGCATTAACTTTCACAGTCTTGAAGCATATGGTTATTGAATTATCTGCACATTATGTGAATACAATTGATAAATGCTGTCTGACCAGATCAACAGATTCTGATTTTAGCATATTGGCGGGGGGGGGGCACTAAACCATGACACAATGTCTGGAAATTAGATAAAATTCGTGTGTGGAAATGGATAATATATCAAAAATGGAAACAGGTGCATTTCTAAACATACATCAGAGGAAGTGAAAATTTTCTGCAACATCTGTAATATCTAAAACTAAGATAATAAACAATGATGCTACATTTTATTTTCACTAGTTGTTCCTCTTGCTGATATTTGTGATGTGTACACAAATGGCAGGTGTACATTGGGACTGATGCACAACAGAACTCAATTCACATTGAGATACTTTTACCTGTTTCCCATTACACATCTTCAGAATTCACGGACAGGGTTTCTTGGTGCTTCTAAGTATATGTAAAGTTACCTAATGAAGCCCACAATACAGAATTCTGGCCCTAGATTTTTAAATAATCAACAGATCTGAATTTTGTCACTCTTGAAGGCCCTCCCATCAACCTAACTGCATTTATTTCTAACACTTGGCAAATGAAAAATTCAACATTTGAGGGAAACCAAGGCTATGAAATTCATGAGGTTGCCATAAGTTGACAGGTGACTTGAAGGCACATACACACACACACACATATACATATACATATACACATCTGGTTGCCTCAATCTATTCTATGATGCAGTTTATGCAGAAGCAGTATCATTTGCAAGCTCCAAGGCTGAGAATAATATAATTTGTTATGCATTGTGACAATAAGATGAGGTATAGTTTAAGGACATGGATTCAAACTAATTGAATTTTCTTGCTTATGTTAAATTAACTCAGAGCCCTAACTTTATTAAATGTTTAATACCTTTAAGTCAATCAATTTACGGCACATTTTCTAGTTGTTTTTAAAAAATCAGTAAGGGCAATTCTTGCTTTTTTATTATACTGTATATTTCATCTATGGCTGATGTTAATTAAAAATATCACACATGGTCCTGTGCAAGACTAGACTTTTTTTACTCCAAGAAATTAGAATCACACATTCGATCAAATCTTTGTATGTGTGTGGGATGGAGTGGGGGTTGTTGAATCAGTTGATAATGAGAACAGTTTGAGTGATATATACACTTTTTTTTTAGCTTAGAAGATGAAGGGACAGCTTTCATGTGAGACAAATACACCCTCCAAAATAATCTGATAATACTCAGCCCAGATATCCAATACTGGTGTGATGTGAGTTCACACCAAATTCCTATACAAGATATTTGTTTGGGTTCCAGCAGTTCTGGGAGCCAAAGCTTTTTTTTTTTTTTTTTAATCTATCTAACCCCAAAAGATGGAACATGTCAGCAGTCCAGGAGTGGCAGTATAAAATTATAATAGTATATTGTAAAGTTATAGTATCAAATTATTTACAGAAACAATTGGAATGATGGATACAGAAGTACCTAGATGTGACATGAATGAGACAGCTGCAAGCTTTTCAAGCCAACACAGCCAATGCTGAAAGAAATCAACCTTATCGCAACTGAACCAATACTTTTTCATCCTGAGTTGTTTAGCTAGAATCTGGGGACAGCAATTTCAACTTCTTATCCAATCTTACCACTAAAGTACCTTTGAGGTACAGGAAATAGAGAAGAAGGTGTGAGGTAGCATCTGCTTGACCATTCTAGCAGCCCAACCAATAGGGATCAGTAATAGATATAGAAAAGAAACTCCTCTCCAATTATTTTTCCTTTAAGCAATGTGAGGGATGGTAGTTAGCTATCACTATGGCATAAATCCTATTTTAGTCCTGACTAGAGCAGAGGCATTGAATCAATGGGATTTGCCTATGTGTTGATGCATCGTTCAACCATTGATTGAATTTGTCTAACATAATTGGGACTAACTAGCAGAATACTAGCCTATATGTGTTATACTACCCTGCTGCAAATGGAATTTAAAGAAGCTTTGCTTTTGTATAGCTGCTGATGCATTGCAAAAATTTGTTTTTTTCCTATACTACCAGAAATCTTGCTCAGAACCTTTCAGTTTTGCATTATGGATTGGAGGAAGCATCTCAGCAGAATAATCAAAAGAGGAAGATGAGTTCCATTGTTGTGGATTAAAAACCTCAATCAATCTGAGACATAAAATTCTTACAATCTCTTTATGTTGAGCATCCAGTGAAAAGTGGGCATATAGTGAGAATAAATGTTATTTGCCTGCTTCTTCACACTATAATTACAATTCAACTGATACTCACTCCCAGTGATGGAAGTGTGATGATATCAATTAGTTTATTTAGTTACCATCAGCTTCTCTATGCTGGTGTGCTGTTCTAGATGAAGAAAAAGGAAAGGAAATATGGCTTGGTAAGACTAGGAATAGCCTATGGAATTCATGGGGTCACCATGAGTCCACAAGCAACTTGAATTCACAGACACACACAAGTCAGAGAAGGAAGAGTTAGTGTGGGGGAAATGTGGATATTGAAGTAATAGATATTGGTGAAAGTTCTAGATATAAGTGGGAGTGACAGGAAGATTTACAAGATCAGCCTTACAGGGCTATTATGTTCATAGAAGTCGTGTCACAAACCCTTGGGGAGTTGTCTGACTCATCACTCAAGGATAATGGGTTGGGAGAGTACAGCAAAGAGGATCTGACTCCATCCAAACACCCTATGAGATATCTGGGAGAGGTCTTACCACTGAGATGCAAGCAGAGGTGCCCTAGACAATGGGTTTGTAGTTATCAAATATGGTAGTTATGTTTGTAACCCCAATAGTATGTCTATATGGAGAGTCAGCTTTGGCTTACTTGTTGGCCTTTACTTACTCCCAGCAATGAGCCACTGCTGGGTCCACGGTCAACATAATTTAGAAAACAGTAATGAAGCCTCAGAAATTGAAACTCTTATGCAGGGGTTGTTTTTTTTCCCCAATGAGTGGAAGAGGATACCCCTGTTGAATGAAAAGGGACACAGGCTTAAAGACCCAAAATACACTTGTGATACTGAATTCTCTATACAGTATGACTCTCTAATGGTGTGAGCTATTTTAAGGGCATATCCTAATTTCCCATTCAGGGTAAATAACAAAGCAGAATCTGATGACTGATCAATAGCAAAATCTTCATTGTGCCTGAAGGTCTTTCAAAGAAAGTCACATTCAGACTCAGAACTCTGGTTCTGCTTAAAGCTATTAAAAGAAGTAATGTGGGGATTAAAAGTGAGGTAATGGTGCCATTAAGATAAATGATGGTCAAAGAATAAATGATAATTTGGCAGGGATATAAATTACCCTGAGTTGATTAAGTTAATGAAGCCTGTAAGGAAAGAATCAGATAGAATTTCTCAATATCTGAAGAAAGTTTTAGAAGAGCAAATGTAAAGAAAAAATATTAGTATCTCTTATACAAGTGTTCTTTTAGCTAACTTTAAAATGCAGTAGTTCTGTATTACATTCTGCATTTCACTTGTGGCGATATAGTTATAATAGAATTAAATTTCAAATACCTCATGGAACATATAGATTAATTCATACAGAACTTAGACATAACTGAGAGCTTGTTATCCAAAGGAATGTGAGAGGTCAGGTGAGACAGTTACTCATCAAATGTTAACTTCTGTGTGCAATATATTTTATCTTAATATGATATTCTTGCTGGTGTTCCTGAATTTACCCTAGTACCCAATCAAACAGCACTTACATATTGTAAAGACATGACCTCATTACAAAATATTTGATTGAAAAACAACAATGCCTGTGTTTGTTTAAATAGAATGAACTTGTGTCCTTACAAAAGACTACATGCATATTTGTAAGGCCGAATTATGACTCTAAAATAAAAGGAAGAGTAAATTCTACTTTTATAAAAAATAAAAAATAAAAGGAGGTGTGTGGGGTTTTTTTTCCTGTGTAGTAAGATTTTGTGTGTTTACATACTGAAAAGAACCTTGAGATGATATACATTTTGACATTTGTAATCATAAAATGAATAGTGTTTAATAAGTAACAAGCTTGCAAACAAATACTGCAACAGATTCCATACATTAGAAGTGATGGGATATATACTGTTGATATCTCAGATTGCAGAAACATTAGATAACTGCTAAAAACACATTTCTTAGTAGATATCACTTCCTTGGGTTTGAATGTAATTACTGTACTATGCTTCAGGAAGAATGTTTGGTATGCTTGGGCTGTAAGTCATTCATTTCAATAGGGTTCACTATTACCCGGGGTTTCCGGTATCCACAGTAAGTCCAGGAACATATCCCGTGTGGATACAGAGGTTGTATTGTAATTAAAAAAAATAGCAGGGTAAAAATAGTGTCATATGACATTACTCTAAAAATAAGGAATGAAAAGAGTGGAAACCCACAAGGGAATAAGACCAGGGAAATCAATGAGTTGGTGAGTAGAGTTAGCAGCTTGTTATCCTTGGTACAAGGAGGAAAAAAAGTCTCAGTGCTATTGTATCCACTGGTAATTAGTGAAATAGCAGTGCTTATGTTTGGAAGATGCTGCATGTGAACAACATAAATGTCATTTGCAATTTTATGAAAATTAGTTTCCTACCAAAATGTTTGATGCTTCTTGCCTTAAAATAGAAAATATTGACCTCAGTAAGAAGGTTGCATGATTATAAGGATACTCATACAAACCAACAGCAATTACTACAATTTGCATACCTAAATTAACATAATTGTTTTAGATACTAATGAATTGAAATCTCAAGTGAGTTTTGACCTATTATCATCATAACCATAGGTTCTGAAAATAGACAATTCAGATTTTTTCCTGATGAGCTAGCTATCTTGCTTTAGACATAATTCAGAGTGAGCACTTAATTACTTTAAAGACCAGAAGCACATGGTGCATCAAGGTGGTGGTGAGGAATAATTCAAGTGGAATATATGAACTGTTTTGTTATTTTGTTTTGTTTTTAAAGTCAATTTCTGTACACAACACACCTGCAACAATTTTCAGAAAACTTAGTAAGTGGCTTGTAGGTTACTGAGTGAAAACCACTTGTCCATTAATAAGAAAACAGTAGTGTTCAAATGATTCTGGGCCATTGCTCTGCCTTTCTTTGTTGGGGTGACTTTAATTAAATGAATAAGATTTTTTTTTTTTTATATGTACTTGCAAAGGAAGGTGACAGGTTCTCAACAAGTAGTTTGCTATCTTCCAGTGTAGCAGTATAAAGGGTGACATATATATATATATATATATATATATATATATATATGGGATGCACATGAGATACAAATTAGAGTCAAACCCCTGTATCCATGTAACCAATACCTGCAGTTTCAGTTATCTCTGGGTCACAAAATAGGGACACATACCATAGATTCATGCTGGAAAATGCCTAGAGAGGTCCTCCAACACAAATTTATGATATGTTTTTACCTGAAGTCCTTTCTTTTAATAGTTTTCACAGTTATCCACGGTTTCTGGTATTCACAGTAAGTCTGAGAACCAAACCCCCAGAGATATGGTGGGTGTGACTGTAATGTTTATTATAACCAACCTATAATTAAAATCATTTTAGGCAGTAACCTCTATAGACATACCTAGAAGTAAGTTCCATTATATTTAATTGGCCTACAGCTTAATAGACCCATATTGGCTCATCCTATAAGATAAGATGAAGATATAGTCTGACATCCTGTTTGTGAAACATGCAGGCATAAGTCCAACATACACCTTTGTACTGAACTTTTTGGTCATTGCAGAGGGTAGAATTCCCCTTATGCAATAACCAGTCCTCCTCAGGAGTCACCATCCTCCTATGTCCCCCATGTTTGCTTAATGGCTGATGGAAAGTGGGAAGTGTCAGAGGAGCATCTAGCTATATACTATAGCCAAATGTAGACTGACAAATGGCCTCCTGGGTATCCTCTGGAGGCTTTAGAGAATGATGTTGTCATTGTACACCTGGTTATAGGCCCACAGACAGATGCTGCTCCAAGAACCCCTGGTCTCCATCACAGACTAAATGGCTGTGGCATAGAGGTCTTTGAAGGGAGAGGAGGAGTCATTTGGGAGGAAAGAGAAAAGACATGGTATTTTTCAGCCTGGGTAGAACTTTACACTACATATCCCAATGCAGGATTTTGGTCATAATGAGGATTCCATAACATCTTTCATATCAGTATTGAAGGCCTGATGTTGATCCACATTGATTCTTTGTGTTTTAATAATTTATGTATCATGGACCACTTAAAAAAAAAACAATAAGGGAAGCTTGTATTTGTGTGTGTGTGTGTGTGTGTGTGTGTCTGTCTGTCTGTCTGTCTGTGTAGGAGAGGTAGAATACTTTCAAATGTCAACGATAATCTGTGATATGATTATACAGTACCTATGTTGGTTATAGAAATTGTATGGAGAATTCGGGTCCCCACCACCAGCACAGCTGTGCATGTCGAGGACCTGGTTTGGTGATGGACAGGAAGTACTAAACAGGAAGTAGCCAAGGCACCTGCACCATGGTGGAGAGAGCAGGAGACAGAGCCAAAGGCTTTTTAAGGCCCTCTGGCCCTCACCTCTTCCTCTTTGGATCTTGATCGAGCAGGGAGTACTCAGCTTTGGCTGGTTCTTCAGGCCTTGCTGAATAGTGCAGAGCAGTTCTCCCTTTTAGATGGTTGCTGGGCCGGGACTAAGTGAAGCAGCTAGTGTTTGGTTGTGCTGTGTGGTCCTGTGAGTAATGGATTGCCCCACGGACTGGAATGGGTTTTAGAAGGTGAGAGGCTAAGGCTGAGTCTGTGGAGTTCTTCTCCCTCCTGTTTTGGCTAACCGTTCCAAGGGAGGCTTCATAGAATGGTGTGGTGTTCACACCATGGAGCACTCTCCTTTCCTCTCCACTTTTATTCAAACGATGCTGGTGTGCAATTTCCTTTTAAGTTTGCGTATGTGTGGTTCACTTTGGGCTATTCTCTTTTCTTTCAGCAGCAACATGCCACACATCTCATTCGTGGTTCCCTGGGTCCATGGCTGTTGGAGGCAGGGCTCCCTCTGGTGGGAGGCATGGTTTCCAGGGCCTGCTGGAAGAGGAACTTTGGTGGGCTTTTGAGGTGGAGTTCCCATTAGTGGGGGGTTATTTGGGGGGCTGCTGGAAGGGGGATTTTGTCAGGATTTTGCTGAGGCCCCCTAGCTTTTATTACATTTAGTTTGAAAAAATAAAGTTTGTGTAGTATTTGATGCTTAGTGGAATTTGGCTGTGGGGATCCCTCTCTTAGAGGAAAAAATAAAAAATAAAAATAAAGAGATTTGGGGCTTGGCTGCATCCCCTCCCCTCTTGGGTTTTAGCCCGCAGTTAATTTGTTTTCAAATTAAAGCAGTACAAAAATAAGAAATAAACAATTACAACATTATAGATACAGATTAACATTGATAAATAAATAAATAAATAAATAAATAAAATATAGAAAGGACATTTAAACATAAAATTATAAAGTCATATTGTTCTTTTGCTTCACAGTTATTTGCGAGTTGCTTTGAGCTTTGGACTAGAACTTGTGTCCTGCAATTTTGCTTGATATTAGAATTCGACTAGTGCTTGTGTGCTAGTTATCCTTTTGTTGTTGGCAAGCCTTAGCATTGGTGCTTTCTACAGACTCGAGCTACGGCTTCACAAAAAGGAAATGATGGTGATAAGGGCAAAGACCCTGCAAAGAAACAGCCCACTAAGCACCCTCCTATAGACACCAGCTCATCATTGAACAAGGGTGGTGGGGTTCCTTGAGAAGCCATTTTTGACAGGATTAAGGAACTGGAGCACATTAAGCTTCATGGAGTACCCCTAAGGGAGTTTCACTACTAATGAGATTTTGTCTCATTTTGATACTTTAGAAAGACAGCTGGGTAGTGGTGAAGCATCTGGTTCTGGAGTGATGGCTTGGTGTGCATTGGAATCTTCTACTATGAAAGAAGAGAGAGGTGACCTGAATGAGGCATCAGCCATCCCTTCAACAGAAGATGAACATATTGAGGCACTCAAACACATGTTTTCAGATTATAGCTGGCCTTGGGTTTTGGTTGCTTCATCTCTGTCACATGACAATTTGCAGGAAATGAAGGGCCATGATTCTGTGTATCACAAATGGCCCATCACACAGCCTTTTGGTGTCGGGGCCTTTCACTTTGGATGGGCTAGCTGATCCCTAATCAAGGAGGTTTGCCTGTAAAAGAAGGTCATTCCCTGGTTTTCTCTGCTGACTTAGGCTATAGGGTGATGCCATTTTCCAACATCCCATATGGTGAACTGTCTCTCCCTTTGGGTGATGACTTTTTACAATCCACTAGGAATAAAATATTAAAAGGTGAATTTGTTGATCTTTTCACCCTTTTTTATAGGGAAAAGGAGAAAAGGGATGACGAAGAGCTAGATGAAGAAGAAAAACAGAAACTTAAGAGGCATAAGTTTGAGAAAAACTGGTCCAGTTGGCTATCCGGTTTCCTCATTTTTACGTTTGTGTGATTTCAAAGGCACAGCCCTTGTGTGCAGCATCATTGTTTCAATCTCTCTCTGGCTTTTCTTTGCAAACAAAGATTCAGGAAGGACTCATCGCGCACTTTCTGCAAGCACGTGGATGACTAAAAAGGCCTATCCAAGATAAATAAGTCCAGTTGCAGAAAGCACAGCAGAAGGTCTCCTTGGGTGATGTTTCCAGGTTGTGATTCTTTCTGCATTGTTGTTTCTCTTCAAGACTTGCTCGGTGAGAGTTCTCAAATAAGGCTGCAGCATTGTGGGTAGTGCTTCTTCATGCCTTCCAATGTGAGGCCAGGGTGGACCATTGTTGGTGATCAATTTGGCTGAGCCTGAGATGTTGTTTCACAGAGTCCTTGTAACACTTTTTTGGAGCACCCCTCTTATGCTGACCTGTGGCGAGTTCACCATAGAGTACTATTTTTGGGAGTCAATGGTCCTCCATCCTAAAAACGTGCCCTGCCCAGCACAGCTGCATTCTCAATATCATGGCCTCAATGCTGGTGGTCCCTGCTTGCTCAAGGACAGCAATATTTGTCACATAGTCAGTCCAGTGTATATTTAGGATTGTGCATATACAGCGCTGAGAAAGCATCCGAGGAGTCGTAAGTGGTGGCAATAGGTGACCCATGTTTCAGACCCGTATCATTCAGACATGTATCATTCTGTTTCAATACATTGGCATCATACATAGGGCTTATGTAGATTATTCAGGCACAGCATGGATATTATACAGTGAGTCCTTTTGTCTGAGGGTAGCTATATATCCTACCCTGCTCTGGGGTATGGTGCATCTGAACTTATAGATACAGCTCATGACACCAGCATTCTCAACCCAAGGGGAGCAGTCTCACAGTGGACGCTTGATTCTGAAAATGGCCAAGGGGATATCTGCCAAGACACAGAGGCTGCTTTGTTGGGAGTTTGATTTACAGGGCATGTATAGATGCAAGTCATGCAGGTTTAAGCATGAATGTTCTGTGTGCAGTGGGTCCCATTTGCTTTTGCAACTTCTCCAAAAGCTGTGGCCCCCAGAAGTGGACTGAGAGAGCAGCAGCAAGGAAAGAAAGAATCCACCTCCAAAAGCAGCCCAGACCAGTTAAGCTGGATGTACTTAGTTACTTTTTTACCCAGATAAACAGACTGTTTCTTATTTGTATAATGGTTTTGAACAGGGTTTTCATACCCCTTTTCAGGGTGTTCACCATCACTACATGGTCAATAATCTAAAGTTGTCCTGGGGAATGGAACATATAGTTTGGGCCCACATCCAAAAGGATGTTGATGAAGTGAGGGTAATTGGTCCCTTTCCTCAACTTCCTATTCTTATTTGAGGTTTTTCCCTATAGGGGTTGTCCCCAAAAAGACACCAGGGGAATTTCATCTCGTACATCATCTCTCCTATCCCTGAGGTGAATCAATTAATGATTCTATCCTTCAGGAACTATGCATCATTCATTATGTGTCCTTTGATGCTACTGTCAAGGAGGTACAACTACATGAGAATGATTCAGAGCTAGCTAAATACAACATCAAGTCTGCCTTCCTCCTGCTCCCCGTACATTCTAATGATTTTGAATTGTTAGGGATTTGCTTTGACAGATAGTTTTACATGGACCATGCCCTACCAAAGGAGTGCTCTGTGTCCTGTTCCACATTTGAAGCATTTAGTATGTTATTGGAATGGTCATTGTGGAATAGGACAGGCAATCAGGGTGTAGTGCGTTACCTGAACAATTTTCTCTTTATAGGGCAGAATGGCTCAGGTCAATGCACAAAACTGCTTAAGGAATCTGAATGCTTAGCATCATAACTCAGCGTTCCCCTGGCCCCAGAAAAGACTGAGGGTCCAGCCCATTGCCTGCTGTTTTTAGAAATTTTCACTGATACTATTCACCACTTGTGTAGGTTACCAGATGAGAAAGTATGCGATCTCAGGATGAGGGTTGCTGACTTTGTGTCATGTAGGAAAGCCACCCTGAGGGAGTTCCAGGAGCTCATTGGTCACCTGAACATCGCTCGCAAGGTGGTAGCCCCGTGTATGGACTTTCTGCATAGCCTATACAATGTTACTGGGAGGATTGCTAGGCCACACCACTGGATTCACATCACTTGGGAATTTTATATGTGTGGTTGGAATTTCTAAGGGACTTTAATGGGATCTCCTTTTGGCAGGAAGAGATGAGATTGCACAGTATGCTACAGGTTGCATCAGACACAGCTGGTTCCATCATTTTTGGGTTTTACTTCAGAGGATGTTGGTGTGCCCAGCAATGGCCTGAGTCATGGTCCAATAGTGGGGTAACTAGGAACCTTACTTTTTTGGAATTTTTGTCAATTTTGGTAGTGGCCATGATTTGGGCAGAGGAGTTAGCAAACTCCTCCATCCACTTCTGGTGTGACAACATGGCCACAGTGCAAGTAATTAACACTTTTACATCTAAGTCCCATCATGCAATGAGGCTAGTTTGGGCCTTCATCTTACACTGTTTGAAGTATAATATCCTGTTTATAGCCTGTCATGTGGTTGGAGTGGACAATGGCATTGCTGATGCTCTCTCTCATATGCAAATGGAGCTCTTCAGACTGCTTGCTCCAGAGGCTGAGCTTTCAGTGGACCTGATGCCTATAGACCTATGGACTCTTGGAGAGAAGTAGTGAGGGCCATAGGTTTATCCATAGCCTTGAGCACCAGCAAGGGTTATCTAAGGGTGGATGGATGGTGAAGGAATTTTTAAGATTCAGGTCATGTGAAGGTATGGGGGGCATACAGTACTTATATTCATAGTTCAGATGCTCTAGTACTGCAGTTTTCTTTGTGAGAAAGGCCTGTCCCCTCAATCTATATGTTCCCAGTTGTCTGCCATAGCCTTTTGGGTGAAAGCTCAGGGGATTGAAGAGACAACATGTGATTTCACGATATGGAAGGTATTGGAGTGATGGTCCAGGGAAAGGGGTATCATTAGGGACACTCTTAACCCCTCCATTTTAAGGAGTTTGAGTACTGCATAGTCTGGGATACGTGCATCACATTTCAAATCTTTATTGTTTCATGCTGTTGCACTGACTGCATTCTTAAGGGCGCTGAGGGTAAGCAAACTTGTAGTGGCCTCTAAGGGAGATGAGTCGAGGAAGGCACTGGAGTTCCAGGATGTACGTATGGTTAATCAGTATATCACACTTACCATACTATCTTCCAAAGTTGCTCAAAGAGGTTTGGGGACCCAACTCAAGACTTTATGCCCTGTTCATGCTCTGAGGCAGTATTTAGTGGTACAGGGGGATAGGACAGGCCCATTATTTATCCATGCTGACTTGATACCATTAACAAAGTTTCAGTTTTGGGTGGTCTCCTCCAGAGCTCTGGCTGCCATTGGCCTCATTGGGGTTAAATTTGGCACACACTCATTCTGAATTGACGCTGCATTCACTGCTGCAGCCTTGGGAATAGAGTTGTCCACAATATAGAAGATTGGCTGATGGTGGTCACACACCTGTCACAGGTACATGCAGCTGTTACAGTACTAATGTGTTAATTTCCTGCCTTACAGATTCTATTGTTGTTGTTTATATAGTGTCATCGTTACACTTTACAAAAGGTTACAGAATAAAACTATTATCACTATTCCAATAATATAAGATACTAAAATACAATACTAAAATACAAAAGAAAAAAGGAAAAAAAACATAAAGATAATACAGAATAAAATAAAATAATCAGTACAAGTAATCAAATACAATAAAAATATAAACATTAATCCAAAATTCCAGAAGTTTGAGAGAACAACAAAAAAAAAATTGGATTTAAAACAGCAAGGGAAGAAATAGTCTGCAAGATTCTAGGTTGTAGCCAGGACAACCCCAAATTCTCATCTACAGCCACAGCATGATTTATTGGGCTGTACAACAGTCCTGGTTGAGTCATTTTGGGACCAATCTGGGGCTTGGCAACATTGCTTTCATCGAGTGGATGGGGAGGAGAGGCCTGCATTTCAATGATTTGATGCTTTTTCTGTTTAAGGAGTGCTAGGAGCCTCCACCTGATATCCTGGTGGAGGCCCCATTTAGGTGGGAATGACTTAGGATTATTGAAGGGCAAGGCCCTTATATTATAGGCTCTGCATGACATGAGAGTCTTTAAGTCAGAATGGCTGGAAGTACATATAATTTGGTCAGTACTTCCAAGGTAATTGTGGCAGGGTGAGGGAAGCCCACGCCTGATTGACCAGGCTTGCATGTGAGTGAAAAGGGAAATTCAGAATGCCATGGGAAAGGGTCTGGGTCATTACCTGGTGCACATAGAGATACTGTTCGAAAAGCCTATAGCACTGATGGGGTTCATCTTTTGGAGGCTGAAAATAGGATTTTCTGGGTGATCTGCAGTGGGGTTTGAGGTCCCTTTTAGACAAACTGGTGGGGAGAAGGGGATAAGCAGACACTTTCCCCTTTTCTATGGCAGGTAGAGAGGGAGCACCTCATTTATGGCAGCTCACCTTTGGAGGTGAAGGGAGGGATCTGGAGCTTCCCCTTTAGGTCCTATGAACTGAAGGGTGGGGAAAGTGAACTCCTTTGGGGCTGACCTGAGGCATAAATCTTTAAGACTTGTGACCTGGGGGAGGGACTTTCAGGTCAGCCTTCCAGATGTGGGCTGACTGGGGAGCAACCCAGCTCATGAGTTCTCCCTGGGGTTAAGGTGTTTTTGCCCAAAGGAGGGGGTTTTGGAGATGATCTCCTGCCCCAACCATTTCCACACTAGGGTGCTTCCCCATTGCAGATCTGGGAAATGTTATAATAGGTTAAAGTTAAATAAAGTGTCCCTTTTACTAATTCCATGTGTCTGGTCTTTTTATTTCCTGGTGTGCTAACAACAGAATACCAAAACTACTAATTTATTTCCTGAATACAACTCTTAATAGGAATCTCTCATCTCATTTAATACATGTGTAAAATTCCACTTCCCACCCAAAGCATTGCACCCATCTAAACAAACCTAAAGACACACCTAAATTTTTGAGCCCCAGCTGTAGATGTTATGGGAAATGCTGGCATAGTGATTTACAGGAATAGATGATCTTTCATTCTGTTAATCCTGACTGAACTAGGACCTCTTCTTGAGTTGTCAGTTAAGTTGATTCTTAGGGATACATTGCATTAATAATTAATATCCATGGAATTTAATGTACTATATATATTTGATCCATGTTAGTTATTTTTTTAACATTTTTATTTGTTCCTTTTTTTGGTTTATATGCAAAATGCATGGTTGGTTGTTGTGTAATAAATCTTTTCATATTTCATTGATTTCTTGTGTGACACATCACAGAATAGAAATGTACTACATCACTGCCATCAACACCAGCATCATCACAAAAGCTGCATAAGTCAAGATAAAATATTGAAAGTGTATCTTTCCCCTAACTAAACCAATGAAAAACAAATTTGTTTCTGTTTAAAGGCAAACTGCATTCTATTGATAAGACCAACAAAAAAAGCTGATAATCTCAGCATTTCCCCTTTGTAGTTAATTCATGTTCCAACATTAGAATAGACAGAAGAACTGAGTCTTCTGAGAATGTAGTAACTGCAGTACTGAATATTTTATGGACAGAGGCTCTGCCAGATGAACTGAAGAGAGCTCTCTTCTGAAGCAAAGGGGCTCTGTAGTCAAAGCCCTTTTTATTATTTATTTGGTCCTACTAATCCCTAAACTGTTTTCCTGTCTTTGTGGACAGAGACCTAATGCAAAGCATGTTCATAGAACTGGAAATTAAAGCAAAAAGGACAGGCATTCCAGACTTTGTGATTATTTTGCTCTATCCAGCTGCACAGGGAAAATTTGTGCTTCTACAACTGTCATGATGGAGTTCCCATCTTCCTGCCTGCAGGGTAATGCCACTCTCATCATTCTGCAAAGACTACATTTCACATTATCTGCAAACAGTGATTGACTTGTCAGCATGGCATCAGGTAAAGAAAGGGTTAACTGGAGATGAGGGTCTAAAACACCACCTCCACAGAATCTCCTGCGCTAGCATCATCAATTACATCATATCACCTGAGGCAGGCTTGACAAATCAAAAATGCCAGAGTGGGAATTCCAAATAAGGTATAACTGCTCTGTGTGAGCACATGGCTTGGGTCAGACCATGAGGTTTGAGACAAACAAAGGAGGTCTGAAAAAACACCCATGTAGTGCAGGGGAACGGCCAAGGCCCAACAACAGCCTCAGACATGGCACAGCACTATTGTTGTCGTTGGGCCTCCCCTTCCCTGTGCCAAGGCAGACTGACCCAGGAGGCCCTGGGAGCGGGGTGGCTTAGTGAACTGCTGCACCGCTCCTGAGGCCTCTAGAGTATACGAGGTGCGGGGGGGGGGAGCCAAGGCCCAACAACAACAACAGCACTGCACCACTCATGAGGTTGTCGTTGGGCCTCCCAGCAGGGTGCAAAAGGACCGTTGATCAGCCATGCGGGCCGAGGTTGGCAGGGGTGCCATGCAGCCCAAAGATGGCAAGGGTGTTGGGGTGGCAACACAGCCCTCCCCAAAGATGCCAAGGGCATGGGGGACTCTGTCAAAGGCACGGGGGTGGCAACATAGCCCTTCCTGAAGATGCCAAGGGTGTGGGGGACTCTGGCAAGGGCATGGTGGAGGCAGCACAGCCCTCCATGAAAACGGCAAGGGGGCAGAGCAGGTGACACAGCCATCCCTGAAGATGCCAAGGTCACAGGCCACTCTGGCAAGGGTGTGGGGGACTGGCAAGGGCATGGATGAGGTGACACAGCCCTTCCCAAAGATGCCAAGGGCACGGGGAAGTCGTGGCAAGTAGTCCCAGTGGTTAATCATAGACCTTGCACAGCTTCTCACTGTGCTGTGTGAGAAAGGGGGCAACTCAGCGAGTGGTGGCAGCATTTTGGCCTGTAGGGGGAGCCCTTGAGTGAGGCTGCTCAGGGTTACCTCTACAGGGAAGCTAACTGGGGGTTCCAAGCTGAAAGCCTCCAGACTAGCCTGACAACGGCCAATCAGTATTTGATATTTAATGAAAGTAGTGTCTTCCAGAACACGGTCTCACAGCCTAGAAAAAAAAAAAGCGAAAAACTTATGGATGCCACATATGGATGCCTTCAGCTTCAGAAAGTAGTGACTATTTATGATTGGTGATTGTTTTCTAATTTGCAATGCATTATATTAAATTGCCTAGGATTGGTCCAATCCTTGCAAAGTTATGCTATTCTTTGGTACACTTAGCACAGAAGCTCTATTCAGATCTTCTAGAGCTTGGAGAAGTTTGTTGTTGCTGTTGATACTACAACTCCTACTTCCCAACCAGCATAGGCAGAGGCTATGAGGGCTGAAGATTTTGGTGAACCTGTTGTGGAATTAGAGTTCCCCTTTAAACTCCATGCAAGTTAAAACTTTTAACTTTCCTCTAACAGAGCAGCAGTTTAAGAAGGTGTGACTCAATTGTACATTACTTTGCCCTAAATTCCAAGAAACAAAAGAGGTAGGTAGCTTCAGGTTAAACAACTTAAACTTTACTTATGGTTATGCATTTACATTTGCTTTCAGAGCTTAAATCCTAACTAAACTAATGAATAGGCTTGGGTGAAAGAGGAAGAGTCCATCTTGACTCACCAGCTCAAGGGGTAGAGACAACATGGCTGCTGAAGAAGCAGGCAAGTGGATTAAGCAAAGCCCCTAGTAAACAACACCATTATGGATGGATGTACTAATCCCTTCTTGGGCACTCTCGGCAATAACGCACACATTACAAACAAGTGACCAAAACAATTCCTATTTCCAGGAAAGATCCATCAGCACCCCTTCCTGTCCTACAATGCATGGTTATCACAAACCCATCAATTCCTATATCTCCACCATTAACAACAAAACAACAATCAGCAGAATTTCAGTTTCCTTTGTTTAAACAGTGGGAAACTGATCTACACTTTGATATAAGCCCAAATAGCTATTTAGGGCATGAAATACAGTATAAATACTAGTCCCAAATAATAATAAGGTGTGCCATTATGGATGAGACCCTGCCACCTTCTTTGTCGGCATACCCCCTGGATTGAAGCTTCCAGTGCCACTCTCAGACTTCCAGTTCCACCCTCAGATGTCTGAACTCTTCTCTACTCTTCGGATTGGTAACTATTGTCCTATCTCCCAAATCTATTACTCTGTCCAACCTTTCTGCCTTAAACCCTTTGGTGGCCTTGTGTGGTTCTTGTGAGTGTGTGCTGTGTGTGTGCTTTCTGGGTTGTATTCCAATAAAAACCATTTATTTTACTTTAACTTGGAGTTCTCTGCAGTGAGTATTGGTATACACAGGTGAAAAGATCCTGAAGTTACCTGCCTCTTGCAGCATTTCATTTGAGCTATAATAATTTCCCTAGCTAATAATAGGTCACAGGTAGGCTCCCCATAGACTACCCACCTATTTGGGTAGCAGTACTGTATTATAAATCTAGTCATTCTGGCTTCTTGTGTCATCAATCCTTTTCTCCAATATAATATAATTGTTGAGACTAATAAAAACAAACTGTGCTGAGCTAAATATAAACTTTTGGCTAATTCTGAATCACAATCTGGAAACATCACCCAAGGAGACCTTCAGCTGTGCTTTCTGCAACCAGACTTGTTTATCTCGGATTGGCCATTTTAGTCATCAGCGTGCTTGCAGGAAGTGCGGGATGAGTCCTTCCTGAATCTTCGTTTGTGAAGAAAAGCCAGAGGGCATCAGCCAGTTGATTGCATCAGCCATTCTGCCACCTGCTCTGGGTTTATGTCTGAGGTAATATCCAGGGGATGTTCTCTTATGTTTTTTATACCTTGAGCAAGCATTCTGTCCAGAATTAGGCTGTCACCAGCTCTCAATAAAACATATATTCCCTAACACACAAGGTTTTCTGCTTTCTGTTTTAAACCTTATAGTTTATCTGTCTTCTGAACCCAATATTTACATTTTCAGGGTTTAAATTTAAAATTGTAACCCAAATTAATGTGTATCCTGTATTACAGCTACAGGAAAATAACTGGATGCATCTCCACTTCCCCCACACACCTCTCCAATGACACAGAAATGGCTGTATTGGGAGAAGGGGCAGTTAAAAGGTATATTTGGTGTTCTTCATGTGTAACATTGGTGTAACATACAGATGCCAGCATGGTGTAGTGGTTTGAGTATTGTGCCCAGGATTCAAATCCCTGCTTTACCATGGAAACCCTTTGTGTGACCTTGGCAAGTCACACTCTCCCAGCCTCAGAGAAAGGCAAAGGCAAAACTCCTCTGAATAAATCTTGCCAAGAAACCTCTGTGATATCTTCACCTTAGGGTCACCATAAGTTGGAAACAACTTGAAGTCACACAACAAAAGCAACAACAATAACTACTACAGCTGAAAGTTGCTTAATGCTTGTGAACAAAGACATTTCCCTAGTAATTCTAACGTACCAGCAGTTCTCATTAATGTATTGCTTAGGATTTAAGCTTTCTTTCTGCACAAGTACAGCCTAGCAAGACATTTGTGAATGATTCTGATGAGCCTGTTTAATAAAACCCTACTCAGTCTAGATTGCTGCTCTGCATTTTTCTGACTCTCTGAAGAATCTTATATAGCAGCAAAGGTTTTTGGAGTCACACAGAGCACAAAATAGGCTTTTGAAATATTTCACTAGCCTGCCTGCAATATAGGAAAGCTGACATACAAGGTAGAACACAAAAAGAATGAGAGTATTATTTCTTTTGTCTGTCTTTAGTACAAACAAATCTTTACATAAGTTACTGTGCTAACCTGAAGATATAAATTGTTATAGAACCTGCAATAAGTATGTAGGAATAAGGGATTCAGGCAAAGACTATTTTATTTTCCCCTGTACTGCCATGTAGTAAGATGGCTGTTTTTTTCCATTCTTCTTTTCCTTTTTATAACAAAGAAAATATATAAAAGCAACCAACGCTGACTTTTGATGCATATGCAACCCAAATAACTTTGGGACTACATAAAAATGTGGGGGGAAACTTGTTGCTGAGATTTGGGTTTAAACAGGCCATTTCAACATGACCAGATAGCCTGTTGAGGATTTATTAAGCACCATGAAAGTTTTCACCATCAATGCAAATTTAAGTCGTCCAGCAGTGTTATTTTCACTATATTTTGTGTTGGGCAAAATATAATTTGTATACAGCTCAAAGTTTACTATCACACTAGTCCTTTTTCCTTTTGTGAACCTAAGCACACACATCTAGCACACATAAAATGAAAGACTTATGAGCAGTCACAAAGATGTTCATGAACCATCCAATGGTCCATGCACCAAGGTAAACATTATCATTTTTTAAAAAAAAACAAGTTTTGTGTCTCTCACTGAAGCATGCAGGAATAAGTCTTGGAAAATGTGCAAAATCACTGAAAATGGCTAAAAAAAAAATCTTGCCATTTTCCAGTAAGAACAATGGTGATGATGACAACAATGATGACTATTTCATTGCTGGTGCTGCTGGTGCAATTGCTATTGTGTTATTTTCTTAACCATACAAGGCCAAACCAAGTCAATGTTTGTATCTTTACTTTGTAGGTTCTGAAGGTTATAAAAGTTTTTTTCCATTGAAATTCCAGTGGATAATATTCCTGTGAAAGGCTACCAGAACTTAGATTTTCCTTGTCCCCCCCCCCCCGGGCTGTGAGGCTGTGTTCTGGAAGAGTTTATTTCTTTATTAGAGATAAACTCTTCCAGAACATGGCCTCACAGCCTGGAAAAAAAACAAGGAAAATGGAACCTATGGATGCCGGCCATGAAAGCCTTTGACTTCACAGCTACCAGAACTCATCAATGTTGAGTAGCCCCAATCAATCATTCAAACACTAGCAACAAGCAAACTGTAAAGCAAGGAGATATCTGTTAACTGAAGGTATCTCACTGTGTCTCAGAAGATTTTCTGTGGAATATTGAAATAAAGGATGGATTTTCAATCAATGACAAGAATCTACAAATGCTACTTTCTGCAGATGTTGGACAGATAGAAGGCCAAATAACACTGGAAAAACCCAACAGCATTTGCAGTCACATGAACAATATTGGCATGATTCTCAATACTGGGGAAATAAAATGGATGGGAAATGAAATGTGTCTCAATTATGATATGTAGCTGGACAGTCATCTTGTCAAATTGGTTCATCAATATGTATCTCAAACAGTTGCTGCAGTTGGTCAAAGAACTAAGCCTATTGCTGAATATAAGGATGTTGGCTTGGATTGCTTTTGGGTTACTGACCAGAGAGACTTTACTCACAGGGTAAAAGGATTAATAAGGTAAAATTATGTTGAAGAATCATATAGTTAAAAAAAATGCTAACAACTTCCTTTAGACAAAGATGTCATTCCACAGAAAAGACATGTAATTGAAATATACATTCTTGTCGTAACTGTTGGCCTGTCATATTGTTCCAGTTTCTGTGAATTAATTTTGTAGCACAAAGGATATCCTTAGAGGGCACAAATTGAGATCTATCCTGAACAAAGAATATTTTCATTCATGCTAATTAGTTTAAGTTCAAGCCAATCTCCTAAGGAGCTTTATAAGAATAAATATGAGGCAATTTGTAGTGCTGATTTGTAGTGCTGATTTCCCACCCCCCTGGAGATATAAAGGGGGAATGTTTACCAGAGGAAAGAATTTTGAAATACAATAGAATACAGGTTCCAAATATACTGACTTCTTTATGTTAAAAAGAGAGATACTTGCTTAGATTGTGTCACTAGGGTTCCCTTGTCTCAAGATGTCAATTGTAATCTGAAGAAATTTCTGTGCTCCTCTGTCTCTGGGCCTGGAGATAAATTTCAGTAAGAGTGACACTTGAGGAGCACAAGAAATCTTGATTTCTGTATACAAGGTGTTTTTAAAGCCTAGGCACACATTTCAATCCATTCCTATCTGGAACCAATATTCTCTGACTAGGCAAAAAAAAAACTTCTTTGTGTGTTATACTTGGCCAATATCTGTGTACCAGAGATAAGGAGAAGGGACTGGGGTGTGGGGCAGTTGATGCTAGTACTTGGGTCAATCGTGCCATTTGGCCTAAGACAGGGAATGTTACAAACCATGAGGTTTCTTTGTATATAAGCTCTGCCATCAGCAGTTCAGGGTTCTGGAAAATCTCCCCAAGGGCTTAGAGTAAGATCAGCAGCATAGGACCACCATCTTCTAGATAAGACCACATGCCATGTGAGGAGTTGGAATTAGAGTTGCCAGATCCCAGGGCCTGGCCTGAGTCTCCAGTTTTTGTGGGTCATCTCCAGATGGGAGACAAGGTTGCACATTCACCTGTTTTGGTGGGCTCATCTCTTGGCAAGAGGAAAGGACTATCTACAAATCTCCATCTCTGCTATTAGAGTACCAGCTTGCTACCACCTGCAAGGCTTAATTGATTTTTTGCTGCAACTTCCAAAGATACTCCAGGAGTTCCATGTATTTACTTAGTTAGCTTCCTCATTCATTTTAGTCATATTAGTCCCAAGGTTTACCTTCTACTCTGCTCTACACCCACCTTTTGGCTAGAAGCAAGTTAGAATAGATTAAATATTCCTTATCCCATCTCCATAAATAAGTGAGATGGAATAATCCCCTAATTATTTCCCTTCATATGGGAGCATCCCCTTTAGCGAAGATTTCTCTCTTAATTTCCAAACAGAAAAAATGTGCGCTCTCGCATTCTTTCTCTCTCCCCCTCCCTCTCCCCCCGTGTGTGTATGTTTGAATGACAAGGTGTGAGCAACTGTGGTTAGTGCTTAATGCATAACACTTTTTGACATCACAAGGAGCCATCCCTAGATCTCAGGTTTTGGCCCAGATACTTCAGGGCATGAGAGGATCCAGAATTGGCAAGCCTAGTGGTTATAGCAGCAACTACTGCAGCTGCTGGATCCTCAAAATGGAGGGTGGGTTGCCTCCTTATCTTGGGTTGCTGATTTTTGTCCAAATTGTGGACTCATTTATCGATATTTCCTATGACCACAATTAGCCAAAACATGGTTACAACCTACTTCCCTTCCTGACTCACCTATATGGCGTCACAGACATGTGTGCATCCAAATGTCACAGAGAATTGCTGTGGGGTCTCAGTTTTAGCCATGAAATCCTGGGTATAGGATACTGCTAACCTGATAGTCAAATTACAGTGGACCCTTGGTATCTGCTGGGTGTGGTTCCAGGTCCATTCCCCCCCACCCCCAGGGATACCAAAATCTATGGATGCTCAAATCCCATTATATAAAATGGCACAGGAAAACCATGTTCCTTATATAAAATGGCAAAATCAAGGTGTGCTTTCTGGAATTATTTTTTTGCCGGGTGGGGGGGGGGGATATTTTCAAGTGTGGATGGTGAAATCCATGGATACAGAGGGTCAACTGTATTGACTTCCTTTCAAGTTTGTGCAGTTTCAAGCTTTTACACTTTAAAGTGTTTATAGTGCAGTCTTTAAAATGTCTACTTAAAAATTTAATGTGACTTACTCCAGTTAACTGAATACAGTATCATAGCCTTGCATATTCAGGGATGAGTCCCACTCCACATGGAACAACACCAAATCACAAGTGTTAGATGGAAGAAGTAGGCCACAACTTTTCTTGGTTACAGCCTTTAATAGGATTGGCACACCTATGGGCCTGGATCCAGAGATTGACAAATCTGCCTGTTGATCTATGAGCCCAACTGCCCAGCCCAGTGCCAGAACCATTGGGATGACAGGAAAGATCCACATGGGCAGATGCCCCCAGGGGGTTCAGGAAAGGCATCCACACCTGAGCCAGGCAATACCAATTCATCCCCACACCTCCAAGTCCCTTAAGGGGAATCACATACGTTATCAACGCCTGTGAGACAGTGGTAATAGATGTCCTAGATTCTGGACCCTTGTCAACGACCTCCAAAAGTTGTGACAAAATGACAATTTAAATAAACATAGATGGCACGCCCATATATTACATAAGTACAAAGAAGAAACTGACTCAGTAGAGGGTGGGTGGGTGAGATGATGCTCTGGAAACAACTGCTGAGCACACGTGGGAGCAAGTAGCTAAATACCTCACCACCACCATTGACTGAAGTGCAACCTTCATCTGGGTCACTTCGGATGGGCTCAGTTTAAACCATTGGAGGAAGAAGCCAGTGAGCATCATGCCAAGGAGGACTGCCAATGTTCTGCTCCCACCCCACAAACTTGCTGTGTGGCAAGTCGCACAGTGCCCTTAATATTGTATGCCTATATTATACACACAAAAGTTTCACTTGTGTACTTAAATCAATTTATTCTCAAACAAGGAGGGTTGCCAGGTGTGCCCAGCAGCCATTTTGTGGCCTGACCCAGCTCCCAAGCACTTGGGGGGCCTGCCCTGCTCTGATTGGCCGGCCCGGCAAGGGAGGTGGGTCTTCTGGCCAGTGTAGCTGGATGACACTGCCATTTCCCTCATTTTACAACAGCCTTTTTTCAGCTATTGCTTTATGGTGCCAGGACTGGTATATATAAGCATTGTAAGGCTCAGTGGCTCAGAGCCAAAGACCCACCCTCTCTCCCTGTGTTGCTGTTGTCTGTTTGCATGAGGGAAAACCAATGTATTGTTCATGTCATTTATCTTTTGTCACAACTTTAGGAAGGTCGTTGGCATGGGTCCTGATCTGGGGTAATTGGCTGAGGAGGGGGTCTCTGTCAAGTGCAAGGTCAAGATCACGGTCAAGTTCAAGTTCACAGAGACCCCCTGGCTTCTTGCTTGTTTCACAGGGGAGGGGGTCATCAAGTGGGAGGAGCTTGGCCAGGACTCCTCCCCTCCATGCGGAGTGGTGTCAGTGGCAACCAACAGGTGCCATTGACCAACAGTGGGTTCGTTGATGAAGGGATCTGGACCCATGTGATGTATGCCAACCATTTACAGCCTTTATCAAAGTTGTGGCCTTTCATCGCCAATATATATCTTATCAAATATATATCTTATCATATCTCTTATCATATATCCTACACCAATTATTTCTATTACTTATTGTCTTGTACCCAATACAATTTTGTGAAGATACATTGTGTCCGTATCTTGTTGTAATACGGGTGCGGGGGGAAAGTCCGGACTGGGTCTGCAAATGGGCCTAAAGTTTGTGCCCGCTGCTGTATTCTCTTGCAATAATATTCTAGGTATTTATTTTCCTGGTAAACCATGACTGATGATCACAGGAACAATGTTCTTATTCCCAAGTATGTTGATTAACTTTTTCATGAATGCTTTATAAGTAGTCCACAACATAATGCAATTAAATGAAACAAGAGTGACATCATCTATATTACAGCAACACTCATGAATTTAATGAAGCTCTAGCATAGTAGCTGATTTAAACACTATCACACATTGTAGTATTTCTCTTGAGGAGTCAATAGAGTACCCACTTTTGCCATTACAGGAAAGAATGCTGCCAGGAGTAAACCATTCAATGTAGCCTGTGAGAACAGGGGGACTTAAAACTTAAACTGCTATGCTTTTATTTGAGAAAGTAGAAGTTTCTATCATTTAAGAGGACCCAACTGTTTATCTTGAGGGAGTGTATCTTCAGTATTACATACCAGCAAGAGAACAGGTACAAATTCAAAATATAATGGACAAGACAAAGTGTTTGATTAACTATACAATATAAAATTATATTATGACCAATACTATTTATTTAGTAATGGCTAACACCTAGAATTGACATGCAGAATTCTCATAGAATGGATTAATTGTGGAAAGAATATTGCTATCTTAAAAATGTGAAATCAATCTGAAACCAAGGGACACATATGATAATCAGAATGACTCACCAACATCTGAAATATCGGCTCAGAAATTAAATTTGTATTTCTGATTATAGTTTAATCACTGACAGACTCTTAAAAAGATTTTATGGAATTTAAAATAATACTTTGCAATCCAAGATTATGCAATTTTTATTCAAACATTCAGACATTGTTACAGTGACCTACCGAAACTACAGTCAGCAGGAACTGACAGGGGAAACCCAGATAACTCCCATGGTTTACATGAGATAAATAAGGATATTGGAAGGAGCAGAGGTTATGGTAAAAAATCTTTGAGAGGTGAGGCACACTGTGTGTGTGCTTGAACATTGTCCATCCTACCTCATGAAAATATCTAGAGCAGGTAGCAGCTTAGGGTTTGGGTGGAGAAGTCCTTATTGCAACAAGGCTGAGATGCAACCCTTTGACTTTAAACAGACAATTCATCACACAGGAGTCTAAGGACTTTATCAGACTAGCAGCTAAAAATGCTGTAATTCCACTATTGAGGAAAGCTGAAACATAGTGGCCTTATTACACTTACTTATTTCACATCGCTGTAGTTGATTGATACAACTGCCATGGAATTATCACACGAGCACCACTAGCACTTTAAGAATGGGATTTTACTTCTGTGATTTAACATGGGTGAGATTTTGGTGGTTCTCATAAGAAGATAGTTTTAGTTTGCTTTAAAACTAAAAAAAAAAAAAAAAAACCCTAAAAAAACCCCTGAATTTACAAAGTAAATGAACACACCAAACACTTAAATAAACCTAAATCTTGCAAGCAAAATGGGACAGTTCTGAAAAGAACATCTAGTGACTAGTTTCACATTCTCACCCAGATGTTTTCTTACTGGGAATGGGGAGGGGGGGAAGAGGACCACCACCCTTTCATGCTGTAATCTCATAATTACAGTGGGATGTGGTTTCACATGTTCTTCGTGACAGTGCAAAAAGCAATACTGAGAACTATTGATGGCTTATCCAATCAATGAAAAGTGATGCCTTATTCATGGCTGGGGCACAGATTGACCATGCAGGGACAACTTTGTGCAATAGAGGACCTGGTCACACTACTGTGACATCGTTATTGTGCAATTTTTGCTGCATCTGATAAAATCCTACACATCTAAAGTAAGAGTGCAGGCTGAAGCACTTGAGGCCATTTTGAGCCCCCCAGCTGCCCCCTCGCAAGAATATTTTTTCCAAAAAAAATGATGTCTTTTACTAAAAATACTTTCCATACTTTCAAGCAGGTATGGTGACCATTTTGTACACAGGCTTTGTAAATGGTAAGAGGGCTGTTTGTAGCTCCTTTGGATTGTTTTAACATGGAAACAGAACCTCTTCTGGGCCCAAAACAGCATAGGATAGACAAAACATAGCAGAATGATCCACCACATCCATAAAGGGCACAGTGGTGTTCTGGGTTTCCAAACTTTCAAAAAGAAGTAAAATATAATAGGGGCTGCAGAGATGGGAAGGGTGATCCCTCCTGCAGCAGGTCAATACATCCCTCTGACCTCCATAAATGACCATCTCTGATCTGATAGAGTAAAAGAGCACCTAGGGACACTGATACCACTTTCTTCTCCACACTAATGCTCCATGACCTCTGCCACATATGACAATATTTAGAGACAATTAGTGTTTAGGCAATTCACAGGACTAATATGAATGAAAGTCTTCTTCAGAGTGTAATATTCCCTTCCTGTGTGCTCAGTTTAGATATTTTATTCTAATACCAGCTATTTGTGTCCATGGCTGTGTGTTTTATAAAGATACATTCCTTTTTAGATTTCTATTAAAAATATGTTTACTTTGTTTAGGCAAAATATTTTTATTTTAGACAAACCATTTTCAGAGTAATATGTTGAATAAAAAGAGTTAATTGTTTTCTGCCACCATCAATATCACAGATAGGAACTAAAATCATTGCAGCTCACCTATCCAGTAAGCCATTAAAAAAATAATCTATAACATTGTTTCAAAGAGCACTTAGATCTCAGCTACATAATGAGATCTTAAGCAAATCCAAAAGAACTAATAGAGTTTCACAGAAGATCAACTAGTTGTCTATGATTTCAGCAATTTACATATTTCAAGTTCTGTCTTACTTTGAAAGATGTTACAATTGAGCAGAACAATGAACTACTAATTATGACTCATTCGCCATTCTTCTCTTTGTCTTTTCTTCAATCACACTAGGACACTAGGCACTGCAGTATGTTTTATCAAAGTGTATTCTGCCAATTGACAACAGACAAACCATTCTAATTCCTGTATGGTTAATAACCCCATGATTCACAGACATCTGCTATACTATGCTCTCCAACTATTATTTTTCCTTGAAAGACATATTCAGAGTGTTCCTCTGTTACCCGAGCACTTTGCCTTGACAAGTCGTCTGAGTCTTAGATTTCCTGTCATGTTTGCTTCAGAACACGTTCTTTTATATTGATGACCACTGCTGGACAATACTGGATTTCATTCATTCAGCTATATTAAATTATTCCCCGAAAGGTTCTCCTACTCCCCCCTCCAAACTTTCCATTCATTATTACTCTGGAGAAAAAAGAGGGCAATAAAAGAAGACAATACTTTTTATAGCTATTTTATTTGCACAATATGTTATAAGTGCAAAGTGCTTTACATTTACCAGCCTGGGAGAAATAAAACTATTCCTTTCATGGAATCTCACAGAATATGGCTTAAGCTCTTTAGTGAGAGAATAAACAGACATGTATGGTCTCACACTGGAAGAAAGGAGGATGTCAAATAAACAAACATTTGTATGCAGCTTTATATCACATCCAGTCAAATTAGATACTAGGGAAACAGGCAACAAGGTTGATAATAAAACATTTGAAACCCAATAGTGTAAAATAGATCACTAACAACAGGCAACAATAGTAAAAGAGAGCGAATTAAATCTACAAGACAGATTGAGAATTTACACAGTTTAAAATGTCTGGACAGATAAAACTGTCTTGACCCAATCACTAGTCATTTCTCTTTATGGAAGACATATGAAAGGTGGAGTGCCACCACTAAGAAAGCCTCTCTTTATGATTATATGGTACACTTCTCATAAGGAAAGCATATGCAGAAGGTCTTCCACCAAAGATCTTCTCTAGAGTAAACATACCCAGCTCCCTAAGCCATACCTCATAAGGCATGATTTGTAGACCTTTCACCATTTTAGGACACTGAAACACCATTTAATTCTGTTACTGTTGCTCTCAGATACATTAAACTCTAAATGCTAGGCCTTGTTGCATTTCCAACACCTCTCCTCAACAATGTGTGCACAAGACCACAAGAGTTATTTTCTTTCATAGAGCCTGATACTGGTTTCTAGGCATGGTTTGGTAAGAACATCATGTTTTCTGTTGAGCAATATTACCATTCAATAAGTCCTTGTTCATAGGCATCTCCAATGAACTGATATTGGAGGCAAAACATCAGATGCAGGCGAAACGTCAGAAAGAAACTATTTCAGAACATGGCCTCACAGCCCGGGAAAAAACCAAGGAAAATCTATGGATGCCATCTGTGAAAGCCTTCAACTTCACAAACTGATATTTTGTTTCAACATGTTTAAGTTGAGGATTGATCTCTATCCTTGATTGTCTTCAAATATCTGTGATGGTGTAGACTCATCTTTTCCAAAATCCTCCAGTAACACATATAGCCACTTTAATTATTTACACACTTCTGAAGCTGAGATGCATCTTTTGGTGAGGTTGCAGTGGCCATTTCCTTCTGTGTAGTGAAATGAATTTATCAATTTCCATTAAAGAATAGGAAAGCACTTGTAGATTTCTGGTCAGTGCCATCATTGACCAAACCTGAATCTATCCAGTTAACAAGAGGTACGTGGTTTCTTGTAATCATAGTTACAGATGTGTGCTTCCCTTCACGTATTTGACCACTCTCTTCAGTGCAACTTTTAGTTTGTGAATTTTTTTTCTTCAGAAAATCCCAAGAGCTGCTGACAAATCTGGTCTAGTCACTTTGTATATGTACAGAAGCTTCCCAGTGGCTTCTTGGTCTGGCTATTGTCAGACAATGCTTCACTTTCTGCAGTGTGTTTCCAGTCGTTGGTCTCTGTAGGAGTGCTAACTGGATGTGCCTCTGTCAATTGAAGATGCTTTAGTAGGTCTAGTATCTTTTGCTTTTAATTAAGAAAATAACCTCCATCTTCATCAATAGAATCAATAATAATAATAATAATAATAATAATAAACTTTATTTTTATCCTGCCCCTCTGTTAAAAACAATCAGGGCAGCTTACAAAAATTAAAATACCAATACAAATTAAAATCCCCAAACACCACCCACCACTGCCCTCCCCCATAAAAAGACTTTAAACCAAATACATTAAAACAACTGATATAAAATCACATTAAAATAATAAATAATAAAAAATAAACAGGCAGCAGACTAAAAAGGGCCAGGAGCCCCTGAGGCTGGGAACTAATTAGGAAAGGCCTGCTGAAAGAGATCCATCTTTAATGCTTTTTTAAAGCTAGATCATATAATGTGTTCCCCTACTGCTCATTCAGCATCAATAATCTTGTTTGAAATTTCCTTTTGATTTTACATCTTGCTGAACAGGTTTTTCCTTTTATATTGCCTTCTTCTATTTCTCTGCATTGATAGTTTTCTTTGTCCTTATCAACAAGTCATTGAATAGTTGCATTCAGGATTTGCCCCTATTTCTGTCATCTTTTACTTTTGTTTCTCACTTGTCCTTAACTGCATGAAGTGTTCCATCAGTCATCCAATGAGGTTCTTCCTTTTTGGCCACAGACAGCCCTTATGCCTTCCTCTCTGGCAATTTCCCTGGTTTCAAAACACAGCACTTCTGGTTCATGGTTGATTAGTAGTGAAACTCTGTTCTTGACATGGTCTTTAAATTCTACAGGTATGTTCTTTAGATTGCATTTTGGAAGTATGAATAATTTAATGTTTTTCCTTTAGCTTATCTCCCCCAGATATATATATATATAACGTGCCACAATCAGCTCCTAGCCTTTTTCTTTCCCCACGGAAAATGTAGCTTTTCCATCTTCTGCCTCCATGTATGTAGTCTGTTTTATTTCTACATTAGCTATCTGGATATTTCTATACGGTTCTATGTTCAATTGTATGAAGGGTTTGTTTGCAATGAACAAACTGTTGGCTTCACAAAATCTGATAAGTCACTTTTCTGCTTCATTTCTAGATCCTAGGTCAAATTCTCCAACAAAGTTTCATTCTACTCTCTTTCCCACTTTGCCTAGGATTATCAACATGTTTGATTTTGGGTTTTTTAATATTTTTATTAATTTTATAATCATACATTATAATATCCAATCAATACTTATTTAGTATAACACATAAAATTACCATAAACATCACAATTTTTCTATTAGCTAATTTCAAAAGTTAACATAAATTCTTTACTATGATTCTTTTCATGAATATTACTTCCCCTACCCCCCCCCCACATCAGTGCTCCCCTTCACTGGAGCCATTATTCCTTACCTAATATTTCCAGAATCTCATTTCTTCTCATGGAGGTAACCTCCCATTTTTTGTCTGTAATACTTTTTTCACAAATACTTTCCAAATTTTATCAAAATCACTTTCTTTCCAACTTCCTCTTCTTACTTTAATTCTACATGTAAACTTATCATTTATTGCCATTTTCTAAACTTCTTTATACCACTCCTCCCAACATGTTTGATTTTGGTGTGGGATCAATTTCTTCCTCTTCTGCCTCTGTAATTGGAACACTGACAGGTTTCGCATGCAGCACCATTGATATTGTTTATTCAGATTGTGCATTATAGCCCCTGTCTGCTTTGGATGCCTAATGCCACCTGCTTCTTAGATTGTCATTTTCATAATGAAACTGTATAATTATCTGATTGAAAATGCTCCATTCTCATTCACTTTAGTATTGCAATATTTATATGTTCCATTTTTTATTGTACAATTTTTAGCTTCCCTAATTCATGCTTCTCACATTCCTTGTTCCTCTCATATGTTTTCTGCAATTTCATGCTTTCCTTTCACATCTGGGCATATCAACAGCTAAAAATACTTTTAGCTTGAGTCCAGTTATGTCATTAGACATAGCACTATTTGTCCTTGTTGTATGCTCTTCCCCAGTAGCTGGTTGAGTGGAAATCTCATCTTCCAAAACTATAGCTTGCTTCATTTTGGATTGTCTCATTATCATAGGATTTTCAAGTGAAAAGAAGTGGCTTACCTGTGCCATCTTCTGCTCAGTACAATAATTAGTTCAAGTGTCACTATCATTGTTTGTAAGAGATCCACAATCACTGTTACCTCCCACTACTGTTGTTGCCTTAGTAGCAGGCTGTTGAGTAGTCTCTGTTTCCTTCTTGTGGGCCAGAATGTAAAATGCCCTTGACCACTTAAGATATGGATGACACTGTGCAGATGCAACTGTGGCAGAAAAGTATAATTTCTTTGCTTCAACCATTGCCATGGTATAGGTGTTCCAATGAGCTCTAGCCTGTGGTCGGACTCACTCTAGTCTCCATCCCACTCACTTCATCACTGCCAGCTCCCTAGTATACCAGGGGGTTTCCTTGGCTCTACTTCATAGGAGGGAATGCTTACAGGCAATCGTGTCCACCACCCTGGCCATTTCCATGTTTATTTATTATTTATCCCTGTTCCAGAGATCAGCCAAGGCTTTGACAGGATCACCTACAAGGCAACAGCAAATTCCCCAGGAGACCCATAAGCCCTCTGGGGCAGACAATCTTAATTTCCCCCCACCTCTACAGAGGCTCTGAGTTCTATTCAGTCTAAAACCTACCTGTTAGTGATCTGTCCATGACAACGGAACTATAGAAAGTTCCTCCACACCCAGATCACCATCATCCCACCTCCACAGAAAACTAGGTCCAGAGTGTGTCCTGCAGCATGGGTGGCACCAGATACTGCTTGGGATAACCCATGGTTGTCTTGGAGGACATGATGTCCTGAACTGCTCCCACCAGAGAAGTCTCTGCATGGATGCTGAAGTCACCCAGCACTACTAGCCGAGGGGACTCCAACACCACTGCTAGTCCAACTCAGTCAGCTCAGGAAGGGAGACTGTTTAGCAGCAGGCTGAGGGGTACACTAACAGAATCTCTATTCTATCCTGGTCACCCACCTTTACGTACACATTGAAACCCAGCAGACTGTGAGATGGGGCATCTGTTGACAGGGATTGACCACTGCAACTCCCAGGCTTTGCCTGCTGCCAGGTGGACAAAGCTGGGAGAAGTTAATACCCCCCCAGCTTCATCCAACCAGGTCTCTGTAATACAAGCCAGGTCAACATGCTTGTTCATGATCAAGGATGTTTTTACATTTACAAACCTGGCATTAAGAAATAGCATTTTCAGCCCATGGGCCCTTTTGCCAAGGCTATCCAAACTACTGGAAGTGGGGGACAGTTTAGGGGAAACCAGCACTCAGTATCTTTCCCCAATCCTACATTGATAGCTCTGTCTCCCCACACCATATCTCCTTCTACTTATTAATGTTGCAATGGCTGTCCCCTTGTCAACTTCTCCTCCTGTGCTCTCTGAATATTCCATAGTTGTTGCCTGTAGGGCAGTTAGACTAATTTAAAGGGAGAAAATAAAACTTCTCTCCACTCCCCTGCAGAATAACTGGCCCTCACCCTTGCTCCACCCCTGAAGAAGCTTCACCAAAGGGGCACCCCCCTTCAGTGTTTTCCCTTTGGTAGTGATTCCACTGGTGGTGACCCTGACACTGAAAGGCCCATCACCCACGCAGTCCCTTATATACCCTTTCAGACAGGGAGCAGGTGATGTCAATTCTGGTTCACTAGCAGTTGGCTCAGGAACTGGAGAGCCTGGAGCCTGATCCTGAGGTATGTGGATGGAACAGATACAGAGCTCTCTTCTATGGAGGTGTGGTGATGGTGCTTATTTTCCCTGGTGTTCTGACTCTACATCCACATAATTAATATCTTGTGTCTGGAAGAGCATTTATGGACCCAAAGAAGAAACCAGAGCATAGAATGAGAAGCTTAATAAGGTTCCTCCTTGAAATTTACCCAAATAAAGTCTGAAAGATGCCTACACTCAAGATATATAAAAAAACAACAGATGGTTATTTATTTTGACCCATGCTGATGATCTGATTTTTGTAAAGAAATAAAAGTGAAACAACTGGGAGATATAATGTTGTCTTGGAATACAAATTGAAACTGATGAATCATAGAATCATAGAATTGCAGAGTTGGAAGAGACCACAAGGGCTATCCAGTCCAACCCCCTGCCATGCAGGTATCACGATCAAAGAATCCCTGACAGATGGCCATCCAGCCTCTGTTTAAAGACCTCCAAGGAAGGAGACCCCACCATGCTCCGAGAGAGTGTGTTCCACTGCCAAACAGCTCTTACTGTCAGAAAGCTCCTCCTAATGTTGAGGTGGAATCTCTGTTCCTGAAGCTTGCATCCATTGCTCCGTGTTCTAGTCTCTGGAGCAGCCGAAAACAAGCTTGCTCCATCCTCAATGTGACACCCCCTTCAAATACTTAAACAGGGCAATCATATTGCCCCTTAACCATCTTTTTTCCAGGCTAAACATACCCAGCTCCCTAAGTCTTTCCTCATAAGGCATGGTTTCCAGACCTTTCACCATTTATTCACCCTCCTCTGGACATGCTCCAATTTGTCAACATCCTTGTAGTGCCCAGAACTGGACACAGTATTCTAGGTGAGGCCTGATCAAGGCAAAATAGAGTGGCACTATTACTTCCCTTGATCTAGACACTAAACTTCTATGGATGCAGATGGCATCATAAAATAAATGGAAAAGTAAAAGGGCAAAATAAAATAAATGGAAAAAATAGCTTGAAGAGGTAAACAGAAGGAAGAAAGGATTCTTTCAAAGAAAAACCTTTTGATGATGAATGTACAATTTTAGAAAGTGAAGTGAGAGCTGTTCACAAATACATCACCAGCAGTGTCACCCTAGGATTGGTATCACCCAGTGCAGTAAGTCATGGTGTCACCCCACAGACTTCCTTCTCTACCACAATCCTTAGTAATCCCAGCAATTTGAGGGTCACTGAAATCCTACATGCAGGAGAGGAGCAAGTATATTTTCTATACTTTTGCTCAGTTATTAATCAAAATGGAGACTATAGTCAAGACATTAGAGCTACGTCTTGGAAAGGCAGCTATGAAGTAACTAGGAAGATTCTGAAGTGTAAAGATATATCACTGAATACCAAAATGGAAGTTATCCATGCCATAGCATTTCTGATTTCTATGCAGAGTTGTGAAAGATGAATCGCAAGTAAAGCTGACAGGAGGGAAATAAAATCATTTGAAATGTGGTTCAGGAAGACAGGTCTATAGATACCATAGAAAAATAAATGAATCCAAGAGCAAATTAAGATTAAACTCTCACTAGAAGCTAAAATGTCTAGTCTACTGTTCTTTGGACATATCATGAGACAACATGAGTCATAGGAAAAAGCCATAATGCTTTGTCTTTCTTCAAGGCAGTAGAAAAAGATGAAGACCATATTATTGGCAGATTAACTCAATCAAGGAAGAGACAACCTTATGTTTGCAAGATCTGAGCATGACAAGGTTCTCAGAAGTGTTTTATCCATAGGGTCATCATGAGATGAAGCTGACTTGACTGCACATAACAAAACCAAACAACAAATTAGTACTAGCAATAGATAATTACATTTATAGTTAAACAGATTGAAAAATAATATTAACTACCATAGTTAAATTTGTTCGGTGTGTATTTGGATATCTAGATAGAACACTGTAGTACTTTCTTAAGAGAAGGTCACTATTTAATGATTACTTTTGAAGTGAAATCAAACAACATTTAATAGCCAATAACATATTAATTTCTTGATCGATGAGCCATTGCTCAGCTAGACAATAGCTTTTCATTGCAACAATCTCTTACTAAGGACAGAGTATTAATTTTTTTAAAAAAATGTGAAGCACATACGTGTAGAGAACAGACAGACTGGATAGGTAATGATATAGGAAACACCACAGTGTAAGATAAATTAATTTAAATCATGTCCCCAATCCTATGTGTGTGTGTGTGTGTGTGACATATATACCCTATATATTTCAGTGGAAAAGTTAAGCCTGCCTCATTTCTATTAAGGATATTTAGATTAAAAGCTGAGAAGAACTTTCTCTTAAGTGAGCACTTTTTGCAGTATGCTTAAATGCATTTTTAATCTGATTTATATTAATTAAATATTGTTGTACAGCTAATCATTTAGAATGCTGCCAATTATTGTTAATAACTAGTTAATGACTAGATTGAGATCCTACTAGAGGTAGAGGGTGAAAAAAAAAAGAGAGAGAAAAAAAGGAAAATTAAATTCCCAAAGGGCTAGTCTAGAAAAAAGTTAATGGAAACTGCCTTAAAATAAACCCAAACATGGGGCTAAATCTAATTATTAGTCACAAGTAAAGCAGATTTACCAAATCAAAGATTTATTGACTCAATGGGCTTACTCCAGTTGCAACCAACAATTGAATTAGGCCCTGATATTAGCAATTAGTTCCCAACTCACAATGCCTAAGGCACTGAGAAGGTGCCAGGGGGATGCATCCTTCTGACCAGTTCAAAAGTAGGCTGGAAATCTCATCAATCAGTGAGGTCTAGTTTCCTGATGTCTGCCTTCCAAAGAGAGAGTTGTCTGTCATCTGTCAGTCAAAAGTGGCCTCTTTCCTATAGCACTCACACATCTGGAACTTCTTTGTTTTAATGTAAGGCACCTTCTGGAAAACAACTTAATTCCTTTGTCAAACTGCACAATCAAAGAAGATTTTGCATATAAATATGCCCCAAAATCTCAACTCAGCACATCTGGATCTCACTTTCCTTCTGTCTCCATCCTAGTCCACTTTCCATTCTCCTCCACTTTCTGCCTTTTGAGTGCTCAGATCTGTTCACACTCTAGTCTAGTACCCATTTTCCTCCTCTTTTTATTCTCCTTTTGAATCTCTCTAACTGCTCCTTCCTCCATTTCTAAATTTCTCCTTACTCTTTGCTTTAATCATCTGCCAATTGTCGACTGAAGGGTAACTTCCCTTCACAACACTTGCTCATGAGGAGTTCCTCCCTCCAGGATTGGTGCAGTACTGCCCCAACAAGCCTGAATCTAACCCATCTTTTAGATTCCTCTTGCTTTTCCTTGATAGTTCTTCTGAGTGTGGTGGGTAGATGCATGTGGTGTGAATGCAGTCTCAGTTCATTTCTAATGAAGTTTTCAAGGTTATTTTGGTTTGTCTGGCTTGTTTTCTCAGTACTGGTATACAAAGGTCTGAAAGATCCTGGCCAGTTAAACAACCTCTCACTGCCAACTGAGGTGATTTAAAATTCCCCACAGTATGATCACAGACACATGTAGATTTTCATGCACAATAGTGATTTGTGTAACATTGTCATCATCGCCATCATCATCTTATATCATTCAAAAACTTGCAAAAACTTTTACATCCTCACCCAGGTTGGAAGGAACTTTTGAAATTCTTTGCTCTTGCATGCAAGAAATAAGCAAAGATTTACATCCCTGCTTGGGAGTAACAAGGTTACTTTTTCATCTTCAGTAACATACTGCAAAGCAAGCATGCACTTTTGGGTTTGCTAAACTACCAGGTTGGCAAAAAAAATCTAATGAAAATTCAGCCCTCCTATAAATTAGTTCCTTTATTCAGAAAGTCATTGTCAACAAGATAAATGTTCACTGTGCTTGAGCCAATGTGACAAACTTATAAAATCCATTAATATCTAGCTTACACCAGCAGTACCAAAGGTAGTCTGTCCCATTATGACTCCCAGCTGATTTGGTTTTACTTAACACTCAGCCAGTTACATAGGTTGCTTAGTATTAGCCAGAAAGAAATATGTTATCCATTTATTTGCATATAGTTCTAGGTAATACTTTTGTAATAGAAAAGAGTACCTCATCTTCTACCTGTTTTTCCTCCAACTCATTCCCTATTTTTAGGTTTACAGTTCTTGAAACATGGAGAACATGGTGAAACATTTAGGACTTTTCCAAATGGGGGACACACACCTCCGAGCAGGTTGGGAGAAGAACAGCGCTGTTCCACTTATAGCACCCTGTTTGGGATGACTCTGTCCTCCTCCCAACCTTCCCCCATGCTTCCTCTATGCTGCAGGCACAATAAATGCACCATTCTTATTGATAAAAAACAGCATCACTAAAAAGCGGTGCCTCCAGCACAGAGGAAGCATGAGGGAAGGTCAGGAGGAGGATGGTGCCATCTGAAACGGGGCACTGTAAGTTCTTCTCCCGACCTCCTCAGGTTTTTTTTCCCCCATTTGAAAAAGTCCTTAGTGGGGAGGCATCTACCTAAACCTCCATATAAGATCTAGTATCTGTTAATTTGAATGTGCATCTTTATGTAAAGAAGAGTGCATAGCTGCTCAGAGTACAGCTGGATTAGATTTGGCACATCTTATCCAGAAACTAGAGAAACATCAAATTCAAAGCTATTTACAATATCTGAGCATGAGGGGGAAAGGACGTCTAAATTAAACAAGGTAGAGTTAGAGAAAAACTATTATCACAATAGGAGGCCTGAAAACTGCAGTAAGTGATGAGTGAAAAAGACTGCAACCCACTTGACAAACATTGCTATAGATCATAGAGAAGGACAGTTCACCACTTTGTTCACAATGGGGGAGGAAAGCATCAGGAAAGTGATGAACAACATTTGTTTTCAAAGGACAAAAAGCCATATCAGACTACACATAGTCATCAAAAGCAATATAATTACAAGATTGACTTATAACCTGCAATTCCTTTTTGCGGTCCAATTTCATGCAGTGCTACAATAACATATCCTCTTATGAAATGAAATCGTAACTGTTTAAAAAAGAGGAACAGTGTTCACCATAGAAAGAAACAAGGGGAGGATTTACCCAAGGATTCATTTTCAAACTGCTATTTTGAAATTTACTTATGAACCTTGTTGATTGGGGTGAGCAATCAATTGGCCAGGTTTGTGGATAAGACCATGTTATTTTGCTTCCTTTGTTCTGGTAGTGAAAAAATAAAGCAGAGTGTAAAGGATGTCTTCATAGCTGGTAAAGTGGCAAAAATAGCAAGTGCAGATCAACATAAATGCACAGAAGGGGCTGTGAGAGAGGCACACATGTATTACTTTCTTGTGAGGTAGAACAGGCTAGGAGATTCCTTCCATATTATCTACAAATGAGCAACCACACCACCACATTATTTTCCCTAAGGAGATTATCAGACGTGCGTCTAAAAACGTTTTGTCCCACTATATTTAAAAGCATAAGTGTCCCAGCATAATAACCCTTTTTGTCACATGTTGCTGTAATATCAAGAAAGAGCAGCCCCAGAATTATTCGAGAATGACCACTAGCGCTGTTTACTTCTGCATTTATGGGGACGTGTGATCTCAGTAGTTTTTGCGAGAAGATGTGAGCATGCTTAAAAGTCTAAAAAATGCCAAAATTAACAAAGAAGACAAACACACAAGCACTGGACCGCACTTAAAAATTTACCAGAAAAATGGGGAGTTTCATAAAAAGCATCCCATACCTAGTTTTCTCATTCTCACCTGGAAGTGTTCTGGTGGGGACTACCCATTGACACTGTATTCATGAGAGCATAATGAGACACAGTTTCAGATGCTGGCAATAACACACACACAAAAAAAGCCATCAGCAATCAATTGACAGCTTGGTCTATTAATAAAAATGTATGCCTTTTTCACAGGAACAGAATGCTTGGGGAATGCAAGGACATGACATTGTGTGACAGGAAAGCCCTTTCATGGTAGTGTGTCATTGTTATCATGCCATATTTGCCATGTCTGATAATCTCTTAAGTCTGGACATAAGGAAATACAGAAGTGTGATTTTTCCCTTTAGGTAAAGTACAGACTAGCAGGTTTCCGTTAATCCTTTTTAAGGAAGATCTGTAGGCTTACAAAACAACTTCAGGCTTCTAATTCAATATATTTTCAATATAAAGAAGTAAGAAAGATCACAGAAAGAATAAAAGCATTTTAGAAGAAAAAACAAATTAATTTTAAACTAAACCTAGATGGATATTTTTCTTTAAGGAAATATTATAACACCATAAGGTCTTCAGATATCATGCAAATAACACAGGATTGATTTTGGAGAGCAACAGCAATTTAACAGGAGAACAAAAGTAAAAATTAAACCATTGCTTAAGGAAGAACAGTGCTGTAGTGGAGCCGGGGCTCTCAGAGTTGAAGCCCTCGGACTACTGGATTAGCAGCCACTATGACAGTATCTGGCTTCGCTCCAACTTCCTTGTAGGTTAGCTGCAATCCGCAGCAATGATGAATTTATATATTGTACCTATATCCCACCTTTCTAGTTATCCCTGTTAAAATTCAAGATATCTAGGTCTGGCTTTACAAACCAGCAGAATTTTTTTTTTTTAAAGTTGAGAAACGTTTAAACTTTCAGAGCCAGCTGAATGTTTCAAATTTCCACTGGGGTGCTGTTATAGATTGTCCTGTTGAAAGCTCTTACTACAAATTTTACTGCTGTAGCACAGTAAAGAAGCAACACCAGATTGGAGAGGGGGGGGGCGGAAGAGTATTTGGGGTTGTGTTAGAGTGCTCAGTTAAAACATTGACTGGTATGTGACAGATGAAAAAAAAAGCTGAATTCCAAGCTAGCAATTTATAGGAAACAAAAGCAGTATATATAAGAAAAATAGGGAGAAGGAAAATCCTGTGGGGGAGGGACAGTGGCAGCAACTTATGCTGTATTAGTCAGGAGGGAATTCCAAAGCAGAAGTATCACCCCTTACTGAACTTTAGAATCACAAACTTTAGAATCAAAGCGGAAAGTTAATGGTCTTCTTGATTATTTTTATTCAACATTTTAGTAATACAACTGCACAGATTACTACCATGGCTGATAAACACCTTAATAATAATAATGTGGACTGAAAAACTGTCAAAAGATTGTTTATTTTTTTAACGAACTACAGTTTAGCATTAAATTAATTGTGCTTAACCTTAACTGTAAATTTAAATCCAGTGTTCTGCTGGTGATTATAGAGGATCTTTCCTCCCATTTCCTTTTCCCCTTCAGTCCTCCACACCATGCCAAAACATCTCCAGACTATTTTCCAGCCTTGTAAATCTTATTTTCAGGTTTATGGTTGGTTGTGAAAGTGAGGGGAGACTACCCATTCCCATTGCATCCTATTGTTCCATTTTACTGAACCTCGGATACTGACTGTGGCATCATTAAGGCTGGTGTCAGCTTTTCTCCTGACAATGTCACCAGATGTGGTTCAAACTTGCCATACCCCCTCTAGTGCTGCCACTGGATACTGATCAAGGTTTATTGAAACATGTAAGGTTCAAACACCAATTTATGTAGTTGGCTCATTTCAGCAGAACCTATTGAAGGTTAACAAGAGCTTAGAATCTAGACTCATACTAAACTGTGTCTAATTGAGAACAGAAGTTAATGGGGAAAAGAAAACATAGGGTGTGTCTAGATGGGCTATTTATCCCATCTTATCCCTGACTTGGGACCTTGCAGTCTTGCCCCATTTTGCCCCCGGGCAGTCCAGATGACACCTGGGGCAAGGACAAAGAGAAGACAAGGTAAAGCCCATTAAATGATTTCTACAAAATACCAGGAAAATGTATTGGGCCCCGCAGGACTGTTGGAGTCCATACCAGCACACTGTCATGTCTCTGCAGACATAGCCACTGCTGTCTGTGTTGCACTCTGTGAAGTAATGAAAGAGACCCACAGCATGTGACCAAGCCAGGCTTTGGAGAGTACAACATAGATGGCAGTGGCAGCTGATGCAGAGATGGGCCAGTGTGTCCATGCAGATGTCATCCCATTTTGGGAAGCCAGCATATTCTGGCCAGTGTAGATGAGCCCATAGTTGAACATTATATATGAATACAGTCACAGACTTAATATCCCAACATCATGTAATCTTTCTTGATATACTTATGGTAATGTTTCTGTAGGAATTAGAATCCAGACCACACAAATTTTAATATCCAAAATAATGTGAATATATTTGAGCGGATATAATCTGAGACCCACTTACTAACAGATCAGAATGAGTGGAATACAGGACTTTGCAAAACAGAAATTAAGCCAAAAGACCAGATATCTGACCAGCATTAAATTGCCCTGCTAAAAGATATGAACAAAGAGAGGGAACAACAGGAGTGAATAAAGGAAACTGGAGTATATCTGCATTTAAACTCTATGTTTTTTGTAGTTACCATTGGAAATACTTAGTATTTTGGCTTTTCCATTTACCATTATGGCTTAGATCATGCCGGATGACAAATAGAAGGGATTATTTTTAAAAAAAACAGATTTTGCTCTTCTATTTGAAAATACTAAATGCTTGCATTAAGTACAAACACTTCCTTTAATTACTAATGCATTCCACAATTCTTTTATAATCCTAGTTTAGTATCTAGTTTTATTGTAGATGGCAAATGATTTTATGTCTTTGTGTTCTTTCTTTCTAAAATACTAAGCCTGGAATTCTAATTCAACTATTCCAGCTGTTTTATATGTCTGAATTACATTACATTACATCTGAATTATGCAATATCCTAATGCTAAATACTGAGAATTCAGAAAATAAACTTATTTTCTAAAATAAGTTTTTAGAGGTTTTAAAAACATACCTCCCACCTCCCCCAGTAATGTAATGGGACTTAATTTTAACACAGAACCTTACTCTTTGAACAGCACCTCTTTAAAGGTAGAAAGATAACTGCACATTTAGATTAAAAGCTGAAAACTGCTGTTACTTGTTGACAGCACTTTAAAACACAATCAGTTTCAATCCTTTCTTGGCCAACATTCTCCATCTCAATGACTGCTTTATCTCTCCCTTTCTGAGATAACACAACCAGCAGCTTGTTTATGCAATGTCAGAAAGACCAAGGTTTTGCTATAAAATTCTGAAGATCGATTGTCATTGAGCTGTGCAGCAAAACTATGATTGTCTCATGTATATGATTGCCACTAGCAAAGTAATTACATAGACAAATAATAATGTTTTCAACTATGTATAATTTTGTTTGATATTTTTCTGCCCTCTTATCAGGCACAATATGTCATTGTTTAGGTTGAGGGCTTTTCTACTCCATTGGTAGTGTTATTTATTGGTATTATAAACAAAGATGTTACTAACAGCTTAAAAGCAATTTTTGGGGCAATAAACAGCAGTGCTCTCTTTTGGGGGAGGGCATTTACTGAAGCTTGATAAATTGGTTTCAAGAACTGCAGGAAGGATACCTGAGGCTTCTTTTGAATTTTAAATTGTGAATGGTAGCCATTGATGGCAGATGCAGGAATAAGGAGGCCAGACACAAATAAAGAGACCACACATATAGCTGGGATATAAAGGGCCACTTTTATTTAGCTATAACCTACTTAACCTAATTCTGAGAGATCTGAAAAGGTGCTCAACAGACTACCAAAATGTAGCCCTTTATCTGCCACAGAAAAAGGACAAGCATCTGTTTAGCCCCTTTCCCCCACCAGATCATATAATAGGGACATCAAATCCCCATTGCAGATCTCTCAGAAAATTAAATGCCCTACATCGAACAAAAAACAACAACAACAAAAACCATCAGACCTATGAATTGCTGGCATCTTAAATAATTACTGTAGGCTCCCGTATCCATGAGGAATTGGTTCCAGGCCCCAACGCAGATAGAATCATAGAATTGTAGAGTTGAAAGAGACCATGAGGGCCATCAGTCCAACTCCCTGCCATGCAGGACTACACAATCAAAGCATCCCCGACAGATGGCCATCCAACCTGTTTGAAGACCTCCAAGGAAGGAGACCCCACCATGCTCCGAGGGAGTGTGTTCCACTGCTGAACAGCTCTTACTGTCAAAAAGTTCCTCCTAATGTTGAGGTGGAATCTCTGTTCCTGGAGCTTGCATCCATTGTTCCATATTCTAGTCTCTGGAGCAGCAGAAAACAAGCTTGCTCCATCCTCAATGTGACACCCCTTCAAATACTTAAACAGGGCTATCATATCAGCCCTTAACCATCTTTTTTCCAGGCTAAACATACCTAGCTCCCTAAGTCTCTCCTCATAAGGCATGGTTTCCAGACCTTTCACCATTTTAGTCACCCTCCTCTGGACATACTCCAATTTGTCAATATCCTTTTTGAATTGTGGTGCCAAGAACTAGACACAGTGTTCTAGGTGAAGACTCACCAAGGCAGAATAGAGTGGCACTATTACTTCCCTTGATCTAGACACTATACTTCTATTGATGCAGCCCAAAATCGCATTGGCCTTTTTAGCAGTTGCATCACACTGTTGACACATGTTCAACTTGTGGTCTACTAGGACTCCTAGATCCTTTCCGTATGTAGACGATTTCAGCCAGGTGTCCCCCATCCTGTATCTATGCATTTCATTTTTCTACCATAAGTGCAGTACCTTACATTTCTCTGTATTGAATTTCATTTTGTTCGCTTTGGCCCAGCTCTCCAGTCTATCCAGGTCATTTTGAATTTTGATCCTGTCCTCTAGGGTAATAGCTACTCCTCCTAATTTGGTGCCATCTGCAAATTTGATAAGTATGCTCCTAATTCCCTCATGCAAGTCATTGATAAAGATGTTGAATAGCACTGGGCCCTGTGTTAAATAGGACAGAACCCTGTGGTACCCCACTGGTCACATCTTTCCAAGATGAAGAGGAGCCACTGCAGAGCACCCTTTGGGTTCGGCTGGTCAACCAATTACAAATCCATTTAACAGTTAACTTGTCTAGCCCACATTTTACAAGCTTGTTTGCAAGAATGTCATGGGGAACCTTGTCAAAGGCCTTACTGAAATCAAGGTATGCGATATCCACAGTGTTCCCTTCATCTACCAAGCTGGTAACTTTATCAAAGAAAGAGATCAGGTTAGTCTGGCATGATTTGTTTCTCTGAAACCCATGTTGACTTTTTGTGATTATGGCATTGCCATGGATAATAGTAAATGTCATTGAAAATAATGGGACTTCTGGTTTAAAATACCATAGAGTTGCCTTGGAGGAGTTAGAAAATGGCTAGGGAGGATGCATTTTCTAGGAAAACTCTATGATATCTATGCTGGAACTGAAACCGTGGATCACTGAATCAGGGGACAATGAATCAGTGGATACGGGGGTCCTACTGTATATCAGAGAGGGATAGATAATGCCCCAAACTCTTCTTCATTGCCTCGTGGAGATCATAATTAACTCAATGCCAGGTTATGAAGAGAAGGCACACTGGTGCACCTGCTCCAGCCCCCAGGAAGGACACTGGTGCTCCCCCACCCCGGGAAGCACACCAACACTCCCACTCCGGGGAGGCACATGGGTGCTCATGCCCCCAGGAGGCACACTGGCACTCCTGCCTCTGGGAGCTACATGGGCACTCCTGCTCCAGGGAGGCACATAGATGCTCCTGCATAAAGGAGACACATGGGCACTTCTGGAACAGAAGAGCAGCATCAAGAAGAGGCCCACAGCAAACCTGAAACAAGAACAGAATAGCAGATGGAAACCCAAGGCTCTCCAGGAATGGAAGGGGAATATCAGCACTGGCCTCTCCTCCCATCCATCCAAAAATGGAAACTGGCTGTAACAGGCCTGTTGTGTGGCCCTGTAAGACAAAACATATAGGTTAGAAATGAATTAGATAAAGGTCTCTCATCCAAGAACAATCCCCGCTTAGCACCCAGGATCAGCCAGAATACAGTGTCCTCAAAAATCTGGTATCTGTAAGGTATTTAAACAAATGACTTAGAAAAAAGAAGAGCAATATATTTCTGAATTAAATAATGTGTAAAATCATTGTACCAGTTTAAGTGTAAAAACCTATTAATCAATTAAGTAATTAATTAAAGCAAATAGCACTCAGCAATAGAAATAGCACTCCACAGTGCCAAACACTCTCCAAACAGACCACAATGTGCAGCCAATTGTCCCCCAACCATCTGGTCACCCAACTTACCAACCCGCTGAAGGATGGACAGCCAAGTCAACCTGGAGCCCAGCAGGACCAAAGCCACATCGCTGTGGCTGCAGTACCAGCATTTAACCACTGCACCATCAGATTCTGACCCTGCGTAGCACCTAGTATGACTATATCAGAACAGAAAATCCACAATCAAGTGTTCACCAATGGTCAGCCACCTAAGCACCAAACAGATCTGACCCTGTTGAACATTGAAGAAACTAAGTGCTAATCCAGAGCTCAGACCCCAAACTTAGTGCTTCAAAAATAGAGCCATAAATGTGATAATGTAAGCAATATAAATAAAGCCTACAATGAGCCTTCACAAATGGTCCCCCCTCCAAGCCATCACCAGGACTGACTCCCCCTAAATTCCAAGATCTAAAACTGTCTGGTGGCCTGGAGGGATTATTAATAGCAAAATACAGGTAATATTGACAAAAATAAATTAACAACATGTAACCAATTAATACAATTATACCACTAACCTGTGCATTGCCAATAACTGCTTTATTTGTTGTTATTTACATGAAAATAGATATGTATGTAGTTATTCATTGCACTTCATAGGATTTGAATCACTGTTAAGTGTGTAGTCAAAGAAGGTAAAATATTGCTGAGGCAGCACCAAAATAGCCACCAGTGCCAGTTAACAAAATGGCTCCTGCAGCCTCATACCAAATGGCCACAAGTGCCTATGAAGAAATTGGCACCACCTGCTTCAACCAATGTAATCAGGCACCAAAACACATCCGACTAAAGGACTGGTGGAAACAAACCATGGTGTTAGCAATAAAAGAAAGCAGTGTGTACTTGAGGTTTCCCCTCCAACGACAACCCAGGACCGACCCTGCTAAACTAAAGATCAAATGAGGTCTGGTGTCCTGGATGATTAATAGCTACAAATGCAAGAATGCTGGCTATAAATTAAATTAAAAGAGTAGTATTTAATGCAACGACATTGTGCAGGGATAAAATCATTCTCCCAACCAAGATCAACCAGGACTGACCCAGCTTAGCTTCCAAGGTCAAATGGAATCTGGCACTGTTAAGTGAGTCAAATTAACTAAAGACAATGCAGCAGAAAGCAATATAAATACACTAGCTATACCCAGTGTAGCATACACGGTTCCCCCCACATGCTACACACACACACACACACACACAAACAATGGTACACACATCATTCCCCCATGCTGCCCCCCTGTGCCCCATGCTACCCCCTGCATCCCCTGCTGCCACCCCCATGCCCTCACTGCCCTCCCCACCCCACTTCACTCCTGTGCCCCCTGTCACCCTCCCTGTGCCCCTCACCACCCCACCACCTCCCTCTCCACCCCCCACCACCCCGTGCCCCCACACCCCTTGCTGCCCTCCCCATGTCCCATGCCACCCCCATGCCCTCGTCGCCCTCCGCACCCCCACTGCCCCTCCCTACCCCCTCACTTCCCCCCGTGCCCCTCCCTGGCCCCACCACCCTTACTAATTACCTTACTAAATCGTGTAAGGACAGGACGGTCCTTATCAAAAACAAACCATGGTAACCCTGCTTAGCTCATAAGATCAAATGGGATCCAGGAAAAAACAACTATCTAAAGATAAGATAGCAGAATTTAATGTAATCCATAGTAATGGATTATGTAAACTCTAATCAGTCTCCCATCCAAAATAAACCATAGCTGACCTTAAATATCCTTGAAGACCAACGTTAAAATGTCCAACCAAATTTTGATAAAATTTGATAAAATTATGATAGCAGAATTCAATGTAGTTTATATTAATGAAATATGTATTAATATAGTCTGTCTCCCATTCAAAAATAAACCTTAGATGAACCTGCTTAGCTTCCAAGACCTGATGGGATCCAGCAATGTTAAAATACTTAAATAAATAAATACCCAGCCAACTAAAATCAGAGGGTTAAACTTAATGTAGACTATAATAGTAAATTATGTAGCAATATAATCAGTCTCCCATCCAAAAATAAACAATAGTAAACCCAACTTAGTCTCCCAAATCCAATGGGATCCAGCAATGTTAGGAAAGCCTTGTCAACTAATGATAAGATAGTAGAATTTAATACAGTCTATAGGAATGAATTATGGAGTAATATAAGTCTCCCCTCCAAGAAGAAACCATAGCTGATGCTGCTTAGCTTGCAATGGGATCCAGCACTATTAAGAGAGTCCACAAATTAAGGATAAGATAGTAAAATGCAATGTAATATATAGTAAAGAATTATGTAGTGATAATTGATAAGCGATGAAAAGGAGGAGGCAGAAAGGGGTTGACCTTAAATCCCTTCTAGCCCCACCCTCTGCTCTCCTGGCAACAGCACAGGGGCTGAGGCAAAGTTACAGGCCTCCATCCTGCGCTTCCTCTAAAGCGGTTCCTACAGCACAGTCACAACTACACTGGGAACCCTAGTACTGTTCTAGAGCAAAAATATGTATTTTCATGGAGATAACAAATTACATCTTAAATCTTAAATCACCCCTCCCAATCTTTTTCATTCCTATTTAATGCCTATTTCCAAATCCAGGTATCAAAGTAGTGACATCCTGCACTAAGAAATATAAGAAACCAACTCTAATGCTCCAGTCCTACATATATGTACCAGAGAGTAACTCCCATTCATCTGAAATAGAATTTACTTCTAAGTTTACAGACGTAGATTGTTCTCAGTTTCTACTATACTCTACTGATCCACTGCACTGATAGAGGGCAGAAAAGAATTGTAACCCTAGTTTCCCTATCTGCTATATCAGCTACATTTACATGATCCCTAGGCATGCTATGATTTTGTGTTTTCCTAATTCTAAAATATAGTGATAGTTGCAGAACATGGTACATCATCAAAGTAACTGTCCAAATGTATTACACAGCAATTGTGAACAATAACATGAACATTTTCTGGGAAAAGATGTACATTAATGTTATCAGTGTAAATGGAGAAGAATTAAATTCAGTGGGCAGTGAAAGTTATTATGCCCTACCACCGCTCCCTACAGTATCTCATAATTGGAAATATTGGACACTTTTTGGGGTCAGGTTAGCTCGGGCAAACCAAAAGTCAGTTGGAGGTCACAATGACCTGGGATGTGCCATAGAAATATAATGGCAAGCAAGTCCAAATTGGGATTGTGTGGAAACCCCTAAGTAAACACGGTTTTTAAGGAGGTATGTACTAATTCTTTCTTCCAGCCGTGGGCATCTCAGCAATGATTTAATCAAACAACTAAGTAACCATTCCCAAATCTATTTGTATGGCAATCTTTCCTATACCCCTCCTTTCCAACCTTGTGAGGTTTTTGCAAACCTATCAATTTCTATCTCCCAGCCATAAATGCAACCAGTTGAGTTTTAGTTTCCTTTGTCTATCCCGTGGGAAAGCCATCCAGACTTTGTCATAACTAGAGAACCACTTCATATGAAATAGGGTAAAAATGTTAGTCTCCCAACCAGAGTAAGGTGTGCCACAGTGGACAAACCTGGCCACTATGTGTCTCCGCATGCCCCAGATCAGAACCTCCTGTGCCACCCACCAACACTTATCTGAGTATCATGGCTGCACAGAATTCTACTCTTCAAGACTGGTAACTATTGTCCTATATTTCCAAATCTTTCCATCTATCTAATCTTTCTCTCTTACTCTGCTATAGCCTTGTGCAGTTCATAGGCACATGTGTTGTGTGTGTGAGTAAACTTTTTTTTACTCACTTCCTATTTTGCTCACTTCCTATTGTTAAAAAAGGTCTCTCCTAGTTCTAAAATGGCCCTTCGCCCCACCAAAAATAATGACAAAAAGACCCCTTGCAATCTAGAAGTTTAGAGGGGATAAAAGATTGTAGGTTTTTTGGTTGGAGTGTGTGGCCCTCCAAGTTCTACTGTGGGGCTAATGCAGTCCCTTAGCACTTGACATTTGCCCACCCCTGATTAAGGCCCAGCCAATTATTAAAGGACTCCATAAATAAAAAAATGTCCAGCCTTATCTACCTGAGAAGAAAATTCTAAGGAAGGCCAGAAGGTGATCACTTACCTTATATAAAGAATCACTGGATAAATTTAATCAAGTTTGATCTGATCTAACAGATGTCTTTACCTGTGTACCTGTGCATGTAAGTCTTTCCATAAGGAGGCAGTCTTCCATGGAACCCCTGACTGGCAGAATGAAGCACTTTTGTTCAAGAGTGAGCTATACAATTATTATAAAAGACTGGTTTGAATCTGCTCTGAATCTGCTCTGAGGAAGCATCTTCTTCAGGCTGTATCATTAAAACAGATGTCTTAAGTGAAATAATGTCATTCTGCATCAAACCTTCCTCTTTAAACAATGGCATGCAAACTGGTACTTCCAAATACATTCACTGAAAAAAGCTAGACCTGATGAATTTTTCCTTTCTGTAATATGTTAAAGCCCAGGCACCTTCTCATAATCTCAACTTGATAGGCTTTGTACTATTGTTAAAGAAATAGTAATGACTCCATGTTTGTAACTGCTGACCAAAAACATGTCAAAATAGGGACTCTTATGCTCCTTTCCCTTACAAAGAAGCAGTAGAAGTACAGTTTTCATATGTAGTTGAAGTGATAAGGGTTGGAAATATTTCATTAGAATTTTTTTTCCCCAGAGACAGAAATCAGTAGTGTGATTGATTAATGTGTCACAAATACTTCTGAAACACAATACCTAAGATAGTGTTAAAGATGGCAGTAAAATAACCCTTTGCTTTCATGTGTTCATGCTACCAGAGAGATGTTGACAAACTATAGTGAGCTCAGAGAAGAATAACAAAAATGATTAATGGCTTGCCCGGATGGATCTGCAAAGAAAAAAATTAAGAGAAATTGCTATGTATGGCCAAGCAAAAATTATTATGCAGGATGAGAAAATATAAGAATGAAATGATAAATCTTTTGTTTTTGTTTGAAGGACTATATGTGCATCAGGAAAAAACAATCTTTTCCAAAGTATAGGTGGGTATTCAATTTTGTGTGTGTGTGTGTGTTTTACGTTAATACGTTGCAACATTTTAGCTCTGGCTGTCCTCTCTCTCCATTTTGGCTCCACTCTTTTCAGCTTTTCAGTCTGTTTCTTTCATTATGGATCATCCTAACCCACCATCAAACTTTCCTTGACCTTTTCAAAGAATCATACCCCCTTGTTGCCTCTTCCACCTAGTGATGTGTGACTTCAACTATCCTGATATTTGCTGGCAATCTAACTCAACCAAAACTTCAGGGTCTAGCAAATTCTTTACTTGCCTGGAAGACAATTTCATGGTCCAAAAGGTGGAAGAGGCAACAAGGGGGTAGGCTATTTTAGATCTGATCCTAACTATTATTAGTATTAGTATTAGTATTAGTATTAGTATTACCAACAGAGATGACCTAGTTAATGGGGCGCAAGTGGTGGGATCCTTAGGTGAGAGTGATCATGTTCTCCTGGAGTTTGTTATACAATGGAAAAGAGAAGAGACCTCAAGACGGATGGGACTTTCTCAAATGGGAGATACTGAAGGCACAATTTCAAACAGTACCATTGAGGAAGAAAAATGGGAGGTGTCTCAAGAAACCAGGATGGATAACTAAAGAAATTTCAATGGAGCTAAGTTTTAAACGGAACATGTATAGGAAATGGAAAAAGGGAGAAATCACCAAAGAAGAATTCAAACAGATAGCGAACACATGTAGGAGTAAAGTCAGAAAAGCTAAAGTGCAGAATGAGCTCAGGCTTGCTAGGGAGGTTAAGAACAATAAAAAGGGGTTTTTTGGGTATGTCCACAGCCAGGGCTGGTTTAAGGAATTTTGGGGCCCCCTGCAATGCTTTACTTTGGGGCCCCCATATGTTTATCTCAGATCAATGTAACCTAACCTATTCACCCTACAGGATGTTCAGATTATAGTAGGACCCCCGTATCAATGGATTCATTATCCATGGAATACAAAACAACACACCTACCATAGAGTCTTCCTAGAAAATGTGTCTTCGCTAGCCCTTTTCTAGGCCCTCCAAGGCAACTCTATGGTATTTTAAACCAGAAGTCCTGTGATTTTCAATGGCGTTCACTATTATTCATGGTTTTCAGAATCCACGCCCCCCCCCCGAACCGATCCCCTGTGGATAAGAGGGGCCTACTATATTACATAATTTGCCACCAATAATTTAGTTTAATAACTATATTATAGGCACTAACATAATATTTTTTGTTTATTAGCAATTAATGTAATGGTGTAGATTTCCTCACAGAAAAGAAAGAGTAGACTACAAGCTAAACATGAGTTAGCAGTGTGATGCAGCAGCAAAAAATGCCAATGTGATTCTAGGCTGCATTAATAGGAGTAGTGTCTAGATCAAGGGAAGTAATAGTATTACTCCATTCTGCTTTGGTCAGACCTCACCTGGAATACCGTTTCCAATTCTGGGCACAAGAAAGATACTGAGAAGGATGGTGGGAGTTCTGGAAGCCATTACGCCCTATCAGGAATGGCTTAGGGAGCTGGGTATGCTTAGCCTGGAGAAGAGAAGGTTGAGAGGTAACATGATAGCTATGTTTAAATATTTGAAGGGATGTCATATTGAGGAAGGAGCAAGCTTGTTTTCTGCTGCTCCAGAGACTAGGACACAGAGCCATGGGTTCAAACTACAGGAAAAGAGATTCCACCTGTCAGAACCTCCTGACAGTAAGAGCTGTTTGGAAGTGGAATACACTGCCTTGGAGTGTGGTGGAGTCTCCTTCTTTGGGTTTTTTAAAACATAGGTTGGATGGCTGAAGAAGACCAAGGGGGAAAGGGAGGGGAGAGGAACCAAGACATGTTAAAAGCAGCTGGAAAGATGGGCTGGAGGGGATCTATGTGCAAGGAAGGAAAGGGAAGAAAGAAAGAAAGAAAGAAAGAAAGAAAGAAAGAAAGAAAGATGCCCTTTCTGAGGGAGACAAGCCTCAAATTCCCTGTCTCTCTCTCACACACACACACTCACCCTCTCCGATGTGCCTCTCCCTCCAGCTTCTGCCATGGAGGGCTGCTGTTTCTTTCTCTTTCTCTTTCTCTTTAATTTTGGAGAGGCTGTTTTGTTTGTTTTTTTAAAAAAGCCAGCAGGAGGTTTTTGGAGGAGGAGGGTAAGAGGGGGCTCCTCCCGGCTGTCTCCTGGCTGTCTCCTTCGTCAGATTAAGGAGGCCAACACGGGGCCCTCTCTTAGACCTCGGGGCCCCCTCTTGACCTTGGGGCCCCCTGCGAATGCTGATTTGGCAGACAGGTTAAACCGGCCCTGTCCACAGCAAAAGGAGGAAGAAGGAAATGATAAGGCCACTACGCGGAGAAGATGGCAAAATGTTAACAGGGGACAGAGAAAATGCAGAATTACTCAACACCTTCTTTGCCTCAGTGTTTTCAGAAAAGGACCAGCCTGAGGATAAAGGAACAGAGGACACAATAGGGGAAATCCAGCTCAGAATAAGCAAAGAGGTAGTACAGGAATACCTTCTTAGTCTAAATGAATTTAAGTCTCCAGGACCAGATGAACTACATCCAAGAGTATTAAAAGAGCTGCCAAATGTTATCTAAGAGCCATTGGCAATAATCTTTGAGAACTTCTGGAGAACAGGAGAAGTCCCAGCAGACTGGAGGAGGGCAAACATTGTTCCCATCTTCAAAAAGGGGGAAAAAGAGGATCCCAACAATTATCGTCCAGTTAGTCTGACATCAATACCAGGGAAGATTCTAGAGCAGATCATTAAACAGAGAGTCTGTGAACATTTAGAAGGCAATGCCATAATCACAAAAAGTCAACATGGGTTTCAGAGAAACAAGACATGCCAGACTAATCTGATCTCTCTTTTTTTTTCTTTTTTTTTTTGATAAAATGACCAGCTTGGTAGATGAAGGGAACACTGTGGATATCGCATACCTTGATTTCAGTAAGGCCTTTGACAAGGTTCCCCATGACATTCTTGCAAACAAGCTTGTAAAACGTGGGCTAGACAAGTTAACTGTTAAATGGATTTGTAATTGGTTGACCAGCCAAACCCAAAGGGTGCTCTGCAGTGGCTCCTCTTCATCTTGGAAAGATGTGACCAGTGGGGTACCACAGGGTTCTGTCCTGGGCCCAGTGCTATTCAACATCTTTATCAATGACTTGGATGATGGAATTAGGGGCATACTTATCAAATTTGCAGATGACACCAAATTAGGAAGAGTAGCTAATACCCTAGAGGACAGGATCAAAATTCAAAATGACCTGAATAGACTAGAAAGCTGGGCCAAAGCGAACAAAATGAAATTCAATACAGAGAAATATAAGGTACTGTACTTACGGTAGAAAAATGAAATGCATAGATATAGGATGGGGGACACCTGGCTGAAATCGTCTACATACGGAAAGGATCTAGAAATCCTAGTAGACCACCTTTTGGACCATGAAATTGTCTGCCAGGCAAGTAAGGAATTTGCTAGACCTTGAAGTTTTGGTTGAGTTAAATTTCCAGCAAATATCAGGATACTTGAAGTCACCGATCACCACTACATATCTCCTTTCTCTGTGTGTGGTCATATGTTCTAGAAAGGCATCTTCCAATTCCTCCGTCTAACAGTCAAAGGATTTATCACCACTATTATCATAAAATATCTTGATATCAGCGTGAATTATAGAATACCTTCCTTTTGTCATAAAACTTCCAAAGTTTTATTTATGTACTCATGTAAACCATGGAGTTGTCTCCTGCACCAGAGAGCTAAACCCAAGACTAAAAAATACTCAGTCAGTTAGGTTTCCAATACCACATAGGTTAAACACAGAGGTAAATTCTTTGAATTGAATAGGATATCTCTGTATAAAATCTGTTTCCAAGACCATAAATAAATAAATAAATAAATCTAGAGGTTGTCACAAAGACACAATCAATAATTCTCTTAAATAACCAATATAAAACTTATTTTTCTCTTTTTGAGAAAGCAATTGTAAAATCAATTTTATATGGTATGTGGATTTTAAGTCACAGTGACATCTTTTTTTTTTCAAAGGATGTTGGTAATTAACTATGAACTGGTGAAGACTGTTCTATCATACTAATGTGATTTTTTAAAATTTTGTCACCTATGGGGTTCAGAAGGGGATAATGGAATAAGACAGCCCAAACCAGTTCCTGTAAGAACACAAATCAAGTTATAACTCACAGCATTACATGTAGTTTGAGACCAAATAGCATTTCAAATTAGACCTCAAAGCTGATACTACTTGAAATTCCTTTGAAGAAGTAATGACTTTGTGGTGTATATATTCAGAAATTCATGATTACAGTACTGTTTCTTGGTAGGGATTCACATAAGCATGTGGGGATCTTTTTGTTTGTTTGTTTGTTTGTGACAACATATTTTCATGTATTTATCTCTGTATGTGTATATGTATGTGTGCTATGGAATCCAGCCCTTAAGTACAAATACTAGCTCACAGAAACAAATTTAAAAACCAACAGCAACAGAGAAATAAAAATGCAAACAAAAACCAATCAGTATGAATAAGAATGATTACAGTGTGTGAAACATTTTATTTCCTCTATATGCCTGTGTCTATAGGGATTTCAATATGTATACAGATGGAACATTGCCATATAAGACAAAACCGAAAGGGTATTTACTCAAGCATCATCTTTCTATTTAAATGTGCCATGCCAGCTGGCCCTCCATTTCACCTTTGGCAACAACATGAAAGCAGGAATGGGACAGTGACAGAGATGTTTGAACATTGTCATTTTATTTTCATTTGTTTAGACTATGGATAAGCTCCATTGCTTCAAGGTAAAGTGCCAGCCTTTAATACTTATAAAACTAACATTACCACAGAACACAACACAAAAGAGGATTATTGTCAGAACACAGGCTTGTAGAAGATTGGCCTGTGTGTGCCTGGGGCTGCCGGTGAATGCTCCAGTTCTGCTGAAGTGTTAAACTAACCCTTCTTCTTATGCTGCTGCTTTTTAATTTCTAAAAATCTCCATCTATAGTATACTACCCATGGAGTTAGGAGAATAACCATGGGAAGACAGCCATGCTCATCAGAGTCAGTCACAAAGTGACTCTTGACACCTTATTATTGATTTTCATTTAAAAGACCAGACTGAGGCAGACTTAATATAGTTCATCCTTTGAGTCAGTGCACACACAGATATATTTCCAAAATGCTGATGAATCAGCTTCTTGGGAAAGGAACAGTACCCTTTTACAGGCTACTAGAGAAAAATAGTCACTAGAATATAGACTTCAAAGATCTCAAGGAAGTTTAATGAGGAATTTCTTGGTATTTGAGAATGAGAAAGACACACAACAAAAAAAGAGGGGTCTGCTGTACCATGCGTATTGTATTTCTCTCAATATACTGACTGGACTTCTAAGAATTGTACATCACAAACAAAGATATGCAGCGAAAGGTTTACCTACTTCTGAAAATTAGACAATGTGCTGACCATCAATAGTCTTTCTGGAAATAAGAGTCACAATGTGAAGACTTGATGTTTCTCTTTGGAGTGAGCCTCCTATACAAACAAGAGTTCTGATCCATTCAGCATTGTGTGTGGCTCTTTCTATGTGTTTTGTGTCTTCCCACTTGAATAAGTGTTCCCCCCCCCCACAAGCCTTTGGCTTGGTACTCAGTCACTGAACAGCTGTTGCTAACAATTCCATGACTGTTTCCAATAAGATGCCTTATAGAAATGTGGATACTAGTTTGGTTTTGATTTGTCAGTCTTTTGGAGAAGACAATGTAGATCTCTGCATCACTTTTGCCTATCTTGTTGGGGAAATGCAACCATCTTTCAGGCTCAGCTACCTCACAGGTTTCTCTGGCTTTTCCTTGCAAATGAAGATTCAGGAAGGACTCATCCCGTGCTTTCTGCAAGCGTGCTGATGACTGAAAAGGCCAATCCGAGAAAAACAAGTCCAATTGCAGAAAGCAGAGCAGAGGGTCTCCTTGGGTGATGTTTCTGGGTTGTGATTCTTTCTGCATTGTTGTTTCTCTTCAAGACTTGTTTCGCGTGAGTTCTCAAATAAAGCTGCAGCATTGTGGATAGTGTGTCACCATGCCTCCCGATGTGAAGCCAGGGTGGACCATTGTTGGTGATCAATTTGGCCAAGCCTGAGATATTGTTTCAGGGAATCCTTGTATTGCTTTTTTGGAGTGCCCCTCTTACGCTGACCCGTGGCGAGTTCACCATAGAGTACTATTTTTGGGAGGTGATGGTCCTCCATCCTAGAAATGTGCTCTGCTCAGGTTTACAAAGTAGATAAAAGAGAGAAAGGATTGACTATATGAACTGCTCATCCCTTTCTCTGGTTGATCTACTTTGCAAACCTGTGACGTAGTTGAGCCTGAAAAATTATTGCATTGGGAGAGCTTTAGGAGAAGCTGGTACTTGAGGAGAACACACAAGCTATGTTCAGGTATTATGTAATACCTGGGGGATTTCCAGCAGATAAAGGGCCATTAGTCAAACAGATACTAATCCTTTTTGCATACCCCCCCCCAAGAACTACCCATTCAAATACACACATTTACATATCCTCTCCAACAGGGCCTCACAGTATATAAAACCCCACACACACTCCTACCCAACCATTCTCTGAAGATGCCAGCCACAGATGCAGGCGAAACGTATATCAGGAATAAACTCTTCCAGAACACGGCCTCACAGCCTGGGAAAAAACCCCATAGAAACTCCTAATATTACCTTGTCAGTTGCTAAGTTCTTATCTGTGGTCATTAAGACCAGTGAGAAGGAAGTTAATAGGTGAATAATAGCTGAAAATGAGCTCCAAAAAGTCTATCAGTAAGTATCCTAATTTTATTGGTTTTGTATTATGGTTTTATCTATTAATGTACATCTTGTCTGCTGTTTGATGGGTATATGGACTGTATGAATAAACTGATGATAAAATGGAATCTTGTTAGCCTTTATGAATTCTACTAGTTTAGGGAAAGATATTTTGGTTTCTCAACCAGAGTGCTCCAGTGCTTCACCAAGCTACAGATCACAGGATTCAACAGGAAGGAACTATGGCAGTTAAAATGCAGTAATAGCACTATAATTGTGTAGTGTCAATGGGCCCTTGGTTTGTGGTTTCATAAGCTGTAAAACAGTGATACATGTTTCCTGCTAGGGAGAAGAAGGAGAGCAGCGTCTGGACAGCCATTTTGAGTGGGGAGATTGAATTTTTTAAAAAACTGTTTGGAGAGGCTGCTTGTTGCTGAGGGGGTGGAGCTTCTGTGAGTCACATCTGTGAGTCACTAGGGGGTGGAGCTGGGAGCCTAGCTCTATATAACTCCTTGCAGAGACTTTCCAGGCCAGTTTCCTGCCAGGGAGAAGAAGGAGAGCAGCTTCTGGACAGCCATTTTGAGTGGGGAGATTGAATTTTTAAAAAAAACTGTTGGGAGAGGCTGCTTGTTACTGGGTGACCACAAAAAATACAGCATACCTAAAAGTACAGCTTAGAGTTCTCAGCATTACCTAAGAGTTCTTCGATTACCTAAAAGCTCTCACCATGGACACTGAGGGGACTGCGGCAGTCACCTGCAACACTTGTGCAATGTTTGTCTTCTTGTCTACAGATGTGGGGAACTTCACATGCACCAAGTGCAAGTTGGTAGCCCTCTTGGAGGAGAAAGTCCAGCAGCTGGAGACACGGGTAGCTACACTTCAACAGATTCATAAGGAAAAGGTGATACATGTTTCCTGCTAGGGAGAAGAAGGAACAAACAGTCTTGGACAAAACAGAACAAATAGTCTTGGACAGGGACTGCACAGAGGAAGTCACTGCGGAGTTGAGGGTCACTTTACAGACACAGGATGTAGACAGCTGGAGGAATGTCACACACATTCCAACCCAAATGGTGCTTAGCAATGGCTCCTCTTCATCTTGGAAAGATGTGACCAGTGGGGTGCCATAGGGTTCTGTCCTGGGCCCAGTGCTATTCAACATCTTTATCAATGGCTTGGATGAGGGCATCAGGGGCATACTTATCAAATTTGCAGAGGACACCAAATTAGGAGGAGTAGCTAATACCCTAGAGAATAGGATCAAAATTCAGAATGACCTGGATAGACTGGAGAGCTGGGCAAAAGCTAACAAAATGAAATTCAATACGGACAAATGTAACGTACTGCACTTAGGGCAGAAAAATGAAATGCATAGATTTAGGATGGGAGAGACCTGTCTGAACGAGACTACGTGTGAAAGGGATCTAGGAGTCCTAGTAGACCACAAGTTGAATATGAGTCAACAGTGTGATGCAGCAGCTAAAAAGGCCAATGCGATTTTTGGCTGTATCAATAGAAGTATAGTGTCTATACCAAGGGAAGTAATAGTGCTGCTCTATTCTGCCTTGGTAAGGTTTCACCTAGAATGCTGTGTCCAGTTCTGGGCACCACAATTCAAAAAGGATATTGACAAATTGGAGCATGTCCAGTGGAGGGTGACTAAAATGGTGAAAGGTCTGGAAACCATGCCTTATGAGGAGAGACTTAGGGAGCTAGGTATGTTTAGCCTGGAAAAAAGGTGGTTAAGGGGTGATATGATAGCCCTGTTTAAGTATTTGAAGGGGTGTCACGTTGAGGATGGAGCAGAGTTGTTTTCTGCTGCTCCAGAGACTGGAACATGGAGCAATGGATTCAAGCTCCAGGAACAGAGATTGTACCTCAACATTAGGAGGAACTTTTTGACAGTAAGAGCTGTTCGGCAGTGGAACACACTCCCTCAAAGTGTGGTGGGGTCTCCTTCCATGGAGGTCTTTAAACAGATGCTGGATTGCCATCTGTCGGGGATGCTTTGATCGTGATTTCCTGCGTGGCAGGTGGTTGGACTGGATGGCCCTCGTGGTCTCTTCCAACTCTACAATTCTATGATTCTATGACAATTCAAAGTCTGAATATCCAATTGAAATGAATTAAAAAATACACTTCCTCAAAACAGTGACATAGCAAAAATTTAAGGTTTTGGGAGTGCCTAACACAATCAGCATAGCATACTCTTGACCCAGTGTTTCCTCAAACTCTGGAATAAGGGCATTCTCTCTATCCCAATGGTCATTGTGAGGCCACCTTCAGGTGAAGGTGAGAGAACTCATAGATGGTGGTCCCAAGAACTTTATGATATCCAATAAGTTTCTGTTTAATGTGACTGGTGATTGGTTGAGACCCATCCCTCACTGTACTAGGGTAAGATGGAATCAGCTATTGACCTGATTGCTCCCAAACGTTCTCCCCAAGAGTTTTTACAGTTCTGTAATTATAGAAATGAGCCTTAGGATTAATTTTCTCTTCATTTTGAGTAGATATTTGAGAACTCATATTGGAACCACTTCTGCACATACATATATTTGGCTACTGCCATCTAATTCCATTGATAATTCCACTTTATTGGTGGAGGGGGGAGCAACAAAAAATATTTCCAAAGCATATTATTTCATGATGCATTCACATTTACAAACAAGCAAAACAGCTGCAATCTCACAATAAAAAATAAACATACTAATTAAAAATACTAAAATAAGTAACCATTTATGGCTGACATCAGTAACTGAACAGCCCATAATGGTATACTAGTAACACTATTTATGCTATTTATTTCTATATCTGTTGAGCATTTCTGCCCATGTACAGCTGATAAGGTGTTGAAATAGAGTATAAAAAGGAGGGAGGGAGGGAGGAGGGGGGAAGGAATATAGCAGCACCTTTAAGACTAACTGGATTTTATTTTAGCATGAGTTTTTCAGGATATAAACCCACTTCTTCAGATGCAGTACAGAGTGATATGCAGGCATTAAGATATAAAGCATATTTGCACAATTGTGGGAGTGGGATGGAATGGAATGTCATTTACGTAGGGACATGCAGTCAAATAAATTTATGCTGTAAAGAGCTGATGTGTAATATAATTGCCTGTAGGGTTCAAGAGTGAGTGCAAAAAACTTGCTGGAGCTTGGAGCTAGCTTGTAAATTGAGATTACTGACCTGACAAGCAGGACCTTCAGAGCTCAGAGTTTGGAGACCTGCTGTCTGGGATTTCTTATCTGTGTTAGAAGAAAAAAAGTCTGTGTTTTTGTATAAGAATAAGCTAAGATTGGCTATAATGTGTGACTGTGGCTGTATTTTTCAGTTCTCTTTGGCGTTCTGTAACGTGAAGACATACTCTGTACTTTTATAGATATTTTTATTATGCTCTAGTAAACAGAAGTAGTTTGTTAGGCACAACTTATGTCTGTCTGTTTATTCTTCTGCCTGAAGGAGCAAGATCTTGCTACAAACCTTTTGCTGCCTGCAGGGCCGGTTTAACCTGTTTGCCAGATCCGCATTGGCGGGGGGCCCCGGGGGTGAAGGGCCCCCCCTAGTGAGTGCTGACCTTATCTGATGAAGGAGACAGCCAGGAGACAGCAGCCGGCTCCTCCGGTCCTTTGGAGCCCCTTCCCCCTCCCTCCACAGGCAGGGCATGGCAATAGCACTGAGCTAGTGCGGGAGATAGAGAAAGGGTTTGCTCTTGGGAAGTTGTAATTTGGAGACAGTCCCTGGCTGCATTGCTGTGAAGGAGGAAAGGCAGAGCAGCTGGTCGTGTGAGTGAGTGACTGTCTTCAGGGGGCCACGGGGGATCTGGGGGGGGGCTGCCATGCACAGTGGGGTGATTATTTTACTTTTTAACTTGTTGCTGGAGTCAACACAGATGGCTATCCAGCCTCTGTTTAAAAACCTCTAAAGAAGGAGACTCCACCACATTCCCGCCCTCCTCCAAAAACCTGCTAGCTTTTTTTTTAAAAAAAATGTCTCCAAAACTAAAGAGAAAGCGAAAGAAACAGCAGCCCTCCGTGGCAGAAGCTGGAGGGAGTTTGCTGCTACTGTGGAGATGGTGAGTGTGTGTTTATGAGAGAGACAGGGAATTTGAGCGTTGTCTCCCTCAGAAAGGGCTTCTTTCTTTCTTTCTTTCTTTCTTTCTTTCTTTCTTTCCCTTCCCTTCCCTCCCCTTCCCTTCCCTTCCCTTCCCTTCCCTTCCCTTCCCTTCCCTTGCCAACTGAGTTCAGCCTGCATTTGTGTGTGTTTGCCTATGTGCCTTCAAGTCATTTCTGACTAAGGCAAACCTACCATGGGGTTTTCTAGGCAAGGTTTGTTCAAAGGGTGTGTGCCTTTGCCTTCCTTTGAGGCTGAGAGAGTGTGACTTGCCCAAGGTCAGCCAGTGGGGTATTCATGGCTGGGTAAGGATTCAAACCCTGGTCTCCATAGTCATAGTGCAATGCTGAAACTTTTACAACACTCTTAACTCTTTTAACAGAAGAATACTGTATAAAGAATATAAATTAAAATTTGGAGTAATATTACTGGGAACAATGGTTTTATTGTTGTCACTAAAACACCAGTATCCCATTAGTGTTATGTGAGAGGCATTGGCCTAGAGCAGTGGATCTTAACCTTTCCTTTACCAGGGACCACCTTTAAATATCTTTTGTTGCCCCAAGACTTAACTCAAGATTTAAAACCCTAATAATAATAGCTAACAACAACAACAATACAATTACACCATCCATTAAACTTTCCCTCAGAGACACTCTTGCTTCTTCCTGCAAGTTTGTGGCTGGAGTGGATTGAATGGCAATGTGCAGGCCAAGCCAGCCAGCCTTTGCCTTGGTTCCTGTCACATGGCTACTCCACTACAGGGAGGAGGTGGGCCAAGCAGTCTTCAAGCCTTTGTGGACCCCCTGTGAGGACATTGCGGACCCCAAGTTAAGAACCACTGGGCTAGAGAATGCTGGAAAAGGAACAATGCAACCAGATCTTGAGAAGGGTGCTGGCAGGGGGATTCTGGGAGGTGTAATCCAAGAGTAACTTTCCCAGGCTCTGAATGCAGCCTAGAATCATAGGGCTGGAAGGGACCCCAACAGCCATCCCATCCGATTGGCTTCTGCCCTGCAGGAACACACAATCCAAGCATTCCTGACAAATGCCCATCCAGCCTCTCCTTAAAAACCTCCAAAGAAGGTGAGTGCACCACACTCCCAGGCAGCAGAGTATTCCACTGCCTTACAGCTCTTACTGTCAGGAACTTCTTCCTAATGTTTAGGTAGAATCTCTTTTCCTATAGTTTGAGTCCATTGCTCCGTGTCCTAGTCTCTGGAGCAGCAGAAAACAAGCTTGCTCCTTCCTCAGTATGACACCCCTTCAAATACCTAAACATGGCTATCATGTCCCCTCCTAACTTTCTCTTCTCTGGGCTAAACATGCCCAGCTCCCTAAGCCGTTCCTCATAGGGCATAATGGCTTCCAGACCTCCCAACATCCTTCTCGGTATCTTTCTTGAATTGTTGTGCCCAGAACTGGAAACAATATTCCAGGTGAGGTCTGACCAAAGCAGAATGGAGTGATACTATTACTTCCCTTGATCTAGACACTATTAATGCAGCCTAGAATCGCATTGGCATTTTTTGCTGCTGCATCACACTACTAAATCATGTTTAGCTTGTAGTCCACTCTTTCTTTTCTGTGAGGAAATCTACATCATTACATTAATTGCTAATAAACTAAAAATATTATGTTAGTGCCTATAATATAGTTTTTAAACTAAATTATTGGTGTCAAATTATGTAATACAGTAGGCCCCTTTTATCCACTGGGGACTGGTTCGGGGGGGGTGGATTCTGAAAACCATGAATAATAGTGAACACCATTGAAAAAAATGGTACTTCTGGTTTAAAATACCATAGAGTTGCCTTGGAGGGCCTAGAAAACCACTAGGGAGGACACATTTACTAGGAAGACTCTAGGGTAGGTGTGCTGTTCTGTGTCCCATGGATAATGAATCCATGGATATGGGGGCCCTACTGTGATCTGAACATCCTGTATGGTGAATAGGTTAGGTTACATTGACCTGAGAGAAACATATGGGGGCCCCAAAATAAAGCACTGCAGGGGGCCCCAAAATTCCTTAAACCGGCCCTGGCTGCCTGGACCTCTTTATATGCTCAGAGGTTTAGTGCACTACCCTGACATGTAATAGGATACAAAAGATGCAAAGCCCCTACTTTCACTACAGTCAGAAGCATGAGGTGGCTGCCAATGTCATCCACCTTGTGCCCCAGTTGGCAGACCTCCTTTGAGCAATGTGGCTGCTGACTTTGAATGTGGGCTGGGGGGAGGGCACAGGACATTACTTGGTCATGCATGCATAACTAAGCAGATAATAATAATAATAATAATAATAATCATATTTATTTATATCCTGCCCAATCGGGGCGGCTTACAACAATAAAATAGTACACAGTATAAAACAACTCAAAAACCCTTCCCCCCTTAAAACATTATTAAATTAATACAAATTAAAATCAATATATAATACAATATTGAATATTGAATATTGGCAGGTATTTCCCTTCTAATTATTCTTTCCTTCTGTGACCACAGCTGGATTCAGCTTTGTACCCTTAACTCAGAAACTTTTAGCTGTTATTTTACAATAAAAGCATTTCTAAATTGATATATGACTTTGAAGTACAACATATTATCACACAGGAATGTTTCTGGACTCTACTCTCACCTACAGATTCAGCTTAAAGAAAAAGGAAGCATGATACATCAATAACACCTAAAACATAACATTTAAATTAATTTTCATTCCATTTTAATGGATAATGGTTGCTTTGAAATTGTGGTTGTGTCTTCAAATTGTTATTTAAGCATTATTTAAGCATTAATTATGATTAATTTTATTCAGAAACTAAATTAGCTTACAAAAGATAAATTTATTCAAATTAGGCATGAGTGTATAAATGGGCAATCAAGAACATACTAAGAGCTCCTCATCTTGAATAGGACATTTGTAATATCAAAATAACTATACATAGGTAATATGCAATGTAATAACTTACTATTGCAAAGCAACTATGCAAGCCTCATAAGAATGTTTATATGTCAATTATTCTGCAGCAAATCATCATCACCATTATCTAGACAAGAAACATACAATTCAAATTCAATTCACATTCTAGCACTCACATTCTAGAAAGACAGCATTCAAATTGAAAATGAGGCAAAACATACTGTGCTATTGTGTTCCCTATTAAAATTACAGGCATTGTTATATAAACATTCTTAAATAACATGTTTGTGTATGTAAGACAACTCTCTCTCTCTGGCTTCTCTTCACAAATGAAGATTCAGGAAGGACTCATCCCACACTTTCTGCAAGTGCAGTGATGACTAAAAAGGCCAATCCGAGATAAACAAGTCCTGTTGCAGAAAGCACAGCAGAGGGTCTCCTTGGGTGATGTTTCAGGGTTGTGATTCTTTCTGCATTGTCATTTCTCTTCAAGACCTGTTTGGCGTGAGTGCTCAAATAAGGCTGCAGCATTGTGGATAGTGCGTCTCCATGCCTCCCGATGTGAGGCTGTGGTGGACTATTATTGGTGATCAATTTGGCTGAGCTTGAGATATTGTTTCAGGGAGTCCTTGTATTGCTTTTTTGGAGCTCCTCACTTACGCTGTCCCATGGCGAGTTCACAGTAGAATACTATTTTTGAGAGGTGATGGTCCTCCATCCTAGAAATGTGCCCTGCCCAGCGCAGCTGTGTTCTCAATATCATGGCCTCAATGCTGGTGATCCCTGCTTGCTCAAGTAGAGCAACATTCAACTAGAGATGGAAGAAAACTGCATTTTAATACAAACTCATCTCATTTTCAGTTGCATGGCTAATATATGGATTGGGACACAGTTATTTTTCACAATGCACATTTCCCTGAATGTAAGATGTAGTTTTGAGAACAAAAATGGCTGTATTAGAGAATATCACAAGGAAAAAGTGTGCGTATTAGGGAAAGTTGTGTTTATAATGTATCCATAATATAACATCTGTTTAAAATTGTCATCCTGTCATTCATCTTTCTCAAAATTGCCCCCCCCCAAAAAAAATATTGGGGGAAGAAATGAAAAAATAAAGAACATTATTTACTATTTAGGGGCAACATTGTTTTAAGAGGGCTTGTCTCAACAAGGCAAAAAAAATGTAGATTGCTCTACAGTAATGACAATTCACAGCAGCTGCTGTTTGACTTGATGGCTTTTGGAGCAGATAGCAGGCATATGAAGCTATCCCTGTTCGCTGTGCAAACGGGCATGCCTGCAATTCAAGATCATGGCTGCAAGTGAATTACTCACATTTTTCACTTACAACAAATCACTGCCACCAGACAGTTGCTTTTCTAAAAAAAAAAAAAAAAAAACCCTATCCAAGGTACAAAAGAGTGACCTTTCACTTTAACTAAAAAGCAAACAAAACAAAAAAAAATCATTGTTTTGCATTAAGTCAATAGCCTTAGTGCTTGCTCGCTCACTCCAGCATGGCAATTCTGGGCACTTGCATTGTTAGCAGGCTCCACCCCTGAACACATCCAACCAATCAGCTTTCAACTTCTGCTCATATGGGATAAGTGAATCAATTTGGTCACTTGTCCCAATGAGCAGGAATGTGAATTCCCCCCACTGTTTTTAAAAAACTTTGTGAAAAGCTGTAAAGGCATTTTTGGCTCCCTTCCTTCAGAATATGGCAGAGTGATGCAGAATCCCATTAAGACAGATTTGATTCCCCTCACATTCTGTGAGGAATATTTTCTCCAGTTAGACAACCTCACAGTGAAGGACATCAGGGGGGGGGCAGAGAGGAGTGCATCCTACATGATGTCCATGAGACAGCAGGAAATGACCCATGGAGTCTTAGGATTTGTAGACCTTGATATAGGTCTTATAGTATACCAAGGATAAGATAAAACTCTGTGGCACTTGTAGCATGTTTGCCAGGAAGCGAAGGAACAGCCTCCAAAAGCTATTGCCTGGGATCTGTGATGTAGGTAGGAGCAGAAACCAGTGAAATACAATACCTTTCACTCCCAGGCCATTGAGTCTGTTCAGAATGATACCATGGTTCATTATATCAAAAGATAAATTGAGAAACATTAAAAACAACATGTTATGCTTGCTATACGTAAAGGTCACCCATCACTGTGACCAAGGCCCATTTAATCCTGATTCAGTCAGCTCTGAACAAATTACATGCAGTTGCACTGCCACAACTCTCTTGGAAGCTGAATGTATCTGCAAACATATTCATAATCATGGTAGCAGGATGACTGTATGCCTGCTTGTATTCTTAATAATGATGTGTCAAGTAGGGCTGTACAGAAGCCCCTGATTCAGGTCAGAAACTGATTCAGCAATTTGGAGCCAGATAATTTCCACTTCCAATTGATCCAGACTCAGTTGGATGCAATTCAAATGCAATCCAAACTGAGATTTGGAATTCTGAACTGTTATTGAATTGATCTGGGAATGGCTATGACCTTTTGGCTCTTTCACACAGCTGCATAAAATTTGAGGACATCATAAGTCCCAAAGAAGTGATTAACCAAACCAAATTTCAGGACAGGGAGCTTTAGGGGGGGTTGTGCTAGGCACTTAAAGTTTGCTGCTTTCCAACAAACAACCCACACCAAACAAACCAAACATTTTAAAATCATATTGGCTGTTCAGTCTTGACAACTTGCACTGCTTTTGTTCTGGATCTGCCCTCTATGATAAGGTGTCCCTCTAATAGCATTTAGAAGATCCCTCTACAGCTGAGGAATTGAATGAAAGAAGGGTCATGGGGCTCCAGTCATGTAAGTAAGAATTAAAGAATTTAACTTAAGAAGGACATTTGATTAGCATATATGAATTGAATAATCTACCTAGAAGGTTCCTATGTAAAGAATTCTACATTAACTTGTGGCATAATAAACTGTAGCCTTTTTTGTTTTGTTTTTTTACAAAAAAGTAACTTTGATAAATACTATTATAATATTCTTGAGGTAGAAAAATAATGCATTTTGAATTGTATGATTCTTGTGTGCTGTCTGAGTGTAGGCTCTCTGTATCTGTCAATTAAGTTGTTATAGTATGCAGATAAACTCTTATAGACCTTTACTGTTCACAGTTACACCTGTCAGCTACTATCACAAACCAGGAGAATCCAAGAGACCAAGCTTTTTAGGTCAGTTAATGAACATTCTATTAGTCCCTATTTGCTTGTAATCACAGCCAATGGGCTAGCCGATACAAATGTGGTTGAAGGTCATTTGTCCCAAGTGAGATTACATGAAAGGATGTCCATGTCAATGTATTCTGTGGGTATGTTTCAGCATCAGCTTTGCAATAGCAAAGCCTAGAGAAGCGGCAAAATAGAACAGATTGGAATCATTGATGGCAGAATCCATGAGAACAAGTAAAGAGAGAACTCCAGAAGCATTCTACCAGTAGAATGTCTTCAGGAATCAGAAAGACTGAAGAGAGGATAACTGTGAGATGGCATCTTATGAAGTCCATGATCAGATAATTTCAGAAAAAGCTTAAGAAAACATATCAAATAAAGTACTTTGTCCCATGAGATTAGGTCACCATGAGTAACAGCACATACTCTTTTTAACACAGCATCATTCCAATAAGTCTCTGAGCATATGGAAACCTTTGGGTTTCATCCTCCAAGTCATTCTGAGAGAACTAATTGGTTTAAAGGGGATAAAGGCTAAAAGGGTTATTGGAAATTAGGCAATTAATTAGATAAGAATGAAGCAGCTTCCTTGAAGACATAGAACAAATTTAAGCAATAAAATGTAAACTTTAATATTGATCTATATGTAAACAAGGTTTTAATAAATATAAATATCATTCTTAAAAGTTTAAAACAAGTCTCTGTCTTTGTTCACCCCATGCCTGTATTTTAATACCTCATTAATGTGTTAATGATGGCATACTAAAGGCACATTTTTTTCTTTGAAATTTTATGTCACGTAGAAACATTTCTAGGGATAAAAGGAAACCTAAGAGATATTTATAATATATTTTGAAGAAGGATTAATAAATCAGTTCTTCCACAGAAGCATAAGATTTGATCTTGGCCTAGTCTTTCTTAAAATATACCCATTCTTAAAATATACCCATTATATTTAATGGGACAATGACTCACTGGAGTCCTACTGGCTCAGGACTCTATTCTAACCATGACTTAGTTGAGATTCAAGCTGTGGTCTTCTAATGCAGTTAAGAAGACCAGAAGAAATCTATGGGGACTTTCATCTGTTCAATAAATTTATCATTTCTCTGCTTGTTACTATCCATGCAACCACAGTCTTCAAACCACATGCTTTAGATTAACCTAAATAATTCCAACTGGACTAACCCATTAATAATGTTGGAATCTAGTCTGAGCCAAGGTGATTTACTTCTACTGGTTTCAAAGGGCTGTATTCAGTTGAGTAGTGTGAGCCACATAGAGAAATAATATCTGTAAATATTTTTTTTAATTTTTTATATCTGTTTTATCCACAGACTTCTTAGGTGAATGAATTATTATCAGTATTTCTCATAAAAGCAACATCTTGCTCAATGCAGCAAGTCTAGGCTTTTACCTTAGTCAGCTCACAGAAACTAGAAAATCTAGTCAATCAGTTACTATTGAGAGAGTAGGCATCCATTCCAAACTAAGTTCATTAAAAACATCACTTTTTTCTGTGAACAGTATAAAGTCTATGATATTATATGGTGCTGAAATGTAGAAGACTGTCAAACCCAGTAACTAAAAATGCATATTATACACGCCACAGAAAACAGTGACCCATCACATTATTTTTTCTGGAGAACAACTAAATGCATTTGGCTTCACCATAACCTTATACATCAAGAAGAATTGATAGTTTTATCTACATTATAGATTTGGGAGAAAGGAATGTTTGCTAATCATCTTATCTAGGCTTAAGTAGGAAATTACTCTATTAGGTATTCATTCACAGCGAGACTGGGTTAGAAGAAGATAAAAAAATTAATTTCTTTAAGCGGTTTATTTCAGACTTTTGAAGAAAGATGAGGTAACAAAATATTATGAAAACAATATGAGTTAAAGCTTTAGTTAACTGGCTGAGAACATATAATATACTATCACTTGAGGATTTGTTGCCATGAGAGCATCAAATGCTTTCTGTATTTTATCACTGTTGCTCCTACAGTTGCTTTGAGATGAACAGCACTTTGCCAGTGCCAACCTAGGGTGTAGCATCAACAGAATTCACATTCAATTTGGAGAAGATATCGGAGGATGAGCAGTAAAACACAGATTTGATTTACAGTCATAGTGTTGTATCTACTGACTATCATTTCAGATTGGAATTACAACATAATTGGAATGGGTCCAAATATAGGCCTGTCTCCAATAAAGTTCTCTGATTGGAACTTGTAACTCAAGATTATGAATGTGTATGTCTTGTTTTGGATGGGGGCTATTCCTAGCCCCTTGCACTCCATCCAACATACTCTTCATAGCTGCAAGCCCCAGGGTGTGTTGCTGTAGCTGTTAATTGGGTGTGGAGGAGGTGCAATTACCCTCTGCAGAGAGAGAGACAGAAAAAGAGAACTGTCTAAGGAACTGCCATATGGATGGAATGCATAGTGTAGTGTTGCATGAGGGGAGGTGCTTTGATGGCTTCACATGATGAGAGGCCTTTAGTTGTGATGCAGGAGGTTTGGGGCAGAGCAGAGGCTATTTAAACAAGGCCCACCCCTTCCTTCCTCCTCTTTTGCTTGAATTTGACCCACCCTCCCGCCTCTGTCATAGTGTGACTCTTCTGGTCGCTTATGGGCTGGGTAGGAATTTTTTCCCCTTTTCCACAGGGTGGTTTTTTTCCCCCTACTCCACACTGTTACATGGGACCTGGAGAACTGGACTTAGGGTGGTGTCATAAATAGGTGGTCACCTGGTAGGTTGTTGGGGAGATGGGGATTAGTCCAGTGTACACCTATGGCACCCCTTTTGGGTGAAGGATGGCTCTGTCAAACTACCCTTGCAGATCATGTGACTGGAGGGTGGGGAATAGACTATCCTTGATGCTGGCCCGAGGGTTGAGCCCTCACCAAAAGTCATATGACGTGAAGTGTCTCATCCTGGGGTTTTGCCTTCCAGCAGATGGTGCCTGGGTGTAGCCCAATTGATGGGAAATCCCCCAGGGCCCAGCTGTTTCACCAGGGAAGCTGGGAGGTAGGTCTAGGTGAGATAATCAGCTCCAGATTTTCCAGCATTGGGTCTCCCCCCTAGTTTGCATATCCAAAGGAATAAAGATTAAATAGGTGATAGAATAAATAAAGTGACCCATATTTTAACCCAAACTTTGTGTCTGCCCTCATTATTTCATGTGTTGGTCATCAATGAAGTCCCCACTGCTCAGTCACCTCTCTCCTCCCAACACCTTCATGCTCATTTAACATTTGTAGCAGCAATCCCAATCTTTGTGAGAAAAGAAAACCATACGGTATTTGGCTGTACTTGACTAAGCATACGACTGTATGAAAAATTTATGCAATTCTACACATAGGGTTGGTTTAAATCACAGTTATCACTAACAAGACATTCAATCAATGAATAAAGTTAGGCCATTATTTCAGTGTGACTAAAGCATGACTGACTTTGTCTAGATTCCAACCATAGAATTGTCTAGTTCCAATTCAATACCCACATTTACCTCATTTAAGAGTAGAAATGAAGGGGTGTGTGTTTTCTTTTGTTTTTGTTAATTTTATTCTTGAATGAAATAACAAGTAAATTTAGCAATGTTCTTCTTGTTGCTAGAAAATCTTTGAAACTGCACTATATTTGAAGACTTATTTGCATTTTGAGACTTATTCTGGGTAAAAATTGCATGTGTCATTTTTGCCCAGAAAAAAAAAATCTTCTGCACAGGAATCAACATTTTCTGTGCAGACAATAATATTTATGCACAAAAAATGCTGTTTTCTGTGCAAAACAATCACATGTGGATATTGTGTAGAATAAATCCTGAACTGGGAAGGTTCTAATCAGTCAAAATTCTTCTCATCAGGGTTTTCAAGAAACTTATTTTTGACCATTTAAAAACAATATTTTCAAAATATTCTTCCCATCCTTACTTGAGAGTGTTTCAAAGCTAATTTTGTCATTATACTAGTGACATGCTATGGTTCTAACACTATCAATGTTCAAATTTTGCTCACCCATAAGCCTGAAAAAAAGAGAACCCCAGAGGGAAGAAGTTTGGTTCAGTATGTACCCCCATACCCGCACAGCTGAAAGGTGCTGCAGGGGAAGGGCCAATTTTGTGGCCTCCTCAGAAAGAGGCCAGGGTGTTCTGTGCTTGGCACACTCATGCCAAGTGAAGTATGTGATGAGGTGGAGATAGATTTTTTTATGCCTCAGCTGCCCCCTTGGGTGCTTCTTTCTTTGATCATCGTGACCCACCCACCCACTCTCAGTGCAGTGTGAGTTCAGCTGGCTTTGGGGCAGGGTAGGAGTTCCCCCTTTACCTTTTTTTTTTTTTTTTTTTTTTTTTGCCTGCCACACACTGTATTGGTGAAATAGGGATTATTGGCTAGGGTTGGGTCATTAAATAGGTCTTCCTATGCTAAGTAACAGGAGGAGAATTTTATAGTCTGGTGCACACCTTGGCACCCTTTTGGTGAAGGGTTGTGTTCTGGAACAGTCTCCACAGGTTCTGCAACCTAGGAGGTAGAGAAGGAGTCTGCTCTTGGGGCTGATCTGGGGGTTTACTCTGTCTTATAAAGTATTGTGGCTTGGGAGGGAGCAAACTGGGATGCCTTCCAAAATATGACTGGCTGGGGAGAAACCCCATGACATGACATGGGACTTCCCTCAGGATCACGTATTTCACCTAAGGGGAGGCTGAGGAGGTAGTTATTAAGTTGACACCTGGGTTCAGCTAGACCCACACTAGAGTGCTGCCCCCTTTTTGCTCATCCCCAGACGGTTGCAGTTCAATAAGTTAGGTGAAATAAAGTAACCCTTATTTAACCCAATCTCATGTGTCTGGTCTTGTTATTTCAGGGTTGTTCATCAGTATCATATTTGTCCAGGTGGCTGTTCTTTGGTTCTTTCCAACTTCAAAGTTCTAGCACCTACCAAAGATTACTGTTGTTCTCTTGTCTTTTGTATTTATGAACATTTATGATTATAGGAAAGTGTCAGTTGAATGACATGATATTTTCAGAAGTGCTATCAGAACAAATGATTATGCAAAATTTTCATGAGAAAATGAAAAGACAGAGTCAACATTGTAGTTACAATAGAAAGATCAGCAAATAACTTTGGTAGACCATTGTGACTTTTAAACTTTACCATATGACAATTGCTCTGCAGCAGAGTGAACACTCATCATTTTAAAATTAATTTACCATGAAAGGTTTTGTTCAGCATCCTTATAGTTTTTATTTGATACCAGAGGCTTTTTTCACACAGCCAGTCTCTTAACAATAGTGCCTTTAATAATAGATTTTTTTTGGGGGGGGGGATTCTTTCTTTCTTAAAATCCTAAGGGTATAACTTGAACTCTGACAGCCTTTGTTTTCACTATCTGTAAATATAGATTTAGCAAGACTCAAAATAGATCATGTTAAAAATGTAGACAGTGATATTTTCTGTTATGGTGCCTCTGGACATTATAATGAATGAAGACTGACAACAATGTGGTAAAAGATTTTGCCTGCAGCTTACATTAATGTGTCAGATCACAGTCACATCAAGTTGTGGCCAAAGAATTTTTTTTTTCCTGTAAGAAAATCTGTAGCTTTGGATGATTATTGTTGTTTCGGGCTTTCCTTTATAAGTATTATATTCTAAATATCTAAAAAGATTGTGCTATTTTGCATAAAGATTTCATGATGTCTTAGGGTTTGTAAGTATTACCTTGTATTACCTTGAACGTACTCCTCATAGAATTCAAGGAGAGTAGATTTTGTCTAAATGGGATCCTGCATCAATACACCGTATTCGGAAGGAGGGGTGAAAAACTCCAAATATTGCCATATTTTAAAAATAATGCATGGGAATGCACAATATCGCTCGTTAGGACAACCAATTTGCATTGCTGCACTTTCTCAGAGTGGACAGCTGATTGGTTGGACATGCACAGGGGGTGGAGCTTGCTGACAAGGAAGTGCCCAGAACCACCATGTTGGATTTTTGCCATAGCAATCGTGTGCTGAGGCAACAAACAGCCTTCTTCTTTCTTTTTTTCTGTTAAATAGGAAGATCACACTTCTGCAGCTTGGAGTTGCTTTTTTTAAAAAAAACTGTTTGCTGGTGGCAACTGGTGACAATAAAAACATGAGTAATTCACTTGCACCTGCCATCTTGATTCACAGGCATGCCCATTTGAACAAAAGATGTGTATGGCTTCACATGACAATGATCTTGAAAAAGGTATGGAGACAAATGAAAGCTGCAGCAAATTGGCATTACTGCACATCAATCCACATTTTATTGCCTCATATAGATGAGCCTTAGATTAATAAACAATGCTTAAATATTAGCAAATGCATATACAACAACAACAACAACAACACATAAAACAGGTTCACAGAGACAGAATCTAATGAAAAAACAAATAAAGAAGTTATTTAGGCCTCTAAGTAGCAATATTTTCAGTGAATTTTAATAAAATATCTGTAGGTTCTGCTGCATAGAGAACCCGGCTCCCCCATTGGCCATCGGAGCCTACAGTGGCGAAGCCCCTTCATGGCCAGAGAAGAGAGCAGAGGCCACTATGTTAACGTCACTGGCAAGTGCCAGTGACACAAGGCGAGGGGTGGGGGTGAGAGGCTATAAAAGCAAGCACCGCCCCTTGTCTCAGCCTCTCTCTCCTGAACAGTGAACAGTGGAGATGGGGGAGAGAACCAATGGAGTCATCTAGTGACCTACATTGGACACTGGACAAGCAGCTGAGTGGCAGATTTATATAGTGGATGATGCGAGGAGCAGCAGAGGATCAGCAGCATTTTCGAGCAGCACTTGCCACAAGTTTGGGCTTTGGGTCAAATCCTGGGGTTCCCAGGGGGTGGGGGTGAGGCATCCTCTGGGGATTACCCAGGGGGTGGTGGGATTTGCCCCATCTTGCTAACACCAGCATTTGGGTACCCTTGGGAGAGGTCTTTGTGGGCATGAAACAGTGGGACCAGCTCAGAGGCAGTTACTCGCATTTGCTGGTGGCTAGTATGCTGTGAGGGCACTGTGTAACGAGTGCCCCTTTTTTCTCCTGCCTCTTTTGGAAAGAGCCCAGGATGACCTCGTACTGAGAGAGTGCAGTGGGAGGGCTCCCAGGGGTCGGAACAGACTATGGGGTGGGGGAGACGTGGTGAGCACTCCTAGCTGGCCCAGCCACCCACGTGGTTGGTGTGGCATGGTGGTATTCTACCCAGAGAAGGGCACAAAACTGGGGCACACTCCAGGCCTTGTGACCAACGTAGCTGGGGCATGGTAGGCCTGGGCCATTTTTTAGGGTAATTGGAGGCCTGGGCCTGGTATGGCCTTATAGGTCAGACCAGTAGTGGGGCCTTTGTAGACCCGGCCATTATTTAGGCCTAGTTGGGCTCTGGGCTGGAGGGCATTGGGCCTTGACTCAGTCAGGCCTGAAGGCCTGGATTTTGGTGAGGCTTACTAGCATTACACTTTGTGGAGGCCTGTTTGATCTAGTGGCCATAATTATTCAGGCCTATTGGGAATAGCAGCTTTAGCACAACAAAAACAAGAATAAGAATAAGAATATCGACAATAACAATAACTACAACAGTAAGGTCCCAGGGTGGCTGGTGGGTCTCAGGGGCCAGGTTTTTTGTGGCCGGCCAGCCAAAAAAGGGAATAAATAATAATAATAATAATAGTTACAATAATAATACTGATAATACTATTAATACGCCAAAATAAAGACAGCTTTGCAGTTGTGGGTGTTCTTTGAATTCCCCCTTTGGAATTAAGACCCGTTTGGGGGCAATACAAGGGAGGATTGCACTGGATTGAACATCCTTGGCATTCATGCACCAGGATATACTACTATTTTATTCAGATCATTTAGAGCAGTTGCCTATAATGGCACCCAAAAAGGGAAAAGCTGGGGGTAAAGGGCAAGGGACCAGCACCTAAATGGCAAGGGACCCCTGCCCCTCACTCATCCTCCAGTGATAATGAGGAGGAAATACCATGGCAGGTGATCTTGGATAGGATCCAGAAATAGGAGAGTTTGCAAGGCGTTGAGGGAGGTGATTCAGGGCATAAGCCGAGGCACACAGGTAAAAAAGGGAAACTAACTAACCAAATCCTTGCCTGCCTAGATACGCTGGAGAAGAGTATCCAGGGAGATGATGCATCTGGCTCCAAGCCACCTGATGAAACTGGTGATCCACCATCTAGGCCTGAAGGGGAAGCTCAGCCACTGGAGGCTCCAACATCAGCAGGTATGTCTCCCATGGATCCTGGAGTCCCCTCCATGGTCCCCATGTGGCTGTGGGGTGGTTGGTCCCCCACTACAACACCACAAGGGGTGGATTGCAGGGGACATGGGTGAACTGGCCCATGGCACAAGTTTCAGCTGGTCACCACCACAGTGGTCACCCAGTTCACAGTTAGTGGGTATGGTGGCTCCCCATTGGGTAAGCTGGCACTGGCTGGGCCCTCACAGGTTAGGAGTTATGACACAGTAGCTTATTCAGTTACACCTTTTGGGGAAATGTCTCTCCCCTTTGGTGATCACTTATTGCAGTCCACCAGAGACAAAATACTCAAGGGAGAATATGTTGATGTATTCTCCTTCTTGTATAGGGAAATGGAGAAGAAGGATAAGGAGGCATAAGATGACAAAGAAAAGGAGAAACTTAAAAATAGGAAAGTTGAGTGTACATGGACAAATTGGCTTTTGGGTTTCTTGATATTAGTGGGGGTAATTGCTAAGGCCTAACCCCAGCGGGCAGCAGCCCTGTCTCAATACATGGAAATCGGACACAGGGCCTATGTAGATTTTGCCAGCCCTGCTTGGCTTCTTTATGACGAAGATTTTAGAATGCAGATAGCAATTTATCCAGCGCTGTGCTGGGACATGATGCATCCCCAATTGTGGATGTAGTTGATGACACCAGCACAGCCAATTCAGGGAGAGCATAAAATAGCAGCCACTTAATCAGGACTTTGGGCACTAACGCACCTAAAGCCCCCTACTGGTCCCAATGTGGGCCAAAAGCTATTGTGTTGGGAATTTAGCTCCCACGGGTCTTGTTCTCAAAAGCCCTGCAGATTCAGCCATGAGTGCTCTATCTGCAGAGCCTTGCATTCCTTTTGGAACTGTCCAAGAGGTAAAGGACAGTTCTGAGGGGCTAGAGGAGGTGGCGCACCCAGACAGCCTTTAAAAGGGTCCCAGCCCAATTAACTTGGATGTTTTGGATAAGTGGCTCACATTTTATCCCAACAAACAGGCAGCCCCTTATTTATCTCAGGGTTTTCATTTAGGCTTTTGAATACCGTATCAGGAGGTTAGACAAGGAGGAATTTACCATCAGTTTAGGGGTAGGGAGACCACAGTTAGACAAAAAATATGTAAAGATGTAGCCAAGGGACAGGTAGCTGGCCCCTTTCAACAGCCCCTGGTACCCAACTTATTTTATTTATTTATTTATTTATTTATACCCCGCTCTTCAGCCACAAGGCTATCAGAACGGCTTCCAAATTGTTTTAAACAATAGCTATTTACACATCTAACTGCATTAAACAGTTTCCAATGTGGGTATAGTTCCAAAAAAGGCTCTGGGGGAATTTCAGCTTATACACCATTTGTCATACCCAAAGGGGGAGTCAGTTAATGACTCCATTCCCAGAACTCTGTATGTTCAAGTATACCTCTTATGATGCGGCCGTAGGGGTAGTTCGTCGACATGGATTGGGAGGGGAAATGGCTAAATGCGACATTAAGTCCACATTTCACCTTCTCCCAGTTCATCCCAAGGACTTTGAACTGCTAGGGTTTCAATTTTAAGGGCAGTACTACATGGACCGTGCCCTACCCATTGGCTGTTCGGTCTCTTGTAATGCTTTTTAGAAATTCAACACATTCCTAGAATGGGCTTTTAAAATTAGAACTGGCCATGGGGGGGGGGGGTCCACTACCTGGATGACTTTTTGTTTGTAGGAGAAATGGGATCAGGTACATGCAGATATTTGCTGCACCAGTTTGAGCAGTTGGCAAGGAAACTGGGAGTTCCCCTGGCCCTGGAGAAGACTGAGAATCCCATGCAACAACTTACTTTCGGGGGGATAGAAATGGACACTGTACATCAGCACTGCTGTCTAGCAGAAGGAAAAGTTGTGGAGCTGCGGGACCGGATTGGCATATTTTGAAGTTTCCACAAGGCAACCTTGAGGAAATTCCAGGTTCTCATTGGACACCTAAACTTTACCTGCAAGGTGGTCACCCCCAGCACTTTCCTGCTGGTTATGTGATGCTGTGGTGGGTGTTCAACAGCCTTACCACAAGGTCAGAATCATGTGTGAGATCCGAGAGGATCTGCACATATGTCAGGAATTTTTGGATAGCTACAATGACATCTCATTCTGGCGGGAGGAAAGGAAGTTACATGACACCCTCCAGATAGCCTCTGATGCCGTGGGGTCCATTGGGTTTGGTGTGTATTTCAGTGGATGGACACTGGTGTGCCAGCAAATGGCCTACCAATTGGACCAGGACAGATGTTACAAGGGATCTTACATTTTTATAATTCTTCCCAATCCTGGTGGCTTCCACCATCTGGGCGAGGGAATTGTCAAATTCACCAGTCCACTTTTGGTGTGAAAATTATGCAACTGTCCAGGTGATAAACATGCTTACATCTAGGTGCCCCCAGGTCTTGCGACTTGTCCAAGCCTTCACCCTACAGTGCCTTAAGCATAATATTCTGTTTGTGGCACGGCATGTGGCAGGCGTTAAAAATGAGATTGCTGATGCTCTCTCCCGCATGCAGATGGAGTGCTTAAGAGAGTTGGCCCCAGAGGCAGAACCCATGGGTGATAGAATGCCGGCAAGCCTATGGCAACTTAGGAGTCCCAATTTTGGAGGGCCCTTGGTATGTTGGTTGTACCAAGTATGAAGAAGGGCTAGGCTAAAGCAGCCCAGGAGTTCTTCCACTTTAGGGAGCAAGAGGGCTTGGGACAAGGAATGAATGTCCCAGTGACTTACCTGATGCATTTCTGTGTCTCTCTGCTTCAGAAAGGCCTTTCCCCACAATCAATAAAAAGCAGGTTGTCGGCCATAGCCTTTTGGCTGAAGGCACAAGGTGTGGTGGACAACATGGGGGATTTTCATATCCAGAAAGCCCTGGAGGTTTGGACCAGGTCAGGGGTAACAGGGTAGACTCTAGGGTTCCCCCTTTCCCCCGAGATACTGAAAGGATTACGCCAGATGTGGGCAGGTATTTGTTCATTGCCATACAAGGCAACACTGTTCTATGTGGCCTCACTTATGGCATTTTTTTGGGGGGGGCTTCGGGTGATTGAATTGGTTATGGCATCAAAGGTGGACACTTCCCGGTGGGCTTTGGAATTCAGGGCCGTATTAGTGAGTCACAGTGAGGTAGTTTTTACGTTTCTCTAAAACTGACCAGTTGGAGAAGGGAAAAACCTCAAAATTGTCTTGCTGTAGTGATCCTGAACTCTGCCCAGTTTTGACCTTGCAGGATTACCTGAGAGTTAGGGGAGGTGGACCGGGGCCACTATTCATGCAGATTTCCCCCCTTTAACTAGGTACAAATTCTGGACGATAACGGCCAAGGCTCTGGAGAAACTGGGGCTGTCTGGAGCCTGCTTTGGCACGCATTCCTTTTGTATAGGGGCTGGATCCACGGCCACGGCTGTGGGCATGTCGCCGCAGCAAATCAATGGATTGGGCACTGGAGATCCTCCACTTTTAGGAGGTATGTCTGCCCACTATGCTATTAATCTTATCTTCCCCTTTTGTCTTCCAGATGCTAGACCTCTGTTGGTGAGATGCCGGGTGCTAATTTTTGGCCACAGTATGGTCTACTGGGTGGCCAGGCAGGCTCGGTTGAGTCATTTCAGACCTCACCTCACTCTGGGAGACAGGGTTGTCATTGAATGGTTGGGAAAGAAAGGCCTTTGCTGGCATGGTCTCATGTCCTTGCTGTTTGGGGAGCGTTGGGGGCCTCCGCCAGATATCCTCATTCTCCACCTTAGGGAGAATTATTTGGGCTTTTTGAAGACTAAGGCCTTGGTTATACAGGTGACCCATGACATGGAGGTGATCAGGTCGAGGTGGCCTATTGTCACCATCATGTGGTCGGTAATTTTGCCCAGACAGCTGTGGCGAGGAGAGGGGAACCCCTATTTGATTGACAGGGCAAAAAGGACCATAAATAGGCAAATTCACAACTTCCTGAATGTGGGTGGGGGTCGTTACTTGCTGCACCCAGCCATACTGTTTGAGAGGCCCGAGCTCTACAGAGCAGACAGGGTTCACCTCTCTGACTGGGGGAATTTAATTTTCTTGGAGGATCTTCAGCGGGGGGTTGAGGGACCTATTGGATGACTAATGGGGGAGTAAGGGACTAAGTGGATGCTTTCCCCTTATCCATGATAGGAACAGGGGAGGTGTAGTTTATGGTGTACACCTATGGCACCGATTTCGGTGAAAGGATAGTATCTGGAAGGGTCTCCTTAGGCTGTATGATCTGGGAGAACAGAACGAGACCTACCTTGGGGTTGGACTGAAGGATAATCCCCTCACCTTAATCCATATTAGTTGGGTGAGGGACTTTTGGTTTGACCTTCCAGATATGAGCTGGCTTGCGAGCAACACCAGGCCTTGGGATTGCTCAACAGGGCTCAGGTGTTCACCCGGGGAAGCTGGGGGCATAAGTCCAGAAGGGACAATCCGCCCCAGCTGCTCCCACACAAGGTTGCCTCCCCCTGTTGAAGATTTAAGGGGCATAAATAGGTAGGGTTAATAAATAAAGACCCTTTTATTTCATCCCATACCCGTGTGTGGTCTCATTATTTCTCTGAGTCTGTCCATAAACTCAGATTATCCCTATAGTTAAAAATGAAGTTAACTTCACCAATAATAGAAATTGTATTTTGAAGGATCCTCAGGAGTACCTTCAACCAATTCAATCTAAGCAGCCATCATGGTGAGATTGATGTGCATAGGCAGAGATGCATTTCATGAGGTGGCTGTCTGTTCCACAGATTCAAATGGAGTAATTTGTCTTCATTGTAGTCCATTAACTACATCTCATATTTCTCATGTAATTCTTTCCTATTTTTTTAAAAAAATACCTTTGATAGTTTTATACTGTTGAAACATATTTAAGAAAAATTATCGTGTAATACTTTTTAATTTTTGCCTTTATTTATATTTTTGTAGCTGCAGACTTCAAAGTTCACTTAAACTGTAATGATAAAACATGTTCAGCAATCTGTCATGTTTCTATGCACTGAAAAAAATTGATTATGCACTTATTTGACTTTAACAATACAATTTATTGAAGCACACGTGTTGAGGCAAATCTTGAGCTATATTCTATAGCAGCAGAGGATGTATGAGCCTTAACCTCAATAAAGTTGTTTTAAAGATAAATAGAGAAGCATTGAACTGCCTGAATGTGAATAATTTGGGGAATGAATATACTGTCTATGGCTGGTTCTAGTAGCACCAGGGAAGTAAGTGTCTGACTTAATCATTTTGCTTTTTCAGTCTAGGTTTGTGAGGACTTCATATTTCCCTCCCTATTCTGGAAATTACACTGTACTAATCATTTTTAAAAGCCACTGACATGTGCCGGTCTCTGTACAACAAAGATTTTAAGGAACCCAGAGCACCAGGTTGTTATCTTCACCCTGCAGACGGGGAAAGATTTAATAACACAAACTACTATTCATTTTACATTTACATCACTAACTTCTGGCATTGGATACTTAAATATGAACACCAGTAGGAAATACATTGTATATGGGGAGGCAGAATATATTGCATTGAATGAAGAATTTTAACTTGAATACCAGCTAAGCAGGTTTCAATTTTTGTCCGGTCTCCTGGCCCTTTGACAGTATTTCTCTTCCATGGAACTATCTAGAAATAACAACACTCAGTGTTATGGTGACACAATGCAGCTCAGATTATGCTGAATCCTACAGAACAAGTGGCAGAAATATCTCAAAGAATATAGTTTGTGGGTGGAGAGGAAATACATATGCTTGCCCCCCAACCATTTTTCTCCATCATTTGTTCTTACGGGGAGGGGATGCATCTGTGGTCAAGATCCAATCAGTCCCAACTAGAGTAGAGCCACTAAATCAATAGGACTTATAAGTGTTGACTTATGAACTGACCATTGATTGATTCAATGGTTCTACTACAGTTGAGAGTAATAGTTGTATTTAGGCCAAGCTAATAATTCATGCCCTTCCACCCATGCTGCATTATAACCACTCCCTCCATTTTAAATGTATTAAATGGCAACACAACTCTAATACATTAGGCTACAGCTGTAATGCATAGGTATGTTTCACACTGGGCAGTTATAGGACTTTGATACCACTCTCATTGCCACTTTCATTGTCATGGCTTTATCCTATGATGTTCTGGGATTTATAATTTAGTGAAGCAATAGATCTGTGTGGCACACAATTCTAAATACTTAATGAAAATACAGATTCCAAGATTCCATAGTATGATGTCATGGCAGTATTAAGAATTTCCTGTGAGAGAGCTATATACTGCTTGTCCAAGCTACAAATCCCAGAACACCAAAGGATGAAGAAATGGTTCTGTTAATACAGTTCTTCACTCTGAGGACTTTTTCAGACAGGGTACAAACTCCCCCCCCCCAAAAAACCCTCGGAGTTCTTGAGGAGGAGGGTGTTGTCCTGCTTCCAGTGTTCTTATTTCAGATGATGCTGTCCTCGTACCATCCTTTGTTTGTTCTGCCTCTTTCCTGCTTTCATTTTGCCACTGCTGATTTTTATTAATGGAAACATCCATCAATAAAAAGCAGTGGAGGCAAAACAAAAGCAGGACGGAGGCAGAATGAACAAAGGGTGGGAGGAGGACAGCATCATCCAAAACGGAGCACTGGAAGTGAGAAAGTTCCATCCTCCTCCTGACCTCTCCGGGGTCTTCTTACCCTGTCTGAAAAAGTCCTGAGTTCCTGCATCCCTGGTGTTTTTTGTCAGGTTGTGGACCCTTCTGTGTGATTTCTTGTTCTGGTGGTGGTGTGTGGTTGGTGTACTTATTTAAAAAACTACCAATGTCTTATTCTTTAAATGATCTTTCTCCTTACCCTCCAACCTGCCCCCTCCCAGTGAACACACATATTATCAAATTCCTATCTTCCTGTCATGTCTAATTCATGCTGCAGATTTGCACCCATTAAGTTGTGAACAATATGAAAATGCAAAAAGGCAGCTAAAATGAACAAATGCCACAACTAGACAACAACAGCTGTAGCCACACTGCACACTACTTCAGCTGTCATATATGGGATTTGTTGTTTGGGTGGTACTTAGAATTCTGTACTGCAGAGTTGTAGTCATTCCCCTGACCTATACCATTAGAAGAAAATTCTAAGTACCTCACCAAACCATTAATCTCAGGGTTCCATAGAATGAAGCCATGACAATGAGAGTGACATTAAACTACTATAATTGTGCAGTGTGGATGCACACTAAAGACTCTTGAAAAGTAGAGAATCTATTTGATAAGACATCACTACTTAAAACCCAATAGAAGTTTTGATGAATACTAAGCATAAGCCTACTTTAATCTTAAAAATATAAGCAGGCAAATTCAAACAGATAAGTGACTTTATCATCACTTCCCAGAAAAGCCTATCAAAAATGAAGAAAGTAATTTCATCTAGCATAGGCATAAGAATTCATTTTAAATGTAAAGTTAGTGTAGCTGCTTCAGAGAGGTTAGATCCAAAGTTGTGATTGTGTTAGAAAGTTTAACTTTAAAAAACAAAACACCACCACCCTGAAAACTAGACTAAACTTGTTCACCAAGTATCCCATTGCTTAAAAAATGTATTGCTAATGCTTGCCATTAATTTTTGCTTAGTATGTGCCTTGAATAGGAATGGAAAGAATATTAAAAAATACAGTATTTGGAAAATGGTAAAAAAAAAATAAAAATTCACAAGTGCTGGGAAACCCTGACAAGGAGAAACCTGGTCTAACAAGAATCCCCACAGTTCAGGATTTATTCCATGTAAAATTTCCACATGGAATGCAGAAAATAGAAAAATGCTATTTTGTTTTCTGGGGATAACAAACAGCCATAAATTCTATGCAGAATAAATCCTGAATTCAGGAGAAATCCAGGAGAAAATATTTCCATAAATAGAGCCTCATTTTGTTTCTCATTACCAACAATGGTCCGCCCTGGCCTCACATCGGAAGGCATGGAGACGCACTATCCACAATGCTGCAGCCTTATTTGAGAACTCACACCGAACAAGTCTTGAAGAGAAACCACAATGCAGAAAGAATCACAACCCGGAAACATCACCCAAGGAGACTTTCTGCTGTGCTTTCTGCAACTGGATTTCTTTATCTCAGATTGGCCTTTTTAGTTATCACTGTGCTTGCATAAAGCACGGGACGAGTCCTTCCTGAATCTTCATTTGCAAAGAAAAGCCAGAGAGAGCGAGAGAGCTTTCAAGAATGATGAGATTGGTAAGAAAGCAAACAATAACTTGATCAACATTATTTTAAAAAAACATCTTGGTAAGAAGTGTTTTACAGTTGTCCCTCTGTATCCACAGATTTGGTATCCATGGATTTAAGTATTCATGGCTTCAAAAAATATTCTTAAAAAATAATAATCTAAAAAGCAAACCTTGATTTTGCCATTTTATATAAAGAATGCCATTTTGCTATGCCATTGCATATAATGGGACTTGAGTATTCACACATTTTGGTATCCACAGAGGGGGGGGAGTTCTGGGACCAAACCCCAGCAAATATGAAAGGACAGCTGTATTTTACATTTTGATTTTCAGTGGAAGCCTCCAAAGTTATTTATTTGGGAGAACAAGTAGTTTTAACCAGCCAAGACTTTTTAAAAATGCTCTGCTCTCTCATGTAGATTCCAGAGGATGATGCTTGGGGACAGTTGCTCTGCAAGGAAAGAACTTAATTGTGGCATCTCACAAGGTGCCATCCTGTCCCCGATGCTATTCAACATATATATGAAGTCACTGGGAGAGACCATCCAGAGTCATGGGGCGGGTGTTTTCAGTATGCTGATGACACCCAGATATCTTTCTCCATGTCTTGGTCTTCAGCTCTGACTTCAGATAGTGTCTCTTCTCTCAATGATTGTCTTAGGGCAGCAATGGACTGGATGAGGAAAAACAAATTGAAGCTGAATCCAGACAAAACAGAGGTTCTCATGGTAGCAGCCCGAACCCAGGTGCTAGGATACAACCTCCAGTCCTGGATGGAGTCACACTCTCCTCCAGGGACTGTGTTCGCAGTTTGGGGGTACTCCTAGACTCGTTGCTCCAGATAACAAATCAGATAAATGCAATGGTCAGGAGTGCCTGTTATCATCTTCGGCTGATCTGCCAGCTGCACCCTTTTGGGGATCTTGAGAATGTGGTACATGATCTGGCAACCTCCCGTCTTGATTTCTGTAATGCACTCTAAATGGGGCTACCCTCATGCTTGGTCCGGAAACTTCAACTAGTACATAATATGGCAGCCAGACTGGCATCAGGTACATCTAGAAGAGACCACCGATCTTAAGATCACTTCACTGGCTGCCCATTAGTTTCTGGGCCCAGTACAAGGTGTTGGGCATCACCTTTAAAGCCCTAAATGGTTTGGGTCCAACCTATCTTTGGGACCACCTGCTTCCATATAATCATCCCAATGCACTCAAGTCCTCTTGGAGGAATCTGCTGCAACCTTTAAAAACTAGGCTTTCCTCAACCCCCCAGAGGACCTTTTCGGCTATTGCTCCTGGATTATGGAATGGCCTGCCGGATGAGATCCAGCACATTACCACCCTAAATAGCTTTTTAAAAGCTCTTAAGACAGATCTCTGTTGGCAGGCCTTTCCTGAATAAATACCCGGCCATCAGAGAGAAAAAAAATCTTATTAGTCTGATCCCTATCCAGCTATTTTATTGTTTATTATTATTATTTATTAAGTATGTTTTAAATGTTTCATTATTTAATTGTATTTTAAGGGGTGGGTGGTTGGTTGGAGGTGTTTGTATGTATATTTTAATGCTGTAAGCCACCCCGATTGCATTTTATGGAGGGGCAGGATACAAATAAATGTTGTTGTTGTTGTTGTTGTTATTATTATTATTTAACTGTTTCCCCTCATTTTTATATATATTCATGGTTCCTTTACGAAAACCCAATGCTCTTTAATATATTGTATTTATTTGATTTTGGCCTCCACTATATTACATCATGGCTGCCAAATAAATTCCAAGAATATAAACAATTTCTCCCTCTTTCTTGCCCAATGTGTTGTAATTTCTGTGCATGTTTTATGCACAGTATGAAGTATACTATCAAAAAGTATATGGCTGGAATTTACTATTGCTGTTAGGAGGCACTCCCCTGGTTGTGCAACAAAACCCTCTGGCCATATCAGTTTCCTTATTCTGTCATGACTTCTTTGATGTATGGTAAAAATACCTTCTCTTTGGGTGGCTGTTTTTTTTCCCCACCTCTGTGGGGGTTTTTTTCTGGGTCTGGCTGCTCTTGCAGTGTCTGAGCTGGAGTAACCATTAGCCTGTAGAGCCCAGTTTAGGTGTTTCTATTTGTCTTCCAGGTATTGGGGTTCCCTGAAATTGATGAGGAAATACAACCTCCAAATGATCTATAGACCAACCAAGAAAATCCAAGAAATGCTGCACCAAGAAATGCAAAAGAGACCCTCTCACAGCTGCAGGAGTTTACTGCATACCATGCAGGTGCAGACAAGTCTACACAGGGACCAAAAAACACAGTGTGCAAACATGTAGCAAGGAACATGAAAGACACTGCAGACTGGGCCAGCCAGAAAAATCAGCAGTAGTAGAACACATTATAAACCAATCTGGACACAAAATACTATTTGAAAACATTGAAATTCTGAACCAGGCTAACAACTATCCAGTCAGAATTCATAGGGAAGCTATTGAAATCCACAAACACCTGGACAATTTCAACAGAAAAGAGGAAACCCAAAAAGTAAACAAAATTTGGCTACCAGTCCTGAAAAACACCAGAATAAAAACTCAACACATGCAAATGAACTTCACCCAGGGACAGGAGGTTTCCCAGAAGATGATGGACACTCATCTCCCTCTCATATGCTCCCACTCTAAGAACTGAATATCCAACAACTGAATACATAAACTTACATGCTAATCCTCTTCAACAGGGACTCACAGTATATAAACCCTACACACCTGCACACCACCATTCTCTGAAGATGCCAGCCACAGATGCAGGTGAAATGTCAGGAATAAACTCTTCTAGAACACGGCCTCATAACCTGGAGAAAACCCACAAAAAGAACCCTATGTATAAGGTTGCTTTTTTCCATGCAGCAGGTTTGATGGCATTTTTCTGGGCCTTGAGAGTAAGCAAACTTGTGATGTCTTCTAAGAATGACAAGGCCAGAAAGGGCCTTTATTTTTAGAGATTTATCCTTAACTAACAGTAAGGCAGTTTTGCAGATTCACATGTCCAAAACTGATCAGAGGGTTAAAGGGGTGAAAGTAGTTTTAGGTCATTATGATGACCTGGCTCTATGCCCAGTGCATGCTCTCCAATCTTGTGTAAGCCTTCAAGGTATGGTACCTGGATTCCTCTTTTCTCATTTTAATCTGTCTCCCCTTATCAGGTATCAGTTTTAGACCATGACATCTGAGGCCCTGAAACACTTGGCTTTTCAAGGGGTTAAATTTGATATTCTTTCAGGAATGAGGCAGCCTCTACAGTTTTTGCCATGGGCTTGGGTCCACAATCCATTCAATGTGTTTGGACATTGGAGGTCTGCAGCATTCAAGAGCTATGTACACCCCCTTAAGTTTTGATGTCATTCAGACTTTCAAGTTATTCTCTTTAGTTTCAAGGTGTTGTTTGCCAATATGTCAAGTCTAGATTTCTGGCCATAGCATGGTCTACTGGGAAGTGCAACAGGCTTGAAGTTGTCATTTCAGCTCTCAGCAAGGTCTGAGAAATTGCCATGGTAGAGAAACTTGGTAAGAGTGGCTTCTGGTGGAGTGGTTTGCTGCCTCTTTTGTTTGAGGAGCACAAAGGGCTGTCTCCCGGAGTGCTGGTCATTCACATTGGCAGGAATAACCTGGAATCATTGAAGGGTAAGGTCCTTATCTTACAAGCACTGCAAGACTTCCATTATATTCGAAATAAGTGGCCTGGGTAATCATTGTTTGGTCTGCCATTCTCCTCTGCCATATTTGGTGGGGTGAGGGGGATCTCAGATGGCTTGACCATGTCCGGAGATGTGTTAATAGGGAAATGCACAATGCTTTGAACAGGAGGCTGGGTCACTTTCTCCCTCATCCCACCATAGTTTTCTGATGGCTGGAGCTCTACAGGGCTGATGACATTCATTTGTTGGAAGTAAATAACATGCTGTTCTTGAAGGATTTGCAAAAGGGGGAAAGGGTTGCATTGGCTGGGAAAGGGAAAGGGACTAAGCAAATGCTTATCCCTTCTCTGTGGTAGGTTTCGGAGAGAGAATGTATTAGATCGGTGGACACCTTGGCACCCTTTTGGTGAAGGTTCAGGCTCTGGAACTGCCTCTATGGGTCATAGGACTTGGGGAGATGGAGAAGGAGTCTGCCCTTGTAAAGTCTTGTGACTTGGAGGGGATCCCCTTGGGTTTGCCTTCCAGTAATGGACTGTCTGGGCAGCAACCAATGGTTTTTAGATTGCCCCTGGGGTCTGGTGTTTTTCTCAAAGGAAGACTGAGGAGGCTGGTCACAGGTGGACACCTGGGCCTCAGCTGGATCTGCATCATGTTGTCCCCACCTTTTTTTGCCCATCCCCAGGTCCCAAACAGTTGCTGCAGCAAGTAATGATGGTCTGCTTTCCTATTGATCACCATGCAGCCTACTGATGCTTCCCTACATGACTTCAGTGATCTCCAATGTGGGGAGGAATTGTAATAGGGATCCTGATTCTCATTGTTGTACTGGAAATACTTAGCAGGAGGGGGTAAACACATCCGTATATTGTGCCCCAATCAACAGAAAAATAGACCTCTGTCTCTTCCAGCAGCTGTTGCCCAATAAAGTGGGATTGGGGGGAGGGGCCAGGAGATGCTGGTTAAGTATACTTAAGTAATTGATCTAGGATGTTGACAACTCTTTTACTGATACTAGAATCATGTCTCCACAATCCTCATATATCAGATCTATATAAAATAAAAACTGTTCCTTATTAGTACATACATACATAAAAAGTTTAGAGATGTTAAAAATGGCTAGCCTCTCAGAAATGGAGTGGCAATCCCAGTTCAGCACTACAATGGTTGAATACAACAGGAATTCAAATCTAAACTTTTAGGAGATAAATATTAAAAGCCATGACCCAGAATACATCTACCATATCTGTCTAAGTTTCTCACACATTCATTTTAAAAAATGCTGAAGTCTTGTGCATCCTGTTTTTTTTAAAAAAAACTGCAAATTTTGGCAAATTATTGTAAAAGTGAACTGTGAACTGAAAATTCATTCTCATCCATCTCTTAATAGGAAAGTGTTTTCTACCATGCTTAGGGGCAGCAACATAGGTTGGGGGATGCAGGGCAGAACATGTGGCATAAATAATTCTGCTCTCCAAAATCTCATTGCTGCTCATTCAGTACCCCCAAGCTGTGGGTATATTCAGCCATGCCATCTACTTTACTATCCCTTATGGTAGGGTAGAACCTTTTCTGTCCTTCAAAGAAACTGGAAAGACAACAGACAAAAGGTATTGTCACTTGATTGCTATGCAACAGTGGGTTCATCCAGACTGTCTAAATGTGTTGAGATGTGATATTTTTCATTGCTGTATTCAACTGTATTTTTTCCCCAGAATGTAACTTTTCTCTTTTTACAGTATCTTATATGGCAATTCCTTTTATTCACCACAATGCATAATTTTTAAATGAGGGGTGGGTATAGTGCACCCATGGGCTGCAAGAGGATCCCAGGGTTGTTTTTGTGGCCCCTAAGGGAATCCAGTGTCAAAAAATTGTTTTGGACCAAGAAATTTTGTAGTTGTAGCAAATGGAAAGAAAAGGGGTCAACCACCAGAACTGAGGATTAAATGTATGTCACACTGCCAGTCTGTAATTTCTGTACAATCCCAAGCAATGATTTGAGGCCCACTTTCTTTCATTTCTAATCATGAGTAATATGTCTCCAAGGAAATTGTCTCTACTCCTTGAAAAGAGATTTTTTAAAATCTCTGTAGAACATTAGCACTTATTCTGTAAGCTGCTGTATCTGATCACTGGCCTCTTCTCAGTTTTGCCTCCAGATGTGTTCCACTTTGTAATCCACATGTGATCTCCATCTGTTTCTTTTCTAGTACCTGCTGACATTTTTAATTGTTTTGAGGTAAAAAAAAAAATGTCTGGTGACATAGTGCTAAAGAGGTAAAATGTAACAGCACTAATTGTTGAATTTAAGGTATGTCACAACTATTCCACACCCTGAAATTTCAAGATCCTAACCTAAATCCTACCAACTATGATCCTTGTGATTTCACAGAAAATGGACCCTGGAGATGCTACAAGGGGCACCCTCTGGTGATGTATTAAGCATGATACATTAAGCATCAACCACAGTTGTACTAATATGCCATTCAAATGGGGGAAAAAAACAAGGGGTCATTTACACTGACACCTTAATCCAAGGTCAATCATAATGCTCAAGACAGCCCCAGATTCAACAAGATGTTGGCCGCACATGCCTGGGGAGAATCCATATGAGAGTTCAGCTGAGTCAACACTGCATCAGGCCCTCTGTCTCGTCCTCTTGTCTCCAGTGCTTCTGCTGTTTCTCAAGTCAAGCAACCTTCCTGTGAGAGCCTGGCCAGTGCCATCACTTCTGCTGAGGTCAAAATGAGGTCCCCAGACATGTGATCAACGAGGAGGGGTTGCTCAGTAGAAGCAATGGTGCCAGCCAGCCAGCCAGACTCTTGTAGGAAGGCCTTGTGGCAGCAGTTCTCAAGTGGAGCCACCCTCTTCCCTGTGCTGTTCAGTGCAAGGTAAGGAAGATGGTGCCACATTTGCATGTGGAGAACTAGATCAGGCCAAATTGAACCCAATCCAGCTGTCCAGACAACAAAAGAACCTGAGGCACCCCAGAGTGTCCTGCAGTTTCTCTTAAACTGGATTAAGGGCTTTAAGAAAGCAGATTTGCTGCATATGTCACCTGGACAAATCACACCGGGTCTGGAATAAATTTGGTTTATTTCCTTAGTGTAGACAAGCCCCAAGTGCAACAACAAAGAATATACCCCAGAATACACTTGGTTTTTTAATTTTATTTTTTAATTTAAAATATCCATAAAATAATATTATCAAACAAATCAATACAATCAATTCCTCTTGCGCAACCTTACATTTCGGTCAAACAAACTAAAATACAACTTCCTCTCCAGCTTATTCGTGATTATTTATGTAGATCTTTGTATCCCATTCACTGTATATATCTTATATTCTTAGTTTCAACAAGTTACTGTCTATAGGAAAGATTTCCCCTTGTTAGACTGCTATTTACCTGCTATATATTTAACCACCGTATATCGTAAAACCATAAAACCCATAAACCTACATTGGAATCTTACTGAAACTGTTGAGGGACTGAAATACTCATGCCTCTTATACATTTAACAAAATTTATCTTACTGTAGTTGGTTTTAACCTATTAAATATACACATTTTATCTATCTAGGGATTACAGCAAAATTTCCCCATCTCTCCCCAACATAACTTGAAAATCTATTCCATGTTTCCCAATAATCTTCGACAAACTTACCTTTAAGTAATAACATCAATTTATCCATTGCCACCATTTCGTATGCCTTTAATAACCACTGGTCTACTGTTGGGGTATTTGGAGTTTTCCAGATTGAAGCGTAAAATATTCTCGCCACTGCTAA